>CM077190.1:31391530-31461530 GCA_039654105.1 Coreius guichenoti | reverse complement strand
ACGGCCTGGTGAACATCACCCCATGAATAGTCACGTGTCTGTCATGAATCCAGTGATATGGATGTGTTTGAGACACCGGACGTTCACCTTAAATGTTCTGCTGAAGTGTGAGTAAATGATGACCGAGTTCTACTTAAATATACCATTTCAAAATATTTCTCCCTTATTATTTTATTTTCTTCTATTTTTGAAAGGTGGTAATATTTAAGGGGATTTTTATTTATTTTAATTTTATTACTTAAAAAAAAAATAGGAATATAAAAAAAATAAAAAAAATTAATGGAATGGAAATAAAAACCCCCTTATATAGTATTACCTTTCTTAAATAAAATAACACAAAACAATTAGGAAAATATAAAATGATGAAATGAAATTTAATTCAGGGGATTTTATTTGATTTTGTGTAATTTTTATTATTGAATGGTTCCATAGAAGAAATAAATTCATACACTGTAGGTTTGGAGTGTGAGTAAATGACAGAATTCTACTTAAATATACTACTTAAAAATAAAATACCCATAAATATTATTTCCTTTCAAAATAAAATAGAGAAGAAATATTTTATGTATTTATTTTATGTGGTATTTTAATTTTGAAAGGTAATAAAAAAATAAAATCCCCTTTTTATTTCATTTTATGTTATTATTGAAAGGTAATTATATTTTCAGTAGGGGTGTGACGAGGTCTCGCGATATTAAAATGTGACGATATTTCATCGAGGTGAAAAGCGGTCTCGTGATATCAGTTGAGTTTGTGGCAAAATCTTTTACAGAGCTTACATTTATATTGTTCTGTCTTTTACTGCATATAATTCATACTCAAAAAGTAGAACTGAAAAGAGATTCATTACAAGATGATTAGTTAAAATATTTCAAAATGCACATTGTTTTGCATTTTGTGACTTTGTCGAATAAAAGACTAATTTTCCAGTCATATATTTCGTCATTTAAGATTTCTTAAAAATAGTTTTATAATATCATCTCGTTCTTGTGAGCCCAATATCGTGTATCGTCTCGTCTTGTGAGCTAAGTGTATCGTCACACCCCTAATTTTAAGGGATTTTATTTTTATGTAATTTTAGTTTTGAAAGGTAACAAATGAGGGGATTTTTTTTATTATTTGAATTTTATTTTATGCAGGAGTGTTGTCAGACTAATCCACAGCAGTATATCCAGAACAAACGTCCATGAAAGTGCCACTAACAAATGACAGATCAGAAAGGCATTTGTGTTTGAATAAGCAGCGTGTGTGTGTTAATGATTGACTCTGTCTGACTGTCTGGACGTTTGCAACTGACGCTCGGCAGGGCAATATCCCTAAAATCTGATATCTCATTGTCTTCCCAAATTTTTACGATAATATATATCTAGATATTGTCATTTTTTTGCTATAGAATAATTAAAAATGTTGATTTTCTTTTGCCCCAATAAAAAAAAACTTGATTAGGATAGAACAGCTCCTGTTTCAACCCACATTCAAAATGTTGAGTGCAGAAAACATAGACCTAGTGACCTACTTTTTATTAATCTTAATTTTAACAGTATTCAACATTCGATCATTTTATATTGATTATCGTGATATCACTAATATCAGATATATCGACCAGCCCTAATTCTGCTTCACTGTCATTTAATATTCATAACATAGGTTCATACACAACAACCGGTCAGAAGACAATCAAGTAAGTCTCCTTGATGCTAACATTAGTTTGACTTCACCTCCTCATGATGAAGTAAACCGCTCTGGTGATTAGTTGTCTAGTTAGAAAGCACTGTGCCAATCTTAGTAATGGGAAGGTTTTATAGTTGAGGTTTACCAGTGCAAAGGCTAATTCAGTTTTATGTGCCAGCTAGTATGTGCATTTATTTTGAATCATATTTATTTGGATTTAATTAGTGTTGTGTTTGACTGGGATATGAAGTTCATATCTGGATGAAAAATGTCTTGACTACTACTCACTTGTTTGTTGATTGGGTTTCAACTGCCTTCATTAACAAAAGTGACCTTTTTTTACCAAAGTAGTTGGTGTGTTTGAGAGCTGTGTTATTTCAACGGTCATTCGCAGTGTAACATTGATCGTTCAGTGGTTCTGCTTCATGTAAACCTCACAGCACAGCGTCTATAACACGTGAAATATAGAAAAAACATCTGCAAAAGTAACGTTCCAAAATAAATCCATATAAACCCACTGAATGTGAACCTGCATGAATGAGAAATAAATCTGATGTGGTGATCTAAAAAGGCTTATCTTGCTTATATTTAGTCAACTGTTGGTTAAAAACTGGACCACATTTTATTATGAAAACTTGGATCCTGAGTGATGTTTCGTCATTGTTCATTGTCTTTAGACTCTGTGTCCATAAAGTCTGATTCTGAACAATAACTATATTGAAGGGGAAGCCAAGCGTCTGTAAACACATCTGACGTGAAATGGTTTGACATTGATTTAATGCGCTCTATGTGCTGTGAATTAACTTTTCTTTCTTTTTTTTTTAGAAATAAAAATATGCCTTGTATCTTGTCATCATTATTGTCTGCTCAACGATTTGATTACTGTAGAAAGTATTTTAGATTAAATTTACAATGCAGGGAAACGCTTTGCAATAAGGTTTCATTAGTTAACATGAATTAATGAAAAATACTTCTAAAGCACATGGTACACTATGTAACCTTTGGCCCTCTAGCGGTTAAAAACAAAACTGCACGCATGATGCGGAAGAACTTTGTTTTGGTTGTGCTTCGGCTCTGCGTGACTGCGGGGATGAATATGATTCTCATAACTAAAAAAAGAGAGATTATCCTACTGCTCATAAATTATTCACTACTAGGTTTAAATGGAAATAATTACTGTACTGTAGCTTTACCCATTAATAGACGCGATAGTTCCTTAAATGAATTCCAGCACAGCGCTACAACAACCATAATGAAATGAGCCTTCACAATAGACAATACTTTACAGTTAACTCTGTTAGAGAGTTAAATATGGCAATTTATCTGTTCAATAAAACACCTTACTCACATGTTGAGTAATAAAAACCTATGGCACTTCCACACTATCCAAACGTCTGGCTGCAGCCTGCAGATCGGAGAAGGGCTGCACCGGGGGCGGGGCTGCACGTGTTGCCCCGCCCCATGCCTACTCTGATTGGTTCCATCGTCTTTCATAGGCATACATGATAGAAAAGGTGTTCGTATTTGTAGTTGGTGTATGAAGGAGTGTCATTTAAAAAACTGGAAAAGCTGTGCAGTTTTACAGAAGAGAAAAAACATTAGCCTGTAACTCGCAATGTCCCTGAAATGATTGTTTTGCTAAATCAAGCTGGTGTTTAGGCTAACGCACGGACGACCCCACTTTTTTTCTTTTTTTTAAAAAAAAAAGCAGGAGGGTCAGGTCTTCAGGTAGAGGAATGAATAGGATGTATCAGTATCATTATCAGTAACAAGACACACTTATATTTACAGTTATGGCTGTTGTATGATAACTAAATGACACTGCAAGGATGTGTCTGCCATGTTATTTTTATGTAGCTACTATTTATGTGTGTATGAAGCTTTCATTTTCTTCACTACGTTGCAAAGCATAATATCAGACTTTTTGCTACACTTTATGTCAGAAAAATAATCCGTTCCTCATTATTTTAAAGCGACGAAATCAAGAACTTTATATTTGTACCTGCCATGATTCTATAACAACACGAGTCTGTTGCTATAGTAACGAACGCAACTCGCATCTGACTGACAGACAATAAACGCACGTCCTTGAATGAGCGATGTTTTACTTCTTTTTCCGTTAAAAGTGCGGCCAAAATTAGATTGGAAAACATCACATTTTGATTAATTTTTAGTTTAAATTGTATCCGAAAATCTCACAGCCCCCGCGGTCAAATATTGTGATTTACTTTATGAAGCAGGCTATATTAAATCGAGATCTCCAAACTCGTTTCGTGACCGAATCTAATTTGAACCGATTCTTTTAAATCAACTGTTTCACAATAAATAACATATTATTAATTTGTGAATTCGACTAATCTGCAAGATTAAACTTGTAGTAGCAGACATCTCAATGACGCGGACATAAGGAGTTAAATTAAAAACACCTGAATTTGTCTCAGATTAAGTGTGCTCTAGATTGAGCTCAACCTTATTTTTGTGGCCATAGACACCTCTCTTTTACAGTTTTGCAACTGGATTGATGACATTCGCTCATCAATCCATGCACTATCTGACACAAACTACGAACACATTTTCTATCATGTATGCCTATGAATGGCGAATGAGCCAATCAGAGTAAGTGGGGGGCGGGGCAACACGTGCAGCCCCGCCCCAGGTGCAGCCCCTCCCTGATCTGCAGGCTGCAGCCAGGTGTACTTGGGAGCAACCGTTCTCCGAGGAGAAGAGCACGCGGGCGAGTGACATATGTACGCAATTTCCCGCGAAAACCGTCCTGTCAGGTCTAAAATATAAACACTTAAATATAAATATGTTTAAATATAAAATATAAACAAGTTCGTAATAGTTAATCAGATTAAGACAAAAACACGTTTTGGAAGAATTGATGATGTGTTGACTCATTGTTTAAATTTGGTTAATTTTGAACATAAAAAGAGACATTTTTATGTTAATTTCAACATTTGCTAATTCCCTATTAAATCAAAAGTTGTATCTGTTAATATAATTTAATGGACCTGAGCGATATATATAATGTGCCTTTCTCATATTCAGATTGTTACAAACATAATAGATAAAACATAACACAAAGTATATTTTAAAGCATAAGAAATATAAGAAAAACATCTTTATTTTGTTGTAAGAAAGCACGGTTAAAAAGCATTAAACAAAATGTTCAAGACAAGTAACTACACATGCAAGGCAATCTAGTTAATCAAGTGAATGTAGAAAAACATTATATGCAAACAGAAGAAAGGGTTACACTATTTTAAGGTGATGTTTTTAGTGTCATTACACAAATAAGTAAGTACATGTAACATGTAATGATGTCACCTTAAAATAAAGTGTTACAGAAGAAAGTAAATGCATCCTTTAGGATCTTTCAGTGGAGTTTTTTTGCATGTTTATGATGCTGATCCCATTCATACAACAGACCCGTTTTTAAGACCGTTCCTCATTTTTTGCTTCAGTATGATTTGCAGAAATCTCTCCAGCTTGGGTGTTGCACAGTATCTCTTGTCTTTGGCATGCAATCTGAAACAGGAGGTTTTATGATTGACACATGGGCTACACTCTGCTTTAATGACCCTTCAGAAAATCATAATTCAGAAGACACGGAATATAAATAACTCACACAAGGGCATCAATCGCACACACTCCGTGGCTCGTCTGGACGTCGTATTTCGTGACCTTCAGCAGAATTTCAAGTGGAAACTTTTTAGTCGTTTCAACACAACATTTGGGTGTGGCACCTGAAAATCAAAACCAAAAGTACAATCCACCGCTAATAACACTGATAAATGCAATCAGACATAAATGCATCAATATTCTATATGCTGCATATTTCAGAGGTATTCATGTCGTTTGTTCGAAAGACCAAAAGATTCATTCCTGCAGTGTAAAAAAAAAAAAAATTATATATATATATATATATATATATATATATATATATATATATATATATATACAAACTCAACCTTTTTGGTTTTATCTTAAATGTATATTTATCTATCTATCTATCTATCTATCTCTCTCTCTCTATCTGCACATACACGTTTTATAAAATGTATATAATTAATATAATTAGATTAAATAAATATTTATTTATTAAATAATAGATTTATATATATATTATTTATATTCAAGATAAAACAATAAGGTGGAATAAATATAATTTTTATCTATTTTTTATAAAAATAAATATATATAACCTGTGTGTGTGTGTGTGTGTGTATGTATATATATTTTATATATATATATATATATATATATATATATATATATATATATAAAATGTATATACACACACACACTAATTAATATATATATATATATATATATATATATATATACACATATACACACACATACATATACACATATATACATATATATATATACACACATATATAAAGAAATAAAAAACTGTAATGCAAAACTATCCATCATTAATCTTAATCTGAAGAATAACATGAATGTGATTTGCAGTAACCCTAATTATTACCTTGAGCGGCGCTGAAGGTGATGGACAGTAAAATCGCGAGCACTGTGAGATCCATCTGAAAATCAGTGAGATTCCCCCGAAATCCTGCGAGATCTGAGACTCTGATCGCTCTTATATGTGCCGTTAAAGCTCCTCCTATCAGAGCACGAGATGATGCTTGTGTGACAGACAATAAACACTGAACTCTTTAAGGTGAATGACTCGTCTTCATTCAGCCTCAAGAGTTCAGTGATTTTCATTCAGGTGTTCAAAAACAGAGAGACCTGTAGTGTATGAAACAACCATTTATTCAATCACCTAAAAACAGCATAATTTACATTAAATAAAATTACAACCAACAACAAGAATTAAGTTAAAAATGTTTCAAATCACTTTGTGTTTTCAGCGTAACGACATTAAAATGACACATTTACATAAACTATAAAAAAAGAAAATCATGGATAGCAGCATCAAGAACATCTGTAGTTTCATTCTCCACAGTTTCATGCATCTGAAAGACAGAAAGAGACAATACAAGCGTTTGATTATAGAAATAAATTCACTCAAAACTGCATTCCAAACTGTTTTTATAATGGCTGTCAAACTGCAAAAATTGTCAGTATATAATGAACTAAAAATGAGCTTTTTCCACTCGCACAGCATCATATGAAGTTGCATACGGTTCAGGTGCACATTTACTGTCACTACACTGGAGGGCATTTGAGATACTTTGTCTTCTTTTGTTTCAAAGATGAAAGACTGTAAAAAGATTGATTGAGGACTCACCCTTCCTCTTCCGTGAGCCCAAGGGTTTGCCGGAGGGGACTTGGATCTGTTCTTGGCTCTGCTGGAAGTGCTGGGAAAAAATTTGAAACAACATGTAAAGAGATGATGTCACGTGAAAATTCTGACATTCTGAGTTATACTGCAACTTCAATGTACTTTTGTCTGAACAAGAACAAACACAGATCAAAATGTCAATCCACAGGCTCTTCACCTCACACTAACTAGGTGGCATTTTCCCTACAGCACAGAAACGAGGCGTTTCTGGCATCTTTTCTGACAGGAAAATGGTTCACTATGCAAACACGTTGAAATAGTGTGATTTTGTTTGAACAGCAGCAGCTTGAGCAAAACTAAAATAACAAAGAAATATTATACAGATCAGGGTTACTATCGTATAAATGTTATGTGTTTTATCTAAAAATTATACTTAACTGAAATAAAATATAACAATACACCTAGTTGCAAGGCAACATTTCTCATTTTTGTTTAGTTTAACTTGAAGTGCTAAAATAACTAAATAAAGTAAAAAGAATAAATAAAAATTAACGAAACTATGTAGACATTTAAAAAAACTAAACTAATAAAAATAAACAAAAATTAAAGTGAAAACAGAAAAGAGAAAAATAAAGTCTAATTCAAAATATGAAAAAATATAATAGTATATCAATGGTACTACAACTTATTTTGTTTAATAAATTATAATTTTGCATATTAGTTTTTGCACATTACAATTAATCATTAATCAAGTATATACTATTTATTTATTTTATAAATAATGTAGAGAGAGAGATTAAATTGTTATTATTAATCTATACTATTTATTTATATAATTTATGATATGTTATAATTATCAATATTATATATTTTATTGATTATTATTATTTATATTCAGTATAAATAAACTTTAATTTATAATATTATTAATAATAATAAAAATAGTAAACAGATAAAATGTGTTTTATATGAATAAATAAAATATTTGAATATTGATGATAATAAAATACAGAAAAGGCAGTTTTTATATAAATTAAGAACAATAAAATACAGTACATTGATAGCTTTTAATGTAAAAATAATAATTTTAATTTGCGTTAAATTATTTTAATGCGTTAAGGACTTTAAATTAAATCGCATGCGTTAACGGTGACAGCCCTAATATATATATATATATATATATATATATATATATGCCCATAAAGGTGAAAATGTTATAATAGCTTTATTTTATTTTAATTTTTTCCCCTAGTCTAAGCTTGGGGTTTATGTGTAAGCAAACCGAATGAAAAAATATATAAATCTACTCTGAGAAATATTCACTGGAGTAAAAAGTGTGACAACTATCCCCGGTCTATATATGTTCTATATGTTTTATGTCTTTGTACCTCTTGGATCTGCTGGATTTCCCTCATGGCCAGTCGTATGGACGGGTAGAGTCGAGGGAACAGCCTGCTCTCATGTGTTGGCTCGTCATCTTTGTGCTCCACCTGTGCCGCTTCGACCCGTCTGCGTCGGTCAGATATGCGTTTGAGCACCGGGGGTTTGTGGGACTCGACGTTTGAGTTTCCTCCCGGGGGCAGGAAGAGTCTCTGCATCTGTAAGTGCACTTTATTTGAACCTGTGTCTATGTCCTGATACGACTCCTCAGCGCTGCTCTCCACCGCCAATGATGATGATGATGTAAGAGCTTTGAGCTCCTCATAGTCTGGCTCATGATCACACATCTGTAGACACACAAACCACACTCCCTCTTTATACCTCACAAAACAGTCACGAAAGCCCTTAAACGAGTGAAGAACACTCACCTGACCACAGGGCACCGTGAGCAGCTCCATGAAGGGCTTGATGCCCACCTGAGTGTGGTACTGGACCAGGTCTGTGAGAGAGGAATGAGCCCGGTCCTCCCCGAGGATCACATACTTCCCATTGGTCTGCATCTCCACCATGTAGTGACGGCAGCGATCGGCACCCCTGTTATAGAGAACCAATACCAACATGTTTTCAATAAACAGATAAAATTAGCAACAATAATTAATTAAACAAACAACAAAAACAACAACAACAATAATAATATGAAATAAATAAAATTTTAAATACAAAAAACAAAATTATAATTTTGCATATTAGTTTTTGCACATTATAATAAATTATCGTTATTATTAATCTATACTATTTATTTATATTTATTCATATGTATTCATTATTATTATTTATATAATTATATTTTATGATAAAATTATCAATATTATTCCATATTTTATTGATTATTATTTATACAAACACATTTTACTATATATAATATTATTAGTAATAAAAATAGCAAACATACATAAAATGCTTTATATGAATAAATAAAATATTTTAATTGTCTCGGTTTTGGGTTTTGGTTCATGTTTATGTTTTCATGTCTTTTATTTTGTAGTTTTCCTAGTCATGGGCTGAATCCGAAATCGCCCCCTATACCCTTAAATAGGGCATTATTTGAAGGGACAGCCATTTGTAGTGGTGTCCGAAACCATAGTGGACGTTATTGAGTGCACTCATTCTATCTCACATTGCACCGCAATAACGAGTGTACAACTGATGTACACACAGCGGCTGTCCGAATTCGCTCACTTGTTTTCATTCACTCCTTCAAGTGAACTGTATTAGTGGAGTAACGTAGGGAATAGTGATTGAGGGTTTAGGGGGCGATTTCGGATTCAGCCATGGTTCCTGTTTGTCATGTGATTCCTATATCCCGTCATGTGATCATGTCACATGCTTCCCCAGTCTTATGTGTAATGTTCTGATTGGTTCTTGTTTCATCAGTTCTGTTTTCTTATAGAGGGTATGCACGTGAGTTACGCCCACTGAGAGGCAGCACTGGTGTTCAGCGTGAATGCCGCGGAAAACACACAAAACACATCTAAAATGGGAAAGAGCTTTGAGATTGACTGTACAAATAGATCTGACAAAAAATCTGAGGTATATTTTTACAGACTGCCGAAAGCTACAGAAAAGAGAAGAAAATGGATCGCTGCAATTCACAGAAACAACTGGACTCCAGGCAGCGAAACGAGGATTTGCAGTTATCATTTTGTGTCAATATGTTGAATTTTAGGGTAAAATCATACCCTATATATTGTATGTTATATATTGCATATTGACACCTCATCAACTAAATATTTAACATCTTATATTCTGCATAATTGGATGTTTTTAAATAAACACTGACAAAAACGACAAGTTTTAGGGCTGGACGTATGACGATATATATAACATTGATATAAGTGATCACCCGGATTTAGACCTATATTGTATTTATATAAAGCATTGATAGGCAAATTTGCTTTATGTATTTTCCCGGCGTCGAAATCAGGCTCATATAAATGTCAGGAAACACGATTCCTGGCTGCATGTCAATATCCATGGATCACTGGATCTTTGGTAAGTTGTAAGGAACACTATATCGAGTTCAACCTTTAATTTTAACTGATAATTGTTTGTTTTACTCGATTTTCCCTATTAAATACAGTCATGCAGCAGCTCTACTGCCACTCAGTCCAGCTGAGGGGGCGTGTTCTGGCGGGAATGTGACGTCAATGCATAGCCTCTGTTGTTCATTGTTTGACTGTTCACAGGTGTTCCTTGTCATTAGTCCTTGTGTATAAATAGTCCTCATGTTACCATTGTCTCTTGTCTAGCTTTATTCAATGTAACCCTCTGTTTCTGTTCATGATTCATGTTCAAGTCTGTTCAAGTTGAGTTCAAGTTAAGTCATCATTCTGTTCTGTTTGTATTGGTTTCACTTTTTGTTAAATAAACTGCACTTTGGTTCGTCACCTTTGTAAAAGTGCGGATTTAGCACTCACTCACATGAAGAACAAATATAGACACAGAGATCGACTTAAGACTCAAACGTTCTTCGATACAAAAACATACCCTGTGTGAGTTCTTGTATTTAATGTTGATAACGAGCAAGAATGCAATTGTTCCCAAATATCCACACGATTGCAAACGTGACATTGATTATTATACAACAGGTCAACAAACAGAACGTACATTTTAAACACAGTACTTTACAGTATTTACTAGGGGTGTAACGGTACACAAAACTGATGGTTCGGTACGTACCTCGGTTTTGAAGTCACGGTTCGGTACGGGTTCGGTAGGCCTACAGCAGTTTTAAAAAATTGCTTTTTATTTATTTATTTATTTATTTATTTATATTAAACAGTGGTTTACTGAAAAAAATGTGTCTGTCCTTAAATGAATTCAATTATAACTAAAAGTTTCTTAAAGATAATACTGTAAACTATATAGGGAGCCCTTACTTGCACATTACTATAATATTAAATGTTAACAACAGAGCCCAAACTATTAGCCTAAATTCAGTTGCTATTTATTTTTAGATATAATAATCAACACTCAAATAACACATTGTATGCAAACATGTAAACTTCACATAAGGCAGTTTTTGCATTAACTTCTAAATCTAATTATAAAATTATGTTCGTTGTTGAAATATAATCATTTATACACAGTGTGTCATTTTCATGACAGATTTATTTAAACATACATTAAATAATCAAGACATCACTAACAGGTTAAGTAGAATATAATTAATAGGCTAATATAGTGCATATATTTAGTGAAAGAGTTGATTTCTCTAGTGAACTAACAGCTGTGGACACTGAATGACTCCTGAGGTAAATGTGATGCTACGTGACATTGTTTACAAGCTGTTTTATTGACCTCTTTCCGCCGTTGAAACACTGATTGAGCGATTACACGATATATACGTTTCAGTAAGTTGTAATGTATTCTCAACATACCTTAAGATATTAATTTATGTTTATTCTTTAGGAAGAGATGATCGCGTTCACACGCGCCGCGCCGCCGCTTCAACTGACGCGCCTATACAGTGATAAGTCACGTCACATTAAAGAGCGTCAAAACGGCATTTATCGTTTGAATTTCGTGATAAAATGGACTGAATACTTAATATGTTCGTGTGGGAACATGGATTGAAGTGTGTTCCGCGCTTAAAACAAGCCTACTGTTAAATGTTACTGAACTAAATAATAGTTCCAACAAAAGCCACAGCAGAACTACAGCACACATCGGTGTTTTGTGAACAATTCTGCAGCTTTGAATGAATAGTGAGAGTCTATCATTCAATGATTCATTCATAAATACAGCTAGTTGCTTTGTTACTGAATGAATGACTCACTCATTAAGACAGTGACTTACCGCCACCTACTGGCGGTTTTAGTTTAATATTTAAAAGTATCTCTTCTGTCTTTTCCTGACAAAATATCACTCTAAAGCAAAACTTGATCCACACACACAAGCTGCACTGTGTTTACTACGTGGATAGCGTAGGATAATGACGTTGAAGAGACTTTATTGTATAAAGTCATTATTTTTGGGGGTTTTTTGGGCACAAAAAGTATTCTTGTCGCTTCATAACATTAAAGTTGAATCACTGTAGTCACATGGACTATTTTAACAATGTCTTCAACTTTCTGGACCTTGATAGTGGCCGTTGTGTTGCTGTCTATGGAGGGGTCAGAGAGCTCTCGGATTTCATCAAAAATATCTTAATTTGTGTTCCGAAGATGAACGAAGGTCTTACGGGTTTGGACGACATGAGGGTGAGGAATTTTCATTTCTGGGTGAACTAACCCTTTAAGTAGTCTCATAAGTTTTAGTCCAATGTGATAACATTAACCAGCATTTTCAGGAAAAACAAAATCCTTTCTGGGTCAAAATGACCCGAACACAATGTAAGGGTTAACACAATAAAAGCACCTTTAGTGGTTGACTAGTATGTTGATTTTGACCTATATAATTGGTTTTACCATAGCATCCAGTAGCATGTACCTGAAGGTCAAAGTGTAACCCTCCCGACTTTGACCGACACGCACCAAGAAGCAGCCGAGTGGTTTGTCGATCAGGAGATCTTCTGCATGTCTGAGAAACCAAAGTTACAATCAGCACATAATACATATATTCTCATTTTTTTACTACAATTGATTGGACTAATCATTAGTTCATCAAAGCTGACCTGCGTGTGATCATGCCGTGGAACCAGCTGGGGAAGATCCCATCTCTGGTCAGCTTACGGACCTGCGTCTCTTTGAACCAGCGGATGGTGTTGGTCTTTTTCAGGTGTTTCTCTTTAATTCGCTCTTCATCAATCGGCTGAAGCATCAGAGAAGCGTCCAGGTGAACGTTCTCATTAAGCTCGTTATCAAACGGAGTCGCCTGTCCAGAAAATAGAATGAAAAATGAGATTTACGAAAATGAGTATGACACTTAAAGTCAGGGTTATTATCGTTAACTAAAACCATACAAAAAAAAACTCAAATAAAAAAAATATATAGACATTTTTTTATGAAAAAAAAAAACAAAACAAAAAAACCCAAAAACACAAAACTACAAAGCCCCGCACATGACATTAGGGCAAAAATGTGTACATCGTAGCCACGAATTAACAATTCGTTCCCATCACTTACTAATACGTCAGCAAATTTTATAAATTTGTTTCTTTGTTTTAAGTAAAACGTGCGTATGATATAATAATTTGTTCCCTTGTTTTAGGTAAATCAAAACGAGGGAACGAATTAGTACAATGTGTCCATGATTTACTAAATCGAGGGAAACTAATTATATTGTGCACACAATTTAGTGAAACGAGGAAACAAATTATTATATTGTGCACACAATTTAGTGAAACGAGGAAACAAATTATTATATTGTGCGCACAATTTAGTGAAACGAGGAAACAAATTATATTGTGTGGACAATTTACTTTAAATGAGGGAACGAATCAGTAATATATATATATATATACGCATGTCATATGAGGGACTCCAAAAACAAACGTACTAAAACTTGAACTAAAATCAAAATACTGAAAATATAAAAATAAAACCTATTTCAATAAAATAGTATATCAATGATACTAAAATAATACTGCTTAAAGTCAAGAAGAAATGGCATTTGCAATCCATTTTAGTTTTGTAATGTGCCATTTTACAGGGTACTAACATGCGAGAAAAATGGTTTAAAGTCAATTTTGGTTTCAAGTCCACTTTAAACTTCAAATAGGAGGCGTATAACATGATCGAGCTCTAATACAGACTAGAAATGTGACTTGGCACGAAAAGAATCTTTAAATTGGTAGGTTGAAGAGGTAATTTCATAAATCCAGGTGTAGCATTTCACTGAATAAATAACGGATGTCACACCTCAAAAAGCTTGCTGCGGGGCCGCGGTACAGGCGGCAGATGCGGCGCTTTCAGGATGACACTCAGCACCGAGCGAGGCCTAGGCTCCGGCTTTTTCTTTCTCGGCAAGGGTACCGGTGGAGAAGCTGGTCCTGCAAACACACACACACAGACATTAACACACGTCACTGTTTTCACAGCTGCTTCAGTGCTGATGTCAGAGGACAGTCCTTACGCAGGTTCTCCTGCTCCACTTCCAGACGTCTTTTCCTCTCCTCCTCCAGCTGCTGTCGTCTCCTCTCCTCCTCCTCTCTCTCCCGCTGAGCCTGCCGCTGCCGCCGTAACTCTGCTAGCAATGCCAGATACTTCCTTCTGCAGATCCTCGCCCGGTAATCTAAAGAACAAGATGCAATGTAGTCAGGGGCAGTTCTAGGGTCACTGGATACTTGAGCGTGCAAAAGACGCAACATGTGAACTGTAGTGTGCCTTAATCTAGCGCAAGAGCAGAAGAGAGTCTGTTTAGCATTACGACATGGAAGAAAGCACAGAAACAGGGAAGGTGAATTCAGGGCAGGATAAGGACCAAAAAAAAGGAGAGATGATGTATCAGAGCCAGGTAATTTGCGAGACCTGTCAAACTTTCACTGTGGCAAAACAGAGTATTAAGGGCCATTCACACAGAACGCATTTTTGCGGTTAAAAACACAAGGTCTAGAGATGCGTTTTTTTTTTAAAAGTTGAACTATTTTTACTATGAGCACGACGTAGAACGTTGTGTCATGTGCGAGATGTTGCAAAAGACATGAAAAAGATTCTTCCAAACCATGTATACAAAAACATACAGGCATTTGCGAACTGCACAACATACGAAAAGAGTTCAAAAAGGCATAAAGAATAAACCAATGTCACAATATCATTTATGCAAAGATATTGTGCCCGCAAATAGTGCCAATAAAGCCAGCTTCCAAAAAAAAAAGGAAATATTGTTTCAAAATCGTGATTAAAATCGAAGTAGTATTGCTCAAATGCAATATTTGTCCATATCGCACAGCCCTAATTATAATATAATTATAATAAATTGCAACAATTACCAAAGTTTGCAAAGATCATGATATTATGTCTTAATAAAAGAGAAGAAAAGAGCTTATGTGTTTTAAACTGTATATTCCGCTTTCTGTGAGATATTCGCTTCAATAAATTAGTTTATTCAGTGCAGCATTTAACTGAAAACTAAACTCCAGAAAATGTGCAGTGTGTACATGGGCATTGGTCTTCTTATCAGCATGAAAAATAAAGCCTTTATTCAAATTGTGAATTAAATTTATTCTTAAAGCGATGTGTATCATCTGAAACGGTCAATCATTTCATAATATAATGCTATAATGTAATATACAGCTATAATGACAGGATTGCAAAAGTGAGCTCCTGCTAAACACATCTTTGGCGCAGCGACTCATTTAAACGTCTCTGATTGGCCGATGCGTTCAACAGACTTGTCTGTGATTGGCTACAATGCTCAACGATGCAAAAGCACATTGTAAGTAGTAACCTTTGATACAAAGGGAGAAAATATAAATATAACGCTGTAATCTGCACTTTTCACGATTGGGTAACCACTGCAGCTATAATCGTATTCACAATTATTTTTCTGATGAATTGTTCAGCTCTGTGAGAAAGACAAAAACATTCAGGGCTTAAGCGGTTACTTCAGTTAAAAAAAGCATAAATCATGTTTACACTTAAGATTGAATTCTTTGAAGCAATGAATTACACAAGGATAAATGCAAAAAAAAAAATAAAATAATAATAATAATAATAATATCACTTACTAACAGTGTCTGTGCAAGTTTTATACCATGTAAAGCCAGTATTAATTCTTTTATTCAGCAGGGATGCATTAAATTGATCAGTAAAGACTAGGGATGCTCCGATCAGGATTTTTTACAGCCGATACCGAGTACCGATTTCTTGTCATGGTGATCGGCCGATACCGATCCCGATTCCAATGCTTCACTGATTTGTAAGCTCTCTGATCACCATTAACCTTTTTTCAGATAAAAAAAATACTATAGATGTGTTGCCTTTATTATATTTTTGTTACATTTTTATGGTAATTATGTAATGTACCTATTGTTTTAACAGGGTACTAAATAATCACAAAAATTATTCATTATACAGTGAACATTTTAATATGCCTTTAAAATGGGGTTTCTGCATAACACTATGCATATCAGGATACTTAATATAAGAAAAAAAATCAAAAATCAAAATGGAGCAGTCTGATGCAGCCCACAAGGTGTATTTAAACATTGTCCAAAAGTAAAATGTTGTAGACGATTTGATATAACTCTAATGACTATAACTATAATAATGACTGTATAAATAACTATAATGTATACTGCCTTAGTTAGACTTGATGGACTGCAGCTACCGACAGCACGTGCTCTCAATAAAGAATCCTGCTGAAGATACATCCAAGTCTCCTGGTCTTCGTTTCTGAGTTTCCAACACCGTTTTCAACATTGATAATAAAAACTATTATCAGTTGTTTTAAATTATTTAATAATATTTCACAATATTACTGTTTTTGCTGTATTTTTGATCAAATAAATGCAGCCTTGGTGAACAGAAGAGACTTCTTTCAAAAACAAACTTTTACCCATATGTACATATCAGCAACTTGACCCATCCTGACAATGACTATGTTTACATGTGCACCAATAATGCGATTATTTCTAATAATCAGAGTAAGGTCTTAATTGCAGTAAGATGTTTACATGACATGAGCAGAACTATTCACTCCAGTTTACATGCAGTTTTCATTATTTGGATTATTCGCTAATAAGTATGGTTATTCCACACTCAGATAGGCATACAGTATGCATGTTACCGGCCATTGTTTTAATCTACTCACACCAAATTCAAAATACATTTTATGGACGAACTGGATATTATTCGGCGCCATAACGAACACAATTCCGGGTTTGCCTACGCTGCCGTCACGTTCTGCGTTCTCCACACTGTCTGAATAAAGATACGGAGCAGAGACTGCGCAGCGAGTTGTGTTGACAGTTTAGTGATTCGGAGAAGAGAAAACTTCAGAATAATGTCACGGAGTTCATTCATGAAGTTGTGTGAACAACACACACGGCATCTGTGTACATCCGTGCACATGCGCACTTTGGTCAGAGCGGTAATAATGAGATTAAGATGTTTACATGCCTGTTTATTGCGATTAAAAATCGACATATGCCACATTGTTTAATGCTAATATGGTTACTACGATTATGAGCTTAATCGCATTCGTTTGATCGAAGTATTGCGTACGGCTGGAACGATTTGACCTAAAATCAAAATCTCGATTAATTGAACATTTTACCTCGATTACGATTAATGAACGATTATTTTGCTCTTTTTTTTTTCTTTTGCTTTCCTTTTTTTGCCCTCATAGTTCACTGATAAGGTTTGTACTGTAAATATGTTCAACTATTAAAGGTGGGATATTTTTTTCTAATGGAAAAAGTGCATTTCTTTGTGATTTTAAAATACTTGAAGGAAACTTTCAGCAGTTATTGTCTATGGGTCATAACATTTCTTACAGATTTCTGTTTGTTGTACATCAGATACAGATAAATTAGCACAGCAGGCCTACATTACATTTATTTGAATGCATTAATGAGAAAGTGATTGTGTGTGTGGATTAGTCATACCGTCTCTAATTATGAAGCTGTGGTTTGAGAGTTACTTCAAAGGTAGACAAATCTATGCTATAACGGTTGAGTTTCTAAGATACTTTAGTGATAAATCACAGGACAGCGTTGACAATGAGTTTCTGCGCTCCTCTTTGCGCGCGATCTTCACGTGATGTGCGAGCTATTGTCTGTATGAGTGTTCGTGTGTCACAATATATCAGGTATTAGTTCAACATAATACACATCCGATGGTCTAAAATCGCTTCAATGTTCAAACGGGCAGGCCTTAAAACATATGCAATTGACAAAGTTTTGTGAGGACGCCAGTGAAAGTGATCTAGCTTCAGGGCACGCGCGTTGTCAGAGACACGACACAACTCGGCTCTCTGTGTCACAGAAAAAAGCTCACGAGCTCTGAACGGAGATGTTTGCCATATTGTTGTTCTTGAATAGTTGAATGTTCAAACTGGCAAGCCTTTAAACGCATTTAATTGGCAAACTTCATGAGGACGCAAGTGAAAGTGATCTGGCTTCGGGGCTTGCGCGCGCCGTCTGTGTGTGCGTGTAGCAGCGCATATAAGAACGGCTATTAACTTACAATTACCATAGTAATTCTGAGCATCCAGATTGTATAAACAAAGATAACTGCTCCTGGATATTTCCGTGTGCCTGCAAACTGCACTTGATGTGACTGACGGGGCGGAGTCTTGGACTAAAACCGGAATAATCGACATGGGAAAATTACGTCGGTTAGAGGTTCTGAATTTCGGTTTCATTTACTTTTCGATTAATCATCCAGCCCTAGTATTGCGTTTACATTTACTTAAATCGCAATATTGCCAAAATCCCACAAAATCGCATTATGAGGGTGCATGTAAATGCACTGATTGTAAACTAAGCCACTATGTAGAGGTTACATAATCATAACAGGTAATTTCCATAGAAATGTCTTAGAGGTACAGTCACAAAAACAGCCTGTAAAACTCTTTGGATCACATGATGGAAAATAATCAAATCAAGAACAGCCATTACGATTTTTGATGCAAGAAACATTTTTTTAAGTGGGGAAAAATATGACAAGAACAGAATGCATTGTGTGCTTGGTCATTCTGTGTCATTATTTACATGAGAAACATATCCAGGTAAAAGACGTGAAACACCTCGCAGTTCACATCTGAATCTTGCAGTTCATGTCTGAACTTGCTCTCGTGACACCGGTTTCATTAGTGTATTTCTCTGAGAGGTGATTTAGATGCAATAAAGCAGTCAAACTAGGAGCCAAGAGGTTTCATATGGAGTCATGCGAGTTCCTCCATAATTTTATAGTGGCTTAAACAAACAAGTTTAATTGCTACTTACTCTTCTGAATGACAACCGCCGCTCGTCCCAGTCTCTCCAGCAGACGGGCCAACTCCTCCTGGTGCCAGTACTTAAAAAACAAACGCGACGATCTGAAAGAGCAACACAGGAGAACTGCTGTGACTTGCTTGATATATCAATATTATCTGAACCATTAAAGTATCAAATTTATTGGTTTGCATAATATTATCACCAAATTTTCAAGCCAAATTAAACTGAATGAAAACATGTTAGAGCCTGTGAAAGATTTTACCATCCTAAAATCCTGACAGGACTAATAAAATAAAAAATAGGTTTTAACATTTTCAAGGAAATGAGAGTGATTAGGGGGTTTGTTCAAACAACTAAAAGTACATATGAACAATAATTATAGTGATGCTTGTCTTAAATGCCACTAATAACGCAGACAGGTTGTTGAAATGTTGCATCCGGCTCAAACTTACCCACACTTCCAACCAGAGAGTTCAGTGCTGTTGAGGATCGACATACAACTAAAAGCAACAGAAGAAAACGAGAACCATTGTAGATGAAACCAAATGATCAATATCAGTACATATCATCATGAAGAAAAATCATAAAAGGAGCACAAAGTCATTTTGTGTTACTTATTAAATATTATTTAGGTGGAGGCTTTAAATAAGATCTTATTTTTCCATTATGTTTCCATTGTATATATGTGTTTTTATTTTTTTTCATTGTAACATGTTTTTTTTTTTATTGTCAATATGTGTGTGCGTGTGTACATAATATATAGTCTTGAACTTTATACTAAGCAAGAATGTTTTTCGGCATTGTATCCATACTTTATTTTGTATGCATTTAGTCTGCAAGCAAAAGCATCTAATAATAGGGAGCTTATTCCGCTCATGCGAGTTAACATCATTTAAACGTGTCAAATGTACTGAAACTTTGGTTTATTACTTGGTGCACCTTTAACACAACATGATGTATCTGCTGTTCAAACCTGCTCTTGTCTGACGGGAGATCCGGTTTCAGCAACAGAATGTTGTACCTACGGGACAGAAATCAGAGTCATGCTGCAGGAAATCTGATGTAATAAACTGATAACACGTCATTTTTCCTGCCAGCACACAAACCTCTCTGCAAATTCCCTGAAAGTTGGACGCCATGAGAAACCGTCCCGCCGGATTCGGATTGTTTCCATCAGGCCGTTGTACCTCAGCTAGAGAGGAGGAGGGAGAAAAACAGAACATAAAAATGATGGATGGGACAATTGAGACGCTGAAAGCTGCCATTAGGTCACTTTTAAAGGGATAGTTCACCTAAAAATTTTAATTCATTATTCACTCATGCTTGTTCTGTTCCAAACCCAGTGAAATTTTTTATTCTTCCTTGAACACAAAAGAAATCTTTTGAAAGAAAGCTCAATTTTGCATACAACATAAGTAGATTTTTACTATCAAACACCAAAAATAACCAAAAAAAAAAAAAAAAAATATATATATATATATATTCACAAATGCAGTTTATCCAACTTGTGAGCTATACTGCAAAAAACATTTTGTGTTTTATAGGAAAAAGGCAGCAGACAGATTTGGAATTACAATGAACAACTTTCTTTTCTGTCAAAGTAAATGTATATTTAATATACATGTAAATATGACTATCTATTTAATTATTTTATTTTATTATTAAGTATTTATGTTTTTACTTTTTTTTTTTACATATAATAACAAAAATTAAATACAATAAAATAATAGCATACACAGTACCGGTCAAAAGTTTGGAAACATTACTGTTTTTAATATTTTTGAAAAGCCTGCATTTATTTGATCAAAAATATGGAAAAAAATGTAATATTGTGAAATATTACTATACTTTAAAATAAAAGTTTTCTATTTTAATATACTTTAAAATAAAATTTGATTTCTGTGAATTTTCAGCATCATTACTCCAGTCTTCAGCGTCACATGATCCTTCAGAAATCATTCTAATATGATGATATGATTTATTATCAATGTTATAATCTGTGATACTTTTTTCAGGATTCATTGATGAATAAAAAAAAAGTTTAAAAAAAAAGAACATTTATTTCAAATAGAAATCTTTTGTAACAATATACACTACCCTACCGTTCAAAAGTTTGGGTAATTTTTTTTCTTTCTTTTTTTTTTTAAAGAAATTAATGTGTTTATTCAGCAAGGATGCGTTAAATAAAATAAAAAAATGATAGTAAAGATTTATATTGTTAGAAAAGATTTCTATTTTGAATAAATACTGTTCTTTTTAACTTTTTATTCATCAATGAATCCTGAAAAAAGTATCACAGGCTATAAAAAAAAAATATTAAACATCACAGCATTTTCCAACATTGTTAATACAGCAGCATATTAGAATGATTTCTGAAGGATCATGTGACACTGAAGACTGGAGTAATGATGCTGAAAATTCAGCTTTGATCCCAGGAATAAATTACATTTTAAAATATATTAAAATAGAAAACCTTTATTTTAAAATGTAATAACATTTCACAAATATTACTGTTTTTTCTGTATTTTTTGATCAAATAAATGAAGCCTTGAGCATGAGACTTTTTTCAAAAACATTAAAAATAAAATTTCCAAACTTTTGACTGGCACTGTATATATATATATATATATATATATATATATATATATATGTATATGTATGTATGTATGTATGTATGTGTGTGTGTGTGTGTGTGTGTGTGTACACATTTTTATATTGTATTAATATTTATACATTAGTCTGATTTTTATTCTTTTAGGCTGCAAACTGCACTTCCACAGTTCCACAGCAGGTGTCAGTGTTGCACAGTCATGTAGTTTAAACCGTACTGCACATGTACTGAATGAAATTGTAAATTCCAAGGCTGTAAATCATCTGACCATGTGTGTGACTTAATAGCGATTTATTCATATACATACATGCACAGATCGAGACAAATTATGTCATTTGAACAGGATGGTTCTTTGAGAACAGAAAAAAAAAGTGGTGGCGAGTTTTACATGGGCAGACAACACTCATATTTTCTACTTTGCACTAGTATCTACACGAGGGGTGGGCAATTCCAGTTCTGGAGGGCCACTGTCCTGGAGAGTTTAGCTCCAACCCTGATCAAACACACCTGAACCAGCTAATCAATCAATTGAATTGGGGGTGGGAGTAAATAAGTTCTACTTCTTTCCACTCCCTTTCAAGCAAGTATTATATGTGTAAATAATGTGTATGTGTGTGTGTGTGTGTGTGTGTGTGTGTGTGTGTGTGTATATATATATATATATATATATATATATATATATATAAAAAACACACATATACACACATTATATATATATATATATATATATATATATATATATATATATGTTTGTGTTATTATGTGTAATGTATGTGTATGGATATATATGTATAGATGTATATGTGTATATGGGAGATAAACTATTATATTTTTCCATGTATATTGTATATATATATATATATATATATATATATATATTTTTTATTTTTATTTTATTTTATTTTATTTTTTTTTTTTTTTTGCTCGAAATAAACTTCAATCAATCAATCAATCAATCAATGTCTTCAGGATTACTAGAAGGCTACAGGCAGGTGAGTTTGATCAGGGTTGGAGCTAAACTCTGCAGGACAGTGGCCCTCCAGGACTGGAATTGCCCACCCCTGATCTACACAATACAGAGCTTATAGTCAGTGTGTCATTAAACTAGAAGGTCACTGAGCAACTCCAACAAAACAATCGCTTAATACAGTGTTCAGTTCATATTGGCCCAGACCCAGTGGCTGCTCTATCAGTAGAGGAATTTGGATTTAACTCTATCATAACAGCACTAAAAGGCTTCTAGGTTTTAAGTACAGCTCAGAGAACTGGAGGGCAGGAAAAACTGAGAATGCATTTGGCTCCACTGTGGAAAATAAAAGGGGCCATAAACGGCCGAACCCAGTGGAGACCTGATGATTGTGAAGCGACTCAGCAGTGACTCCAGTAAACTTACCTGATCCATCACCAGTTTACTGTCTAGTTGACCGGGCTGTTTGCTTCGGTTGGGTTTGATGCATCGAACAAAGTGCGGACCGGCGGCAAACATCTTCTCCATAAGAACAGCCAGGGAATGCTGTACGGAACAAAGCGCTTTTAGTTCCCAAACAGTATAAAGACAATTAGGCTATTAAATAAATATAGGCAGGGTCATATACATGAGTGAATGTCAGCGCGTAATTATGACATTCACAATGCAAAAATCTTAAATGGTCCAATAATTAGGCTTCACTATAAATATCATTATATCACTTCCTGAGAGTTTTTTTGAGAGATTCAACCATATAATATTTCTGAAATATGCAAAAAATAAATAAATAGTTGTGCATATTCACGCACACACACACATTCAGATGCATTTACATACATTTGATTACAGGACGCATCCAATAAAACAGCACATAAAACATGCACTATGATTATTTCTAACACGACTTGAAGCATAATTTACCTTGAATTGTGCACCAACGGACTGTTTCCTGGTTGAGTTAAAGTTGTCATCTGCAACTTGTAACTAAAATTGGCACACACAAGGTGATGTGGTGAAACACTACATGCTGCAATTTCTCTCTGCATTCATTATCACAGATCTCAAAGGTAATTTATCATTTGTACAGCTATTTATTTTCTGAAAATCCAGCCTTTCAAGGTATTTGGGAAACACCACAACGTGTTTTAACAGGCACTTGTAAAGTAAAATTATATGTCAAAAAATAAGTCAAAATCTTAGTTATACCTTGGCTTTCCTTGGCATTAGTGTGCCTGTTCGAGAAATTGTAGCTGCAAAAAAAAAGAAAAGAAAAAAATGATTTAATAATTAAATAAAACATAACAATAGTAATGATGTTGATAAATATATTAATAATAATAATATATCTGTGTGTATTCAAAACTGAAACTCACAACCAAATGCTTTTGTTTGTTATTTGCGGTTTAAGTATTTAATCATCAGTGAACATCTAAAATATATAATAATAGCCATAATAATTAAATAAATACTTTAAAATGACACACATGCATAGGAAAAAAAACTTATTTAAATGTATTTAAATTATATTAAATGTAGTAAAAATTTAAATCATTATTATAATTAATATATTTCAATAATTATTACTACAACGGCAATAAATGAATAGTATATATACCATATATATAAATTAATCAAATGTACACTCACCTAAAGGATTATTAGGAACACCATACTAATACTGTGTTTGACCCCCTTTCGCCTTCAGAACTGCCTTAATTCTACGTGGCATTGATTCAACAAGGTGCTGAAAGCATTCTTTAGAAATGTTGGCCCATATTGATAGGATAGCATCTTGCAGTTGATGGAGATTTGTGGGATGCACATCCAGGGCACGAAGCTCCCGTTCCACCACATCCCAAAGATGCTCTATTGGGTTGAGATCTGGTGACTGTGGGGGCCATTTTAGTACAGTGAACTCATTGTCATGTTCAAGAAACCAATTTGAAATGATTCGAGCTTTGTGACATGGTGCATTATCCTGCTGGAAGTAGCCATCAGAGGATGGGTACATGGTGGTCATAAAGGGATGGACATGGTCAGAAACAATGCTCAGGTAGGCCGTGGCATTTAAACGATGCCCAACTGGCCAATGCCAAGAAAACATCCCCCACACCATTACACCACCACCACCAGCCTGCACAGTGGTAACAAGGCATGATGGATCCATGTTCTCATTCTGTTTACGCCAAATTCTGACTCTACCATCTGAATGTCTCAACAGAAATCGAGACTCATCAGACCAGGCAACATTTTTCCAGTCTTCAACTGTCCAATTTTGGTGAGCTCGTGCAAATTGTAGCCTCTTTTTCCTATTTGTAGTGGAGATGAGTGGTACCCGGTGGGGTCTTCTGCTGTTGTAGCCCATCCGCCTCAAGGTTGTGCGTGTTGTGGCTTCACAAATGCTTTGCTGCATACCTCGGTTGTAACGAGTGGTTATTTCAGTCAAAGTTGCTCTTCTATCAGCTTGAATCAGTCGGCCCATTCTCCTCTGACCTCTAGCATCAACAAGGCATTTTCGCCCACAGGACTGCCGCATACTGGATGTTTTTCCCTTTTCACACCATTCTTTGTAAACTCTAGAAATGGTTGTGCGTGAAAATCCCAGTAACTGAGCAGATTGTGAAATACTCAGACCGGCCCGTCTGGCACCAACAACCATGCCACGCTCAAAATTGCTTAAATCACCTTTCTTTCCCATTCTGACATTCAGTTTGGAGTTCAGGAGATTGTCTTGACCAGGACCACACCCCTAAATGCATTGAAGCAACTGCCATGTGATTGGTTGATTAGATAATTGCATTAATGAGAAATTGAACAGGTGTTCCTAATAATCCTTTAGGTGAGTATGTAAATGCATCTAAATTCATTTATTCACTTATGTTTTGAATGCATGTATGTATGTTGTATATATACAGACCTGCGAACAAAACACTGAGGAGAGGAGTGACGCTGTTGATGAAGAGCTCACGAATGTTGGCTGGTATTGTGTCTCGGTTTTTCTCAAGGAAACCGCTTGCGTTGTATTGCACCTAAACAGTCCACAAAAAGACACTTCATGCTGGAATAATGCACACATTATGAAGACAAACACCCTCATTAATGCAATTAATTCTCCTCTGGGGAAAATACACAATCATTTAATTATTAACCAGCACATTCTTACATTCTTTGTTGGCATCTAAATAAAGTCACTGATCAGGTGAATTGTTAGGTAATGATGATGACGGTGGTTTGTAGACTCACCTTCCCAGCGTAGTGCACAATAGTGAACAGAGGGGTGTGGTTTCGCACAACCTCAAAGTTGGGAGCCGCTTTAAATTTGCTGTTTAACTTGTCAACAAAATCTCGGTCAGTGGCCTGTGGGTGCAAAAATGTACACGCCATAAACATTGTGTTTATAACTGCTATGCTTGAGATTCACTAGTCTCGCACAACACACGACCGTAACGTATATGGAACAAAGTAAAGGTTATTTGAGTGAAAAGTCTCCACCGTACAAATATATTAAATGAATGGAATGAAAATTAGCATAAAATGGGTGGAGCTTATTGGATCTGACATCTCTTTGTTGCTTATTTTTACTGCATTTGCTATTAATCCTGTAAAGCCTAGCATATGAAATATTAGTGAGTTTTTTTTTGTTTTTTGTTTTTTTTAAATGGAACAGTTTATTGAACTTAAAAAATAAAAAGTATGCATATGTGTTTTATGTTTTGCATCATATTTGCTACATCAGGCTTTTATGGCTCATATAGTGATATAGTGAGAATATGGAGGAAAAAAAAACATTTTATTCAGAGGCCAAAACTGAGCAAAAATATGCAATTTAGTGCAGATGCTGTTTATATGGCCAGAAAGTGAGATGAAATTCTGATTGCTTGTGACGTAAATCAATGAGATCTTTATAACAGTATAGCAGACTACATACACAAAATGCATATAAATATCAGTCATCACTCTATATCTCCCAATAATCTTAGTAAGATGATATTTAAATGCTTAGTTTAATGATCAAAGCTCTGTAGTTTTATAAAGCAATACAATACAATGATGATTGAGAGATGTAAAATAAACCTTCCTCAAAAACCTGATGATTATATTTGATACTCACATTTGAACATGATTTTTGATGCATGGAAAATCAATTAAACCGAAGTTGCTTCAGTCCAGTGAATGTTCATCTTAAAAGTATTACTAACAATATAAAAGTTGTTCTTAAGTTTAAAGATTTTACAGCAAAAACACACGTGAACCACAAACTGAAGGTGGATGTTTTTACAATTATATTAAAAGGCTTTTACTTGCTAAAAAGTATCAAACTATCAATCAGACGACAGAAGGCATGTAGGAGGCCTTTTTTCATATAAAATATTTCTGTCAAATATGATGCAGAAATACAATTTGAGCTCTATGCACAGCATCCATGAGCCACTGACTACCAAAGAAAATCATTTTTGTTTTTGTAAATTGCATATACACTAATAATTTTACATTTTGCTAAAGCAATTGAATAAATTATAAATAAAAATTAGTATTTTTATGTATAATTTTTAAAGAGATTGCAATATTTAAAAAATTAACCGATTTAAATTACTACACTTTTAGGTATATAAATATGTCCAAAGCACACACTTTGGATAAAAGCATTGGATAAAAATATTTTTATTGCGGCTTAATGGAGGATTTGGCAACATGTTTTCTCATTGTGTCTCAGGTTTTAGCTGGCAACGCATACCTGAGGAAAGGCACTTTGCTCATCCAGCAGAGAGAGAATCCCGATGGGTTTCGTGAGGAACAGGTCCTGAAACAGAAGTAAACCTGGCATGAGTGAATGAGTTTTCCATGCTGACAAGCTAAACAGGCTTTTCTAGCTGACGGTGCTGTAGATTAATGTTACACTACAGGACACGCAGTGGTTTTAGAGTTGAAGGCTGAATGTTACATATAAGTCTGCAGCTTTCAAAACAGGCGACTGCTGAATTCCCATAATTACAGGGCAAAGTTCATATTTACAGAGCAGACCGGCCCAGGAATCTCAAGTGAGAACGAGGTGAAAACAAGCTTCATGCAAAGACCACAGTTTCCTTAAGTTTCCCACTCAGCATGCTGAAGGATTTGGGTCAGAATGCATGCAGAAATTTGAGAGAGATCCTCAAAGCTACGTGTCCTGCTCTGTCAGCACTTCCTGTGTTTGGGATTTACCGCACGGCCATCTGCCAAACGCAGAGCTCGGGTGTATTTTTGGAGTCAGAGAGAAGGAAAAATGGGGGGAAAAGTTGGGAGAGAGTGCAGGACAATCACAGAGAAGGTTGTGAACATAGCTGTACCAGTATGGGTTTGTTGTCCTTGTAGGTTATGGTCTCCCATGTGATGCCTTCCTCTTTATATTCTTTCTGCTCCATCAGAAAAATGTGCTAAAGGGAAATGACATGGAAAATGTGATCATCAGATTTATGGAGTGGCAAATCAAGTCCTGTTGAAAGAATCGGCAGTGACCATGATCGAATGTGGCATTTAAATGGTTCGTAACATCTGCTGCCTTGAGTTTTCCACACTACAGGCAGACATTATGTGAAATACATGAGTGCAAAGTTAAATTACCACATTTTCTTATTTGTATTTTTTTGACACAGATCAAACTTGAGTTGTAAACATGTCAGCATGTGCACTTACCACACCTTGTCATATTTTGTCTTTCATGAAATGTTTTCCTATATAAACAGCAAACTCATAATAAAGCACTGTGAAGAGCTTACATGGTTGAAGAAATACTGGAGCTGTTCGTTAGCCAGATTTATGCAGAGCTGCTCAAATCGGTTCACAGCGAAGTTCTCGAAACCAAAGATGTCAAGGACTCCTAATATAGAAAGAGCAAACTTCTATGTCACATATCTTAGATAAGAAACTGTGCTTTGGATTTTCATCAGACTTCCATGAAATAAAAGGGATTTTCAAAACAGTTACAGAGAAATGGATGAAAAAATAGAAACGCAATTCTCCATCTGACAAACATGGCATTTAACATCCAGCCAGAGAATGTAGAAAAACTGTAATATCTGCACCAAACTTGGGTTATAGTGTTTTCAAATATTTGAATAAACTGTGTAAAATCATTGTCATTAATTATTTTCAATAATCAATATTATTTAGAATTACAGCATCATTCACTGAAAATCAGTTAAGTCAGTCTTATTTTAGTAATAATTACATGCTATTTGAATTTTATTTTTATATTTTCCCACTTACATTTTAATTTTAGTTTAGGTTTTGGTAATTTTATGTGCTTCTGCACCATTTAAAAAATATATTTTATTTAGCTTTATAAAATAACTTTATAAAATAAAAAATAGCTTCTAGATTTATAAAATAAAACAAATATTAGATGAAAAACAAAACTTATTTTAAGGTTTTTTTCAATTTAAGTTGATGTTTTTCACAGAAAATCTTTGTTTTATTTTATTTCATTTCAGCATTATTTTTAAATAATGAAAACAATTTGAATATTTTTAAGTTTTTATATATTTTATATTTTTACTTCGGTCCTGATAGTGCGTGTGCCGCAAATTTCGTTACCAGAATAGTATGCGCGCCACCCAATTTTAAACTGAGTTTAAAATATATATTTTTTTTTATTTAAGTACTAAAATTACTAAAACTAAATGAAAATAAAAAATAATAAAATAAAAACAGTTGTGCAGAAGCACATTTTAAGTTTTTCATCTTATATTTATATTTTATTATATGATTTTTTTAGCAAGGCGATAGAAAAGGAATTAAAATAATCACAACATATGCATAAGAAATAAAAAATATCATGCATAAGAAATAAAAATAACAATCGTATTTAACTAAAGGCTAAAATACTATTCCTGACTACCTGAATCACTAACTTCGGGGCAAGTAAAATTATAATATGATTTTTAATAGTTTTAGTTAACAACAACAACAACAACAACAAACAACAACAACAACAACAACAACAAACATTTCTCAGTCACACTAAGAAATATACCATGTATACCAATATACCATGAACTGGTATATTTACCTATTTCATTAAGCTCCACGTCAAAGTCTACTTTAGGAGCAAGCAGCTCATTGATTTTACTGACGATCCATCCGAACACGCGACCGTAGGCAACTTTAGCGATGGAATCTCTGGCATCTGAAATTATCATTTAAAACAGATGGTGATCAATATGAAAAGTGTCAAACACACTAGTGATGTCACACTGATGATGTCATACCTTCAGCCTGCTGCTGGTTGTGGAGTCGCTGGATGGCCTCTCCTCGCGTCATTGACGTGGTGCAGGTCAGACTCTTCAGTAAATCCTCTTCCTGAACGCCAAACTGACCCTGGTTACAGAAACAAACACACAAAATGCTTCTTTTATTGTGGTTTTCCACGTTTAAGCCAAGGAGGATGCGTTTCTCCTAGGGCTGCATGTTTAATCAAAATAAAAAACAAAATAGCAATATGGCTTAGTGCGATTACCAAATCACAAAGGCTGTGATTTAATTATATAGTTAGTCTAGTTATCCAGTCACATCCTCTGTTGGGGAAGTTTTTTTTGTTGCGCATCGAGGGATTTATTCGGTTAAATGTGTTTCCATCATAGTTTAGGCGCATGTCTTCTTATCAGATGAAAACATGATCAGACTTAATTGAGTGCATACGTTTTTTAGGCACATTTTTAGAATTTATATGGATCTTGCCGTTTCCATCCAGCATTTTTTATGCGATATCCCATAATTCGCATATAAACAGGTGGCTCGGTTCACAGTAAATGCTGCTCCTCACAAACTCCATCTCTGCATCTGCTCTCAGTTTGGGTCGCTTTAATGTGCATTTAAAACTGCAATTTTTGTCAGGGAGCAAAAAAAAAAAAAAAAAAAAAAAAAAAAAAAAATGCAATTCGATTTTTCAAAATTGAGCAGCCCTGGTTTCTCCCAAAACGTGCATACGCACTTGAGGTTAGTGTCGTGATTCTTTTAAAGGAATGTTATTTTAGGATCAACAAAGAATGCTGAACATATGCTGTCGGCTAAATCACGTTGTGCAATGCAAAACTGCGTAAAGAATGAATTGTGCTACAAAAAAAACAAAAGAAAAAAAAAAAAAAAAACACAAAAAGACCCTGCCATTTTGAAAGAACAATGACTAGTCAAATGTGACCAAGACATAAATGTCATACAGGAAAGGTCACGTTAATTTGTGCATTTAGATGCTGGGGGCCATTATGGGCGCATATACACTGGTACAACAAAAGGCACATCAAATCTAATTTGCCCAATCCGGTCCATAAGTTAAGTACGCCACAGTAGATTTGATAAACAGAAACCGTCCTGCATCAGGGAAATGCAGCGTGCTACTATTAACAGCCCCATACATGTAGGGTAACCTAATAGAGTCTAAACATAGCCACTTTTGGCCTTTCTGCGCAGTGTGTGTCTTATCGTAAAAAGCCAGATGTAGGCGGACCCACACCTCCTTCAGATTGCCCTTAAAAGAGTTTCTTTGTGTGCACACAGGCCGTAATTCACCTGATTAAACAGTACGGTGGTCCAGGTGACACTCAGTGGGCTAACATTCATCTCCTGAGAAAACCTGGTGTACGTGTTGGCTTTTTTAATTCAAGTGTCACTATTACGGTTGCTCATGGTTTGGGATTAGGGATGTGAACACATTGATAGCACTAAATATTAAAGTTCAGCATGTGCATCATCCTTAAATGATTTCTTAAATCACGCATGTTGAGGAGAGCGTGCTGTTATTTTACTATGTGATCAGACACTCTTTTCACCTGCTGGACCAGAAAACAGCTGGAAAAAAATCTCATCTCTAGGGGTGAGAAAATCATGCAGCAACAACATGCTTAAATCACTCAGAACACCTTAGTGATGTCACAGCAATGCCATAGCAATGTTTCTTCTTTGTTATATATATATATATATGTGCTGTTGCATAATGTAAAATTAAAAAATGAATGTGGATCATTGTTCTTTTGAGAAAAAACCTCCAGCTTTGACGGATATACGCACCCTGAGTCAATAGAGCGCAGTGATTTTATCTTTATTTTCCCCAGTTTTTTTTGGAATTTTTTTTTTTTAATATATATATATATATATATATATATATATATATATATATATATACACACACACACACACACACACACACACACACACACACACACACACACACATACATACATACATACATATACAGTACCGGTCAAAAGTTTGGAAACATTACTATTTGAAATGTTTTTGAAAGAAGTCTTTTGCTCATCAAAGCTGCATTTATTTTATCAAAAACACAGGAAAAACTGTAATATTATGAAATATTACTACAATTTTAAATAATGGTTTTCTATTTTAATATACTTTAAAATATAATTTATATAATATAATTTCTGTGATGCAAAGCTGAATTTATCAGCCATTATGAATTAAAAGTTAAAAAGAACAGCATTTATTCCAAATATAAATCTTTTCTAATGTTATAAATCTTTACTATAATTTTTATATATAGTTAATATATATATTGTTAATAATCAATTTAACACAGCCTTTCTGAATAAAAGTATTACATTTCTTTCAAAAAAAGAAAGAAAAAAAAAAGACTGACTTTTGAACGGTAGTGTATATTTTTACAAAAGATTTAAATTTTAAATAAATGCTGTTCTTTTTTCTCTTTTTAGAACTTTTATTCATCAAAGAATCCTGAAAAAGTATCACAGGTTATAAAAAAAATGCATGTATTTGATGCAGACCTAGGAATTGCAATTTTAAAGTTCCCTAATTTGCTTCTGGGAAATGCAGGCCTAAGTAGATCGTATAAACCATTGCCACAGCCCAGGTTGATCAACTATATTTCTTTCACCTATTTCATGCGTCAGTACGAGCATTTGTGCTGCATGGTCTGCTGAGGTTTCAAACCTTTCTTTCGGTTTTTCTTTACACTTGTTGACTAAAAACAGCACTGCTGTTAATAACACATTTAACAGTGGTTGAGAGCTGTCACATCTACAGCCTTGTGTCGTGATAACACATCTGCAAGAAGTACAAACAGAAAACGTACCGCAGTAGCCTTTAACCAGCCACGTGACGACTCTAACACCTTCAGAACGTCGCTCTCTGTTGTTTCAAAGGTGATGTTTCCCAGGGACAGAATGCCAGCTAGAATAGTCATCATGTCCACCTTTTCCTACAAATGAGATGATGTGAATGTGAAACGGGAACTGTAAATACATCGAGAATGCTGTTAAGTTTCACACCATTTTTTAAAATATTTTTCTTCAGTGGTATTGTGGTGTAAAAATGATTTTTGGAAGTTCAAATATTCAATGTAACATCTTATTTAATCAGTAAATTTTATATAAAGTTATATAACTACCCATCTACAGTGAGTTTTGTTCTTACCTGCTCTTCAAATCCCACCATGTCCATGGCGTTACACACCTCAGCATATTTCACACGCCAGGTCTGGACTACATCTTCCTGCCCAAACCTGCCACTCAAATAACTGACAAGAACAAAAATATGTAAGCCTAGTAGCATACTGCTAGGTTTTTAGGAATTAATATTGTGTTGTGGGTCAATTTGACCCACATTGGATATTTAAACTGCTTGAAACACAGGTTAAACTATTTATTGCGTATTGAGATCTTTTTTATTTTTTACTTTTTTACTTCATGAATGTGCATGCAAAGTTTCAACACATAGATGTGTTTTGTAAAGACTGTACAAACTTTAGTAACTGCGATTGTGTTAGCGGTGAAATTGACCTCCATTGGTTTCCATGCAATTTACCAAAAATCAACAGAAAACCTTTTTTTGTAGATTGTCAAAAACTAAAATATGAAATGCATGAAAACTTTACTCAAAACTTCTGTATCATAAAAGGAGAATTTGCTATTTGAGTTCCAATCTGTGAAAGGATGTTTTTGGTTGTTAGTTTTTTAGATCTCAATTACTAATTTGTTGCCGCACTGAAAAGAATTGTAATAAACCAATTTTGAGAACCAGACATAACGAAAACGCAGAGGCTATTTACACTAAGTACAAATAACAAATACGGATGCAATGATTATAGATTTTCATTGGTACGATTATAGGAATCATGGTTTTATGATTATTATGCATTCATTAATTTCACAACAATGTATAAAATCAAATGAACACGCTTTAGATTTTAAAGTGTTATTTATTGCTGCCTTTTGAAACAGAAATAACACAGTAACCAAATAATACAGCACAAAATAATAATAAAGACAAAAGTCCATCTTAAAGAAATTAAAGAAAGGTGTCCTCTGTCTGTAAACATCCATGTCAGTATAAGTTATTGTCATCAACTGTCATGCATACGTATTCATTTTAATAATCTTTTCAATAATTCATCTAACTTTACATGTGGCCTGAGAAAATCATGTCTATTTCACTTAATTCAAAACTATTTTAAAATGGTGTTTTTGCATAGTAACTCAAACATGAAATGGTTAGCCACGTACACGCCCAACTACATACAGAAGTGAAAAATGTAAAACACTACTCGTGTCTTTTGCTTGTTCAGTGTGCAGTGGAGTGTACAGGAGTTTGTCATAGCACTCATACATGTGTAAAATAACAGTTCAGCACAAATACACTTTATATACAGTGTGTATGCACAATTGATAAACTTTACAGTTATTGAATTGAACTGAATCAAGACTGAACTGACTTCAGCTGAATAATGACACTATTGGCTTGTTAGTGTTGTACACATATTCAGTATATAAGTATTTACAAAATAAACAAATGCAAGGGTCAAAAATGTATTAGTTTCTCAAAACATTGAGTTTTGATTTCTAAGTGATCAATTTATGCATGTTTTCACACATGATCATTGGGTGTAGGTGATTGTGGCATTTAAATGGCAGTGTTTTCAAACGAAACACAAGAGCTGTTAGTTGAGTGATGTGTCTAATGTAGAGAACTGTGTTTAGCATTTTGCAAAAAGTTTGTTTTGCAAATGCAAACTAAGTGTAAAGCATATAATGTGCTTGCAGTTTGTAGACTTGGTCTGAAGATTATGTACATGAGTGAGCCTCAAGTACCACTTTTATTGTGTAAGCATTTTTAAAATAACGTAACAGTTGCATCTGTGCTAGTGGTTTTTGGATATTTTAATACAAAAATCTTACATATTGTGCCTTTAAACCAAGAACAAATAATATTACTATATACACCGATCAGGCATAACAATATGACAGGTGAAGTGAATAACACTGATTATCTCTTCATCACGGCACCTGTTAGTGGGTGGGATATATTAGGCAGCAAGTGAACATTTTGTCCTCAAAGTTGATGTGTTAGAAGCAGGAAAAATGGGCAAACGTAAGGATTTGAGCGAGTTTGACAAGGGCCAAATTGTGATGGCTAGACAACTGGGTCAGAGCATCTCCAAAACTGCAGCTCTTGTGGGGTGTTCCCGGTCTGCAGTGGTCAGTATCTATCAAAAGTGCTCCAAGGAAGGAACAGTGGTGAACCGGCGACAGGGTCATGGGCGGCCAAGGCTCATCGATGCACGTGGAGAACGAAGGCTGACCCATGTGGCTCGATCCAACAGACGAGCTACTGTAGCTCAAATTGCTCAAGAAGTTAATGCTGGTTCTGATAGAAAGGTGTCAGAATACACAGTGCATCGCAGTTTGTTGCGTATGTGGCTGCATAGCCGCAGACCAGTTAGGGTGCCCATGCTGACCCCTGTCCACCGCCGAAAGTGCCAACAGTGGGCACGTAAGCATCAGAACTGTGCGCTCTAGTGAATTGCCAAAAAGCCGCTTAACCATAGTAAATTCATTAACGCACAACCTTGGGTGGTTTCAAATGTGGCTCATCCAATCAGATCTTTGTATCACCTGACAATGTTTTGTATTGACCTTTTACACAATGAACACTGTACTAAGAACATGCTGTCCGTGACACAAATAGTTCTGTAGGAGGCGATGTGTAACACACCTCCAATAAACTGCGTGAATAAGATGCTAATCTATGACATGCATCGTAAACAATGTTGCTGATCCTGTTTTCATGAGAGCATGACATCACAGATGACTCACCGGTAGTGCGTAGGGTCCAGGAGGCCATATATCTCTTTATCCTCAATGGAAATGCCGGCCAACATAAAGTAGAAGATGTGGAAGTTCTGCTCACCCTCATCCTGGTGAACCACACGGGATTTCTCCAGGAGGTACTCGTTGATTTTCGCCCCTTTGACTACAAAGACAACGAAAATCAGGTTAATGTTCAATCGAAGAATATTGAAGTGATTTACTGGTAAATAAACACACCCAGTGGAAGCTGCCAAGTTTTATGATCCATTACGGTCAGAGAGAAGACTGTTATCTTTTTACAAACCTGAAGAGTTCTGGAAGCGGAGCTGGATATATTTCCCGAAGCGACTGCTGTTGTCATTCATTACTGTCTGAGCATTTCCAAAGGCCTCAAGAAGTGGATTCACCTATTTCAACACAATCAGACACACTCGTGTTAGGCAGAATCTAAACAGAAAAAAACAAAACGCAGAATGCACCAAAAAGTTGAGAGAATGTCTACATATCTCACGCTTTCATTTGTTTTTTCATAGTTTTCTTACCAAAAATGTAACAGCGTGTATGTGTGTATATATATTTATTGATTGTTGAGGAACAACGTCTTAAGGGCATAGTTTACCCAAAAATGAAAATTCTGTCATCATTTATTCACCCTCATATCGTTCAATCCAAACCCATAAGACTTTCGTTCATCTTCGGAACACAAATGAAGATTTTTTTGATGTAATCTGAGAGCTTTCTGTCCCTCTATTGACAGCCTAAGCAACTACCACTTTCAAGCCCCAGAAATAGGTTGACCAGACGTCCTGTTTTACCCGGTACAGTCCCGTATTTCAGCTCTATTTTTAGTGTCCAGAAAAAAAAAAAAAAAAAAAATCATGCTTTGTCCCATATTTCATCTTTCCTAAAATCTCTTTATTGCTGATTTGTGGAGCTCACTTTTCCATTGCTCATGGAGGCAGCGCTGACATTACATAGTATATGCACACAAAAAAATCCTGTGGAAGCAACTAAGTGTGTTACACCAAGTTAGAGACCTACTCTCCCGCGGGACCCAACGTAATAGAGTGTGGCGCGGGACTAGATTTGATGGCTGAGTGCGGGCGCAGGCGGTAAGGTACTCGTGTGTGCGGGTTGCGGGAGAATAAAACTATTCGCGGGACTCCCGCAAAACAGAAATATCTAAAAATAAAACATCTAAAAACAAATAAATTGTTATTCATCTATTGCACAAAAGCAACAAGAACAACTAAAACAAAATAAAATGATTTACAGGCGCAAGCATAGGCAGAGTTTCTGTTTATAACAAGTTTTTGCTGCATTGTGCAATGTAGCCAATCGTGTTAGATTCTAAAACACATATGTGTTGATTCTAAAACGCAATGACCAATCAGATGCATTTAAGATAGAATCCACTCACCAGTGCTGAATTCTGCATGCTGGCAAATCCTCTGATTATAACAAAGAAAGTGTAGACATTATGGAATTCATTGTGCAGTCAGCTTCACTGATAACAGAGCTTTGTGAGATCGCGATGAACTGAGATGTCAGCTTTTTAGGAATTATTAAGGTAGCGCACTTTGCGCGCATTCTGCCACGCCAAACCATGCACGCGTTTGTTTTTACGTTAAATTATTTGAAACTGTTTCATGGATGTACAGAAATCTATTTATACTTTTATGCGGGCTTTTGCGGGCGGGAGAGGGAGAAGGTAACGTATATTTTTGCGGGAGTGGGACAGAATCCTGCGGGAGCGGGACTGAAAAATCCGTCTCACGCAGGTCTCTACACCAAGTGTCAGCGAATCTGATTAAGTGCATCCAAGTGAAGGACTTTCGGCATTTCATTCTGTTATTTATGACCATAGTTTTCAGTCAGCTGACTGCACTGCGAAATTGATCAAGCAATTAGGCTATGATCTGAAATTTTCTTCTGCTCACACCAAATCTGAGGCTATATATGTAATGTTATTGTCATATATATACTTTTATGTGTAAGGTGGGGAGGAGGGTGCCTGGCCATCCCGTATTCCACTCTAAGTAATCTGGTCACCCAATACAGTTATATTTTGAACACAAAAGATGATATGTTAAAGAATGTTGGTAATCAGACAGTTGACGGCACACATTGACTTTCATAGTATTTTTTTCCTACTATGGAAGTCTATGGGTGCCGTCAACTGTCTGATTACCAACATTCTTTAACATATCTTCTTTTGTGTTCAAAAGAACAGAAGAAAGAAACTCATACAGGTTTGGGACAACTTGAGGGTGAGCAAGTGATTCTGTGAACTATCCCTTTAAACCTTTCAGTCTGCCATCAAAAGTCGAAATATCTCATTGGGAACTCATTTCTCAACAAGAGCAAATGATCTTTTGTAGGGATGCACGATATTATCGGTACGACATCGGAATCGGCCGATAAACGCTTAAAATATAAAAATCGGCATCGGCTGATACGAAAAAATTATGCCGATATGGCTTGCCGATATATGATAACGTGTTGATATGCGCCTGCAATAACTCACGTGTGCAAGAAGTGCTATAGTGATAAGATCATGTCAGCAGTGTGGTCATTCTTGAAGTGAACTTGTATGTCAACAAGCAAAAACGAGCAAATACTTGCATGTATGGTGATTTATATTGACAGTTTTTAAATCCTGCCTTGAATTTGTGAATACGCGTACAGAAGGATGTGACCGTCAACAGTGACTGCCCACTCTCTAGCGCGTGCAGGCGCAGCGCCTCCGCAGCAGCAGAAGCCTCCTCCAGGTCCTAGTGCCCGCCCGGTGGAATGTTACATATATTTAGTGGGGGCGCTGTTGTTATAGTAATGAACTTGAAGTTACTTCTTTTTCTGAATAAATAAAGCAGAAATGATGTCATAAATCACAAGCATGACACTTGTAAATTAAATACTTTTATATACAGTTTATTAATCTGAAATAAAATGTTATGAAATGGATGATGAAAAATAATCCAAGGAGCTCTAAAATAATTGTAGAAATTTTTATTTGAAGCTAAAGACCGCATCAACTGATGTCATGCCACCCCCACTTCATGTGCACAAACGTTAAATCCAAAAATAAAATATTTAGGTTACAACTGCATCTGTCTGGGGTGAAAAATTACTGACTTTATTATTGTTATTTTCAGAGCTTTAAATATACTCTTATTATAAAAAGAACTTTATTAACATTTATTTATCTTTTACAAGTATCCTTTTAGTAAGGAGACCTCAGAAATCTGAAACCAGAATGAAAAAAAAAAAAAGTTTTAGCTCAAAACGGTGTTGTTTCCAAACAAAGGGAAAAAATAAACGTATATCGCATCGGCCAAAATTAGTTGAAAAATATCGGCATATCAGCAAAAATCCAATATCGTGCATCCCTAATCTTTTGATTTTATAGTTCTATACTCTTACTGTATGTCAACTATTGACTCACTTGTTTTTAATTATTCATTTTATTTGTAGGAAGGAATTTTAGGATTAATTTTATCGTAGACCAGTTTTATTCATGAAATAAGACTTTCCTCTGGGACCATTTTGACAACTTTGGCCATGAACCAACAGCAAAAGAAAACTGGGAATCTGGACTGCTAAATCTCTGCTTTGTTCTGGAGATCCTAAAACTAGTTATTCCACTTTAGGAGGCGAGAACAAAGTTTGCACACAAACACACGCCTCCATGCAAACATACAGAAAGAAAATATTCTTCAAGATAAGAGTCTTAAACCTTAAAGCAATTCACACATTCTAGGAACAGGATGTTGAAATGTGTTATACGGAAGCGTATGTGCAGAAAGAGAAGTAGCATGGAGCAAAGGCTGCCAACTCCATGCACAAATGGGGGTCAGAGTGTATCACATCCTGATCGTAATATAACAGCAAGATTTTCCTGACTCACAGTGGCGAATGAACCGTTCTGGCTGATGCAATTCTTTAGAGAGCCAAGATCACTTCCTAAACTTCTCAGATGTCTCTCTGAACTCCCCCAGACATCCTGTCTTACTGGAAGTACTGTGAGACAAGGGAAAATGTTAATACACATTGGTGAAGGTTTGGGTACCTTTGTGAACACTGTAGCAGCCTATTTGAGCGCTCAGACATGTCAGACTCTTGGATTATCCAACTACCTATTTGTTGACAAACTGTTGCCAAAATACACAAATTTACCTTCAAGAAACGCTCAAACTTAAATGTTAACAGAACATCCTCATGTTTTAGTATTAGTATAAACATTTTCACAATAATAGTACAAAATTGTTTGTTGTTCTGAGTGCCAAAAAAAACATTCCAGGACAATTTATGGTGTTTTTACACTTGGTCCTTTTCAAGGGTCTGAGCACGGTTCACGTGATTTTTGGCCCATATGCAGGGCTTGACGCTTACCAGGCCAGGGCTCCAGACTTTGACCAAATGGTGGCATTTTGCAACTTTTTTCCTGCTGGTGCGACAAAATTTTGTTAAAGGTCGCACTGGTGCCTCCACCACGGTGCCCAACTGATAAAGAGCTGCCATTTCTGTTGCATATGAGAAACATCAAATGGCAAACGAAAGCGGAACGGAACCGCGCTACTCGTTTGAGCTGTGCTGCGTGGACCGGAGCAATAATAGACAGCACAGCGCAAGCTCATATACGGGCCGATCTTGATCACATGACACCATTCCTACACAGCGCTGGGAGATCCAGTGAGAAAGCGTTTGAATTCACCACAGAACTAATAACATCGCTACTGCGAGATAAATCATAAACATTCACTATTTAATGTAGTAACACCCCATGGTATTGTGGAAGAAATAGTTTAATGTTTTTTTTTTACATTATTCATTAGGGGTGTAACGATATATCACGATATAAAAATGCGACGATATGTATCGTTGATGTAAACGATATGATTCGCGATATAGAGTTGTTTTATCCAAGGCTCAACTTGCTGTATTTATATGGTATAATTCACCCAAAAATGTAAATTCTGTCATCATGTAAGTTACTCACCCTCATGTAGTTTTGTTTAACTGCCAAACACAAATGAAGATTCTTTATGAAACCTGAGAGATTTCTGGCCCTCCATTTAAAGTCCATTCCTCTCAAACTTAAAAGATCCAAAAAAATAATCAATCGAGTGTCTAATCCAAATCCAAGTCTTCTAAAGAGACACGATGGCTTTATATGATGAACGACACACATACTGTAGTAAACACTGACGTTCAAATGCTTGCGAGACGCGCGAAAACACCACAAGTATGCAGAATTTAAATTTTTGGATGAGCTAAACATTTACAGTTTGAGAGTGGTCATTTTGACACGCTTTCTTGCAATTAGAACTGTGACTGATTGCATTGATCATCTGAAGCGCACGCGCTGACGGAACGGCACTCCTCAAAGTCGAAATTGCAAACATTATTTAAAGCGGCACTCCTCAAAGTGAAAGCGCAAACATCACTTAAAATCACCAGATCACATTTAGTTTTAGTAGTATGATTATTCAAAGCATTTTAGATGGTTTATTCTTATATGTTTAGTGCATTAATAGTGGGAGAGGCAGGACATAGCGAGCACTGGGAGAGTCTGTGTGTGCGCAGCTTAAGAGATCCAATGCATGCATTAAAAGCGCGAGTACTGGGGGGAAATAAAGTTTACGGAGTTTCAGTGACATTAGCCTACTACATTAAACAACTAAAAAAGACATGAAATTACCACTATAACCTGTAGGTGGCAGCATAGGAGCAATTACTGACTTCCATTTCCACTCCTTAATATATAGAGAAAAATTCTCATGAAAAACAAAAACTTTTCTTCAAATTGTGACTGAATTACACAGAAAGCTCCTTTTATAATCACTGAAGCTGTCGATCAGTTCAGTGTGATACTATAGAAGAACAACGGTACATTTAATAAGAGTAGAATATTTCAATTTTCCCTATAAAAATTAGGTTTTTGCACATTACTGTTGTTAATAAAAGTTAATTTTATCTGCATATCAATTCAAGCTCAGTGCTTCACTGTTAAATTTCCAATAAACAAACAAACAAACAAACAAACAAACAAACATGTAATATTATTAGTAACTGCACTTATTAACAAAACAAAGGTAATTTTATGATTAAATTAACTTTATGATAAATTTTCCTCCAGGGACTGCTCTCAAATGTTAGTCTGGAGCCCTGCAGGCAGGGAGATGAAAAGTTAATACACTCTCTACAATGGATTTGTACACAAGGTCTAAAATATGCTGACTAACCCCAAGGCCACTGAGTTTCTAAGAAGAAATAGTCGTTGCGAGTATCTTTTTGAAAATGTACTCTGAATTTTCAACGAAGCTCATCTGTGAGTCCAGAATTGAGCCAAGGTATTTAAAATTCTCCACAAATTCCAACTTGTTGACCCTCAAGGGAAATTGGCTGGATTATCATGTCTTGTTTTGTGCACATAAATAATTATTTTGCCTTAGCGACATTCATTTCTAATTGACACCAAGTTTCAAGGGCCTTAGTGTGTGCCAGATGGGAAACATCATGTAGAGAGTTGGTTTTATCCAGTAGGCCAACTCATCTGCGTATTTAAACCTAAAATGTTCCTCCTTACTCATAAACTCATTAGTGAAATGAGACAAAAGCACAGGGAAAAGAACACAGCCTTGCGGGCAGCCTGTGCTTAAAGTGACCACATCAAACATAATCCCTCTGTGGACGGCAAGAAAGAAAGTTTCTAATCCAGAGGACTAACCCTGTATTAACATCAAGGTCAACAAGCCTTTTTAAGAGAATATGTGTCTTCATTGAATTAAAAACCGAGCTAAAATCTACAAATAAAACCATGACATATGCTTTTGGATACGTGAGATGTTTTGTAACTGTAGGGTCAGTACAGCATCATCTGTGCCTCTGTTACTCTTATATGCAAACTGAAGTAGATCTAACATAGATGCCACAGTTGAAGTTAGATGATTAGCCAAAATTCACTCCACAGTATAGAATAGGGGTGTAACAGTTCTCGGTAAAAAAAATAAAAATAATAATAAAATCAAACCGTACCGTTCTCCACCCTTGGTTTGGCACGCACTTGTAACGTGGTTCATCTCTTAAATCTGATGACGCAATGCATCTATAATATGCAGGGCTCAACAATAAGGACTGCCCGATGGCCCGGGGCCAGCGTGAAAGAAACTTGGGCCAGTTGACAGAACTGTCAGTTGCCCAATCGGGCCAGTGCTGCATTTTCATACAAGTTGATAATTTGTGCATGTTTTTAAGCCTTGCCAACTTAAATATTCAAGCACAAGTAGATGCGAAAGTACCAGCGTTTCTCAGTTTGGTATTTGGGCGCTGTGATAAGTTTTCTGTGTGCAACACACATCCAAAGTGCGCACACCCAGAACGCCACATCTCACAGTGTTTGAATACTCTTTCACGTCTTCCTAAGCTTGAACGGACATATTTACACAAAATTCTGTCAAAATGCCCATCTTATTACTGACTGTCTTTAACAATATTTAATATTTATATGAGTTAGGCTAGTAGTTTTTGGTGTCATAACCTTATTTATTAAGGTTACATGGATCAAAAACAACTAAAGCAATAACTAGGGATGCACCGATACCATTTTTTCAGAACCGATCCGATACCAAAAATTCTGAGTATCGTCCGCTACCGATACCAATCTGATACCAGTGCAGTTTTGTTTAAAAATTCAATGTAGAATTTCTATACCTCAGTGTTGAACTGATAATCACTCTTTTGTGTGTTAAACACAATCTACTAAATACAGACAACTTCATTATAAAGAAAAACAACAAATTAAAAAAATATATAAATCACAATCTATGACAAAAATACTACTATAAACTAGATGGTGGATAAACTAGATTAGTGGATAATTCAGCAGCAAAAGTTACTCTAGAAAAATCATGAGTGCACAACAATTGTATAAAATCTAATCATTTAGTGAAAAAAAAAAAACATTTAGTGGGGAACAAATAAAAGTGAATAAGTGTAGCACTAAATCTGGTAAAATGTTACACATTGCTGTAAAATACATTCATGAAAAACAAGTAAATATATTTATAGAAATAGGGCCTATATACTAAGAAATTAAAAGACATTTGTTTTAAATGTATAGCGCAGCTTTTTAATGAGGCAGCAATATATTATAGATGGGGCAGAACAAGAAAGGCTATTAATAATCTTTCATTGCGCAAAAGTATTATAATACGAAAGGCTCCAATACAAAGCGGCACAAAGCGCTTATGCACATCCCGTGTGCAGGATGATACGCTTGAAGCAACACAGAGTCACAGCGCTCTGTCCGCATTTAAAAGTTCAAAACACAAAGGAAAGATATATCGATGCGTAGTTTATCTGTCTGTGCAATATTTTATTGAGCCTTTTCTTTTAACAGTTTAAAAATTCAGTTACCGTGCGTGTGAAGAACAATACAATCTCTAGTCCAGAGTTGTGATCTAACAGACACCTGGTAGAAAGTAACACGCAATAAAGAAACAGCAATAAACTCCAGCCAGATAAAGTCATTTTATGCGAAACCATAGAGCGTTATCTACAGATCAAGCATAATAACAGGAACATTGAATCATCTTGGAGAGAGTTTCGTCGTGTTGACTGTCATAACCGAACGTGACACGCAGTTTGAAAGCTAAATGGAGAATGACTGACAGACGCAGCGGAGGGAAGCATTTACGTGAACTTGAATTTAATGACTTAAATATTCATCTGTACCTCACATTAAACTATGGAATGGCTTCAGAACGCTTAATATAGTGCACGAAGCGTTGATGATGCTTTATAATGTTTCTGTGCCTTTTGTGGGGCACTGGGGCTTAACAGTAACACAGAATATTATAAGCACAGTATCGGATTTGGATTGGTCCTGTCTGACCGATACCCGATCCGGCAAATAATGGCGGTATCGGATCAGCGCATCCCTAGCAATAACTAGGGCTATTTTATTAAAAAATGTAATTTAGTACTTTTTTGTGGTGGGTCCATACGTCAGGGTAAGTAAAAATTTGAACCACTGGCCCAACTGGGCCAGTAGAAAAAAAAATCCTTAGCGTTGAGCCCTGATATGGTTTGTTGAAAATAACAACGCGTAAAACAGACAGTTCCGCTAATGTATGTTTCTGTCGATGGATACACATGCAGGCTCCCCAATAATACATTACAACAACGATAATCAAAAAAACGTGGACAAAACAGTCACTCTTTGTAAGCTTTGTTCAATGCGAGTGCCGTATGCTCGAACATGACCAGTCATTTACGCCATCATCTCCCGGGTGTTGATAGCGCGCGAGCGCAGGTGAGTCCTGAAGACCACACGTTGCTATCTGTGTTCAAACTAAACTCATTTAAGCCTTGCCATTCAAAATCCAGAAGACGCGAATGAGAACTCACACGCGCTGTGAGAAGATTTGTGTGTGCACTCATCTGAAGAGTGCACGTCTCAAATATTGAGTTCTCTTTCAAGTCTTGCGCTTGAAATTCACACACAAATGGTCAACATGTCCATCTTGTTGAGTATCCTAGCAGTCTGTTATGCCTTAAGTGAACTTAAACAGTTGAGAAAGACAACACATGTGTACAGTATCAGTGCATTATGTCTTAAAGTGACAGCAGCCTTTACTGCTGTCTGTGTTTTTAATGTTATTCAAACAACAAAAGACAAGGAAATCACTCACTGCTCTTGATTGAATAGTATTTGTAACTTTAATAAGGATTGATCTTTAATTTATAGAGTCAAATATGCAATGTTATTTTACATTTGATTACTTTATTCAATTTCTGTACCTGAAAACTGTTAGACCTACCTGAAAAACACTGTTTATTTTATTAGTATCTTTGCTCTATTATTTATTTGCACTGTTGCTTGTAGCTGGATTATTTGTTCTTATTTTCTTTATTTTTATTTGACAGTAGTCCTTTTTTCCCTGAACATAGCAAATACCGAACAGTACCAAAACCGTGAACCTAAAACCGTGATACAAACCGAACCGTGAGCAATTTGAACCGTTACACCAATAGTATAGAAGTTATTGCAATAGGCCGGAAATCATACTCGCACCTGGCTTTTTTGCCACAGGTCTAATTATTGAGTATTTCCACAGTTTCTTTACTGTACATGTGTCCAAAAGACACTGAAACAGCCTTGCAAAAACTCCTTTTACTTGAGAAGCACAGTCTTTAAGAAGGCAGGCTTTAAAGAAGTTTATTTATTTAGCATCTTTCTTTTATTGTATTTGTCCTATTGTTTTTTTCTCTGCTGATGTTATCATTGCCTTCTGCAATAAAAAAAAGCATGATTAAAGGAAAACAATTCAAAATAAATGTTATTTACAAAGGTTGACGTGTGATATAGTGCAAGAATATGGATGTAGTATTGCAACAAAACGTATAGAAATAACTTGGAATGAAGTTCATTCAACAGCATTTGTAGCAATGGTGTTTTACAAAACAATTATAATAATAATAATAATAATCTTTACAAACAAATATCTTGGTTAGTGAGGCACATACAATGTAAGTGAAGGCGTTCAAATTTTGAAGGGCATAGGGTCAGCCATCAAACACTGAACTGGACTAGATCCAAAAAGCAACAGTATGAACACAAAGAGGTCTGAGACCACATTCCTACTTAAGTGGAACAAAAAAGGATCTGAGTCCTCTTTAAGGGACAGGGACAGTGTGAACAAAGAGAACTGGGTCCTTTTCCACTTGGCTCACCTCTTTGACCACTTAAAGAGTTAGAGTTTGGTTCTTTTAAAGAGGACTCAAGTGTGAAAAACACCCTTAAATGTTGCCATAATCAAAACCTAAAGCCTTTTGACAACATTCATTTGTTTATTTAAGTGGTAGATCTATGTAAATGTATGTAAAGTAGATCTACTGTGTTAAATTGCATTTGAATACATATGAAACACTCCAGGGTAAAAATATGCCATATTTCTCACTCTTTCTGCTGGTTCTGCAAACAATGATCATGAACAAGCAGCAAAAGTACGAGGGGCGGCCGTAAAGCTGCAGCAATTATTAGTAACTACAAAGACTAAGAACAGCCTAACACATATCAATGGGGTCTGAAAATAACCAACCATCATGAGTTTACAGAAGACTGTACAGACACTTGTTCAAAGAGTTTCTCAAAACTCACATCGACATTTACATGTTTAAGCAACTTTCTCATTTCATCAGAACTGATGCTATAAAAAAAAAAAAAAGCATATGTTGTGTCAAGAACTGGATGATGTGTGTAACCTTTTAAGAACTGGACATTTCACTGCCTGAAAGTGCATCTCACAATAATGTCAGCAAATTCTTTCCATTTCAATGATCTGAAGCAACACAGAAAACTTATATTGTTTTCTTAGTTTACACCTGGTATTCCGACCAATCAAACCAAAAGATGTTGTGTAATCGACTTCAAGTTAGTCAACCTGCTGTTGAAACCAGAAAGATGTGACGTGTGCATCCTGGATGTTTTGTAATGTTTACATTGATGCAGTGTGAGTGGCAGATATGATGAATGTATTTGTAAGCATGACAACATGGAAATGCGTTTTATATGATCAGGTATGACCTATAATGAGAGGGTCAGATAGCGAAAGATGATACCATATCACAACACTAAACCGAACCAGGAAAAACTGCACTGTGATGAAGGAACAAACAGAAATAACAAGAACATCTGTCCCTCAAACCAACCCGAGACCTCAAATTACAGACAGACGATCAGAAAATATTGCAGTCACACCCACATGAAACCGCTCGAGTATTTATATACAAAGCTTGAGAAGGACGTATCAAAGAGCTTGTTGCTTTAAAAAAAAGAAAAGCTACTAGCCTAAAATAACCTTATTTGCTTTTATCCATATAATGGATAAAACAGCCCAAGTGTCAAAGTAGGGCTGGGCGATTTTTCAAATAATTCGAATTTAATGTTTTGCCGCAATTGTATTATTTTTAAATCGAGAAATCGCGGTTTTGAATAAAAATGTTAGCACACGTTACATTTAGACATGTTGACAATACAGCAATAATAACAGTTAAGAAAAGTTAAGCGGCTGTTCACACAGAATGCGATATTGCGTTGAAAAAAAACAAGACGTGGGCAGTGGAATGGTAAAAAAAAGCAAAGATATTAGACACGAGTTGAACTTTCTTCTAACTTGAGCGCCGTGTTTTTAGAATGCATTTTCATGAGTGAGACGCTGCTAGAGACGCGAGACACGAGTGCAACAGCCAAATATGTCCACCAAACATAAAGACAATAGGAAAAATAGCTCAATGGAACGCAAAAACCTGTACAGAACTACTACTGTATGTTTGCATGATGGTGACAGGCTAAAAAAGGTGCTGTTATTTTCTGTTTTTACAAAGCATTTGCTGTTAAAGGTGGGGTAAGCTATTTCTGGTAACCAATGTTGATATTTCAAACAAAAACAAAAACAAACACGCCCCTACCCCAAAAGGGTCTCGACTATGGCAGAATGTGCTGTGCCAGCCGGCTGAGGGTATGATGTCATCAATAAGTGAAAGCAATGTGTGTTACTATGGTAATCCAGGTCGAATGTTCAATGAAAAAGTCATCCCTTCCATCCCAAAAACACAAACACAGTTCTCATGAACAACTCGATAGCACGAGCACAGCAGTCCAACTAACGAACATATTACAATTATGACAAGATTCGAGGGTTATATCGATCACTAAAAGAGGAACCAAAGGAAACAAACATATATTAGGAGTTTGTTGTCTTACTTTTCAGACACACTGCGAGCTGACGCTTGAAACAGACAGTGGTTTATAGGATGTGGAAATGAATGGGTCTTTATCATCGCTGAAGTGAACGACAATACGATTGCAAATGAACAAACAAGCGAACATGACACACGAGCATATTCAAGCAAAAGCCAGCATATATTAGTTCTGTCAAACAAAACAAAACCAATGTTACTCACTTATCGAGAAGAAATAAAGCAACCTCGGCGTCCGATTGCAGGCCTTCCCGCTCCTTGAGTGATCCGATATTTACACGGGTACTACTTCTTGCCTGATCGTAAGCCTTCTTTAGTTCTACAGACATTTTCCACATTTGTTTTTTATCTGCCATCTCTCTCTTTCTGTCGTCGCTCGGCTAATGTCTGTCCTGTGTGTCGTGTCTTTTGAATAATGACGTGCACTGAGTGCTCTCTTCTCCCCATCATTAGTAGACACGCCTCTTACTGCTGATTGGCTACAAGTTTCTTTTGGTACTCGGCCCGAGACACTTTTATAAAGCATTTTTGAAATATCACTTACACCCCCCCCCCCCCTCCCCCTTTAATAATAGCCTATTACTGGGATTTTTTATTGCTATTACTTTTTTAAATATTTAGCATTTTTCTTATTTTATAGTATTTCTGAGTATATAGGATATGTTTAAGATACGTTTGTACAATATTTGCCTTCATATTTCATGCATATTTTCAGAAAAGATATTTAACAAATAACATAAAAATAAGTCATTTGTTTTACATTTACACCATGATGATCACTTCAGGTGTGTGCACTTGGAATATAACTTTTTTAACCAGATGGTTAATAAAGAGAATGTTACCTGAATCATATTGTAGTTACGTTTTTAAGTTGACTAGTTAAACATAAAAAAAATAAAAATTAAAAATGAGATTTCATTTTTTTTTTTTGCCATATCGCCCAGCACAATGTAAAGGCCGATATATCGGCTGATATTTAGCAGTTTTTTTTATTGGTATCAGCCAATAAGCTTTTCTGATTGGCTGTTTAACTTAGTTTACTGGCTGCTGTTGAGATTTTTTTTTTTTATAACCTGTGATACTTTTTTCAGCATTCTTTGATGAATAAAAAGTTTAAAAAAAGAACAGCATTTATTTAAAATAGAAATATTTTGTAACAATAATACACTACCGTTCAAAAGTTTGGGGTCAGTAATTTTTTTCTTTCTATTTTTAACTTTTTAACTTTTTATTCATCAATGAATCCTGAAAAAAGTATCACAGGTTCCAAAAAAATATTAAGCAGAACAACTGTTTCCAACATTGATAATAAATCAGCATTTTAGAATGATTTCTGAAGAATAATATAACACTGAAGATCACTGCATCACAGAAATAAATTATATTTTAAAGTATATTAAAATAGAAAACCATTATTTTTAAATTGTAATAATATTTCACATTATTACGTTTTTTCCCAGTATTTTTTATCAAATAAATACAGACTTTATGAGCATAAGAGATTTCTTTCAAAAACATTAAAAATAGTAATGTTTCGGTCCCACTTTATATTAGGTGGCCTTAACTACTATGTACTTAACATCAAAATATAAGTACAATGTACTTATTGTGTTCATATTGTATTGCAAAACACTTTTGCTGATATTGAGGTGAGATAGGGTAAAGTTAGGGACAGGTGTGGTGGTATGGGTAAGTTTAAGGGTAGGGTTAGGTGTAAGGGAAGGGTCAACAGTGTAATTAAAAATGTAATTACAGAAATTAATTACATATGTAATTACATGCAGGTATTTTTTTTAAATGTAAGTACAATGTAAAAACATGTATGTACACAATAAGTGCATTGTATCAAATGATTCATTTAAATGTAAGTACATAGTAGTTAAGGCCACCTAATATAAAGTGGGTCCAATGTTTCAAAACTTTTGACCGGTACGTCAGCCACCCTGCTCTCTAAGCCATCCAAAAAAAAAAAAAAAAAAAAAAAAATCAATGACGGTCGACCACTAGCTAATACATGATTTTGTCAACTTTTAGGATCACACTAGCATGCACACGAACGATAATGGACATGGACTGAAAGCCACAGAACTCTGATTTCATAGGCTATTTAAGCCAATCCCAAAAACACATTATAACAAACAAATTAAACACACCCCATATACTCACAATTTGAATATGTCAGAAACCACATGTTTCTTTGACACACATACACACAAGCAGTGGCGAAAAGGGTGAGGCGCAATTTTAACTTCCTGTCAGTAAATCAAACACCCGACCACCTGAACGCAGAGGGCAAACTCAACACATATCACGTCTCATTGATGCCCTAATCTGTGCAAACCCGGTGGCTATATTCAAATGACCGCTGGCAGATGCATCTGATGGCACATACCTGCAGGATCTGCTGCTCTAGCTGTGAGTTGGCCTTGCACAGCTCCATGATGTGTCTCAGCAGCAGTTTGGTGCTCTCGGTTTTACCTGCGCCGCTCTCACCACTGAGGGAAAAACACATAACACATCAGACTGTTAGTATAATAGTATTACAAAGTCTAGTGCCATTGGACAGGGTTACAAAAGTGTAACTCAGGTGCAAATAGATATAAGAGCAAACAAAAACATTGATTTTTACTTTATTTTCATGTTAATTAAGAATTCAAATTCTCAGTGGTGTTCTCAATAATGTTTTGGTTTTCAGTTTGCTTACAATTCTCAAGAAAACAAATTACAGCATAAATTAAGTTTAGTAACAAAAACCAAGACATAAATAAATGTATTAATACCAATACTATACTAATTAATACTAATTAATATTTATTTATTTCATATAAATTATATATAATAAATAATAATAATACATTTTACTTATAATGCGCTTTTTTTTAGTACCCAAAGCGCTAATATATATATATATATATATATATATATATATATATATATATATATATATATATATTCAAATGTATATCTAATTTATTTAAAAAAAAATACAATATGATCCGGACATGTTCTTGATAGATTTTAGGAGATTCACCCACAAACCAAAACCTGGAACTAATCAATATTTTTCACAAAATGTGCATGATTTTATCTCATTTCAAAGTCAATTTACATCCAAATAATCACAATCTGGGGAGCTACAATAACATTAGGACATCAAACATCTCTCTGCATTCCAAATATAGCAGCGTTATTAATAACTGATGACACAGGCATACTTTTATGGCTTTTATGTCTTGTCTTGTCTTGCCTTGTCATTGTATGCATTAAAGGCATTCTTTCCCTGTTGTCTGGGAGACTATCAGTCTCCCTCCACTGGTACTGGTCTCATTCATGGACGGCTGTATGGTTACTAGGGGTGAAGGGTTGTGGGTTTACCGTTTACATAATCAGAGAAAGTCTGTTTCCTAGTGACTGTGAAAATCAACTTTTTGTCTTTAGCACCCCTAAATTCCCTATCAACACACAGAATACATCTGAGAAATCAACCATGAGGCTCCATTTCTGAAAAATACATTAAGCCGACTATTCTAATGGTAACGCAGCACGGCAGAGTCTCGGAGGAAGGCTGCACGTAGGAAAAACCTTAAATATGATACCGGATACAGTAATGAGTACAGATATCAAGCATACTATTGAGTTATAGAGAATCAACGAACTAAAGTCCATCTGAAACTTTCACAGTTAGTCTCATACGGGACGAAACTGACAAGGAAAGTTCGTCAAGACAAACTTAGAATGATGATTAGGCAAAACCTGAAAGGTTGTGAAGTTTAAAAGTTATACAGGACAGATATATATTTTAAAACAGACTAATGGAGTTTGATTAACTACTAAGTTTAAGTTACTCAAGGCAGAACCGGCTGAAGGTCTGTGCCTGAAAACTTCTCAAATCTGGGATTAAAAAAAAAAAAAAAACCTAACCCAAGTTTGTACAATAACAGCATGTCAATAAATTTCTGCTTGTGTTTACAGATGAAACAGACACGAGCAGCCTTATTTGACATGCCAAAAATGACTTGTCTTGTCTCTGCATGTCTCATGGGAAAACAAACAAGACTGGGCAAGACATTTCATAATGTACTGACACACGTCACCATTCGACCATATAGAATTACTGAAAACCTCTCAGACATGCTTTCCTGGAGAAAGCTTTGGTTTTGGTGAATTAATTTGATTTCAACACAAACCTGATAACGATACACTGGTTCTTGGGTCCTGTGGCCAGACGTCCCAACATGGACTGATATGCTCGATCTGCCACAGCAAATATATGAGGGGGCAAAGACTTCTTCTCATGGCACTTATACCGCTGAGATACCTGCAAATGGATTTGAGTTAAAATATCAGGTCAATTATTCATTTTTACATGTTTTTGATTGTATTTTCATCTATTTCAATCAAGGAAACACACCCTTACCTCTTTTTCATAGATTGAAAGATATTTAAATGGGTTAATAGCCACCAAGATGTCTCCTATATAGGTCTGAAAACACATACAAATACATATTAATTCAGTTAATCAGTTAGTTAGATCTCTAAATGAAATGAAGTTCAGTCAGCAGTATTTACATACAGTCAGTGAACAACAACTGTCCCAGAGAACAAGAGCTCATTGTTTTATCATCTCTAGATAATAAACCTTGAACACAGCTGGTTTACCTCACACTTTACACTGATTTATGGTTTTTTTAGCCGTCTTAAGTTGTATTTTACTCACATATATGAGGTTCTGTGTAAAACGTCCAGTCAAAACCTCCAGCAAACTTTTCTCGTCCAGCTCTGACAGATTCGCCAGATCTTCAGGCAGCTTTTCCTCCATCTTTCGTCTCTAAATGCTGTACGTCAACTTACAACTGTCTAATCTTACCGTCTCGCATCACAAAACAACAGCTCGTGTTTATATCCACGGTCGGTCACTTCCACGCAGTGGATGATTCAGTTGATTCTGCGTGCGCGCGCGTGCGTCTCTCTCTCTCTCTCTACACGCTGCGTGCGTCTCTCTCTCTCTCTACACGCTGCGTGAGTCTCTCTCTCCCCGCCCTCAGCTAATAGACACTATCATTAACCCTTTCCTCACAATATCAAGTTAAAGTTCACCCAAAATTAAAATTCCGTCATCATTTAATCAACCCCTCTCATACTGTTATAAACCCGTATTACGTTCTATCAACACAAATGGAGATAATTAGCAGAATGATGACGCTGCTCATTTCCAATGACAGTGGGTGGGGACTGGGGTTGTTGAGCTCCAAAAAGTATCTTCAAAGCAATTTTCCAAATAATACGGTGTCACAGGGAATGTTCTGGCAAGGATATGAACAAACATCCATTCAGTGACATTAACAGAATGTTTGTTCAAAGTTATGGTCTTTAATAATGTTCTCAAAACGTTATCACAAAATTATTATTTACACATTATTCATAGGTTTTTATCTGAAACGTTTCATCTAACATTTTTTAAATGTTGCTACTTGTTTCAGAATGTTCAAAGAAAAATTATCCCATAATGTTTGCAAAATTATATGGAATGTTTTCTTAAAGGGATAGTTCACCCAAAAATGAAAATGTTGTCATCATTACTCACCCTCATATGGAAGCTTGTTTCCGCCATGGAATAAAAAAAAGTTAATTGCGACTTTTTATCTCACAATTCTGACTTTTTTCTCGCAATTGCATGATATAAACAATTCTGAGGGAAAAAAGTATTTCTTCCCTCAGAACTGGACTTTATAACTTGCAATAGTATATCACACAATTATGAGATAAGAAGTAAGAATTGCGAGGAAAAAAGACTTTATTTATGACTCTTATTATATAAAGTCGCAATTGTTTTGTGTTATTGTGTCATTGTGTCATAATTGCATTTATATCCCGCAATTCTGACGTTATAACTCTCAATTGCGACTTTGAGTTGATGAGCCCCATTGACTTCCATAGTATGAAAAAAAGAAACACGAGTCAATGGGGCCCATCAACTGTTACTAACATTCTTCAAAATATCTTCTTTTGTGTTCAGCAGAACAAATAAATTCATACAGGTTTGGAACAACTTGTAGGTGAGTAAGTTTAATTTTTGCGTGAACTATCCCTTTGAAAATCCTCTTATTGCTGTAGTTCAGTAATTGAAATAAAGCTGCAATAAATTAAAATATAAATACTAGATGAAAAACTTAGCTATAAAAATATTTTAAAAAATATTAATAAAATGACAAAAGCAGATATAAACAAAAACTAAAACTTAAAAGAAATGAAAACTGAAAATGTAAAAAAATAAAAGCTAATTCAATATTAATAGATAATACTAAAATAACACTGTTGTAGTTCAATTCAAAACATTAAGAAGGAGAAAACATTGTTTTGATTGTTAAACGTGGACATTCAGATTAATGGGGATCAATCTTTTATTCAGTAGGAGATTTTTTACTTTAGCCACACGTCGCATCACTATGTAGTGGATATTATGGATCAGTTTCACTCATCTGCAGTTATGCACTATGGTTAATGATTCTTATAACTTTCCAGTATCTGTCAGGAGTGTGTTTTATGGAAACAGGTCATCATGGGTTGGATGATGTATCATGATCATGTGATTGACACCTCACTGGTGTAAATTATACAGTTCCTCCCTGACAATAAACGAATGTTGACGTCACAGGCCTTCACATGTGACCAAAATAAATGAACAGGTCTAAATTACACTTGAATCAATGCAATCTCTTTATCATGCTATTTGCACTGCCATTTCTACATAATTTACTAACAAATCACCTTTTGTATATTTTCTTGTATATATACTGTATATTTGCACTGGTCCACCATCTACATCTTAAAAATGCACCACTTTAAAATATTCAATTATAATATATATATATATATATATATATATATATATATATATATATATACATACAAACCCGATTCCCAAAAAGTTGGGACACTGTACAAACTGTGAATAAAAAAGGAATGCAATAATTTACAAATCTCATAAACTTATATTTTATTCACAATAGAATATAGATAACATATCAAATGTTGAAAGTGAGACATTTTGAAATGTCATGCCAAATATTGGCTCATTTTGGATTTCATGAGAGCTACACATTCCAAAAAAGTTGGGACAGGTAGCAATAAGAGGCCGGAAAAGGTAAATGTAAATATAAGGAACAGCTGGAGGACCAATTTGCAATTTATTAGGTCAATTGGCAACATGATTGGGTATAAAAAGAGCCTCTCAGAGTGGCAGTGTCTCTCAGAAGTCAAGATGGGCAGAGGATCACCTATTCCCCCAATGCTGCGGCGAAAAATAGTGGAGCAATATCAGAAAGGAGTTTCTCCGAGAAAAATTGCAAAGAGTTTGAAGTTATCATCATCTACAGTGCATAATATCATCCAAAGATTCAGAGAATCTGGAACAATCTCTGTGCGTAAGGGTCAAGGCCAGAAAACCATACTGGATGCCCGTGATCTTCGGGCCCTTAGACGGCACTGCATCACATACAGGAATGCTACTGTAATGGAAATCACAACATGGGCTCAGGAATACTTCCAGAAAACATTGTCGGTGAACACAATCCACCGTGCCATTCGCCGTTGCCGGCTAAAACTCTATAGGTCAAAAAAGAAGCCATATCTAAACATGATCCAGAAGCGCAGGCGTTTTCTCTGGGCCAAGGCTCATTTAAAATGGACTGTGGCAAAGTGGAAAACTGTTCTGTGGTCAGACGAATCAAAATTTGAAGTTCTTTTTGGAAAACTGGGACACCATGTCATCCGGACTAAAGAGGACAAGACAACCCAAGTTGTTATCAGCGCTCAGTTCAGAAGCCTGCATCTCTGATGGTATGGGGTTGCATGAGTGCGTGTGGCATGGGCAGCTTACACATCTGGAAAGGCACCATCAATGCTGAAAGGTATATCCAAGTTCTAGAACAACGTATGCTCCCATCCAGACGTCGTCTCTTTCAGGGAAGACCTTGCATTTTCCAACATGACAATGCCAGACCACATACTGCATCAATTACAACATCATGGCTGCGTAGAAGGATCCGGGTACTGAAATGGCCAGCCTGCAGTCCAGATCTTTCATCCATAGAAAACATTTGGCGCATCATAAAGAAGAAGATGCGACAAAGAAGACCTAAGACAGTTGAGCAACTAGAAGCCTGTATTAGACAAGAATGGGACAACATTCCTATTCCTAAACTTGAGCAACTTGTCTCCTCAGTCCCCAGACGTTTGCAGACTGTTATAAAAAGAAGAGGGGATGCCACACAGTGGTAAACATGTGTTGATGCCATGAAATTTAAAATCAACTTATTTTTCCCTTAAAATGATACATTTTTTTCAGTTTAAACATTTGATATGTCATCTATGTTGTATTCTGAATAAAATATTGAAATTTGAAACTTCCACATCATTGCATTGTTTTTATTCACAATTTGTACAGTGTCCCAACTTTTTTGGAATCGGGTTTACCGTTTCCATGAAAGGGTGTACATGGTCTGCAACAATGCATTAGATCGAATTAGGTAGGTGGTATACAATATTAGATCATAATGTTGTGTGTGTGTGTGTGTGTATATATATATATATATATACACACACACACACACACACACACACACACACACACACACACACACACACACACACACACACACACACACACACACACACACACACACACACACACACACCAATCAAGCATAACATTATGACCTAATATTGTGTTGGTCCCCCTTTTGCTGCCCTGACCCATCGAGGCATGGACTCCACTAGACCCCTGAAGGTGTGCTGTGGTATCTGGCACCAAGATGTTAGCAGCAGATCCTTTAAGTCCTGTAAGTTGCGTGGTGGGGCCTCCATGGATTGGACTTGTTTGTTCCGCACATCCCACAGATGCTCGATTGGATTGAGATCTGGGGAATTTGGAGGCCAAGTCAACACCTCAAACTCGTTGTTGTGCTCCTCAAACCATTCCTGAACCATTTTTGCTTTGTGGCAGGGCGCATTATCCTGCTGAAAGAGGCCACAGCCACCAGGGAATACCGTTTCCATGAAAGGGTGTATATGGTCTGCAACAATGCTTAGGTAGGTGGTATGTGTCAAAGTAACATCCACATGGATGGCAGGACCCAAAGTTTCCCAGCAGAACATTGCCCAAAGCATCACACTGCCTCCGCCGGCTTGCCTTCTTCCCATAGTGCATCTTGGTACCATGTGTTCCCCAGGTAAGTGACGCACATGCACCTAGCCATCCACGTAATGTAAAAGAAAACGTGATTCATCAGACCAGGCCACCTTCTTCCATTGCTCCGTGGTCCAGTTCTCATGCTCACGTGCCCACTGTTGGTGCTTTCTGAGGTGGACAGGGGTCAGCATGGGCACCCTGACTGGTTTGCGGCTATGCAGCCCCATACGCAACAAACTGCGATGCACTGTGTATTCTGACACCTTTCTATCAGAACCAGCATTAACTTCTTAAGCAATTTGAGCTACAGTAGCTCGTCTGTTTGATCGGACCACACGGGCCAGCCTTGGCTCCCCACATGCATCAATGAGCCTTGGCCGCCCATGACCCTGTCTAGCCATCATAATTTGGCCCTTGTCAAACTCGCTCAAATCCTTACGCTTACCCATTTTTCCTGCTTCTAACACATCAACTTTGAGGTCAAAATGTTCACTTGCTGCCTAATATATCCCACCCACTAACAGGTGTCGTGATGAAGAGATAATCGCTTCTGTCGCGATAGACGCTTTTGTGTTAGCACAAAATACAGAAAAAATACAGTAACTTTTTTTGGTCTTGATTTATTGCGTTAAATCAATTTCTCATTAAAAAACAATATAGAACACAGAATGACAATTTTTTATTTGTTACAACAAATAACAAACATCAGATATCTGCTGTCATATAAAACAAAACAGGTGGACTGCTTTTCGTATGTAACTGCTGAACTCTTCTAGTCAAACAAAATCATGAACAGTTAAGCCCAATTGTTCTGTTACTTCTCCAACATGACTAGTACAAAGGGTACAAAAAGCACTAACAACGTATATACAGACAAATGTTGTGAACAAAGATCTATTTCATTTCGATATCAGATGTCGGCACTGGCTTCCTTTCTGCCTTCTTGCTTTTCCTACGAATGAAAAGAAACATTTTAGATACTCTCAATCATGGTAAAATGACTTTAAATGACAGTTTGCTGTTACAGCTCCATCACTTCATACTTACTTATGGAGCACAAACAACACAATAGCAGAAATAACAGCACCAGCAAACACAATCCCACCCAAAACACCCACGATCAGTCCTGAGAGAGATAATATACACAATGCAAATGTGTTTATGGACAGTTCATTGATGCATTTTTAACATATTAATGATGAAACGTGCAGTTAAAACCACAACAGAAGCAACCATTGTAAATAGTGAGTGTACCTGCATCAACAGTCTTCTCATCAGGGTTTGTCAGGTCTGCAGCTCCCAACAGCCGTCCGGATCTCGCTGGAAAAATACATTCATACAGTCAGTGAGTTCAGGACAGTCAGAACCGACTGACCTCTGGTGGACAACAGAAGAACATACACTGAATCCCTCAACACTGAATACCTGTAGGACTCTATATACAGTATCTAAATTGTATCTTTTGCTCACCAAGGCTGCATTTATTTGATCAAAATACAGTAAAAATGAGAAAATATTAGAAAAATTAGAAATATCATTACAACTTAAAATAATAGTTTTCTATTTGAATATATAGTAAAATGTAATTTATTGCTGTGATCAAAACTGAATTTTCAGCATCATTACTCCAGTCTTCAGTGTCACATGATCCTTCAGAAATCATTCTAATATGATGATTTGATGATCAAGAAACATTTCTGATTATTATCAATGTTGAAAATGTTGTGCTGCTGCTTCATATTTTTGTGCAAACGTGATCATTTCGTTCAGGGTACTTTGATGAATAGAAAGCTCAAAAGACAGCATTTATTTAGTGAATTTATAAATGCGTCCTTGCTGAAATTGGGTCACTGTTTTCACATTTACACTGTTTATGACATCATCTTTTTCTCTGTGGCTCGTTGTGTTTATTTAACATTTAAAAATGATGCTTTATCAGTTTCAGTGACTTGCATCAGCTGATGTGGAAGAACTTGTTTCAGGAAGGGAACTTACAGAACAGTATCTAATCTTGTATATATATATACACTTCTGTTCAAACAGTTTGGGATCTGTACGTTTTTTAATGTTTTTAAAAGAAGTCTCTTATGCTCATCAAGGCTGGATTTATTTGATTAAAAATAATTTAAAAAAACAGTAATATTGTGAAATGTTGTTACAATTTAAAATAACTGTTTTCAACATTGATAATAATCAGAATGTTTCTTGAGCAGCAAATCAGCATATTAGAATGATTTCTGAAGGATCATGTGACACTGAAGACTGGAGTAATGATGCTGAAAATTCAGCTTTGAATCACAAGAATAAATTACATTTTATAATATATTACAACAGTAAACAGTTATTTTAAATTGTAATAATATTTCACAATATTACAGTTTTTTTTTGTATTTTTAATCAAATAAATGAGCATAAGATAGGCCTACTTATTTTAAAAACATTAAAAATCTTACTGATCCCAAACATTTGAATGGCAGTATATATAAATATATATATATATATATATATTTGCAAAAATTATGGGATACTTTTGAATGTTCTTTGAACATTCTGAAACAAGTAGTAGCATTTAAAGACCAGATAACTTTGAACAAACATTTTATTGACGTTACTGGAATACTGTTTGTTCATAACTTTGAGAGAAACTTGCCAGAGCATTCCCTGTTACTTGGATAACTATTAAAGTCTCACTGAAGTGCCTTGAAACGCGCAGCATTATTCAATGTGTTGACGTAATTTCCACTGAAACAGGAAGACAGGGCGGGGCATATCGAACAGCTCCTCCCCTTTTTTAAAACAGCCAATAGCGTTTAGTTTATATCACAGCTCAGCCAGAGCCGTTGAGCTCGGTAAAGTCGCAGTTTCCTCCTAATCTCTAACCGTTTCTCCTCCTAATCTCCTTCATATCACTTTAAAATATAATTCTGTGCAGAATTTAAACGAGTCTGATGCGCTTTCTGGTCTGCGGCAACTCGATCACATGATCCACTCTGTGCTATCATGTCTCTGGCCCGACTCGATCACATGATCCGCTCTGTGCTATCGTATCTCTGGACCGACTCGATCACATGATCCGCTCTGTGCTATCATGTCTCTGGCCCGACTCGATCACATGATCCGCTCTGTGCTATCGTATCTCTGGACCGACTCGATCACATGATCCGCTCTGTGCTATCGTATCTCTGGACCGACTCGATCACATGATCCGCTCTGTGCTATCATGTCTCTGGCCCGACTCGATCACATGATCCGCTCTGTGCTATCGTATCTCTGGACCGACTCGATCACATGATCCGCTCTGTGCTATCGTATCTCTGGACCGACTCAATCACATGATCCGCTCTGTGCTATCGTGTCTCTGGACTGACTCGATCACATGATCCGCTCTGTGCTATCGTGTCTCTGTACCGACTCGATCACATGATCCACTCTGTGCTATCGTGTCTCTGGACCGACTCGATCACATGATCCGCTCTGTGCTATCGTGTCTCTGTACCGGAGCTGCGGTGGTTCACTGACACCAACATGAAACCAGACTTTATTCACCCCAATGGAAGTCATATTTACACTGTCTGAATCGTTCCCTATCCCCTATATATGTGCCATTCACCATGTATAAAAGTAATTGTGTAAACAAACCAATTTTAGTTGCAGCATGGGGGCGGGGCTTCAGATTCTAGAGAGCATTTAATTGGACAGAAAATCTGATGAGAAGCTGAAGTGATGTCATCAAAATCATTGATCCATATTGGCGGAAGTGAGAGACTGTAAGTTTTGAATGCTTATATCTTCTAAATGTGAATGTTGTTATTGTTTTGGAGCACACTAGCTTATAGATAACAGTAAGACTAACATATTCATACTAAAAGCCAAAAAAGTTCATTTCATGGGGACTTTAACTCATCTGAGCTGAGATGAAATCTCTTTAATTTAGTGTCATTTCAGCAACATTATGGGATCCCATACTGATTAAAAACGGTGAAAAGAGATTTGAACTGACCGAGACACTGCTTCCGGCAATCGTCCATGGAATCGAAACGGTTGGCGTTTCCTTGGCAACCTCTATATAAGAACATACGGCAGTCCTTCTCTTGATCGTCGTAATAATACTTAGGAAGCATGGCGAAACAGGTTCCCTCGTCCTTTGGCAATGAACAGGCCATTTCTGACAAACACGAAGAATAAAACATCGTTTCACACATGTAAAATCAACAGAGACGGTTTTTACTTGGTGATTGTTTTACCGTCACTCGGGTAGAGTTCGTTGCCTTTTGTAGAACATGCTTTCATACAGTCTTTATCGCTGTCGAAGCGGTTGCTGTTCCCGCCTTCTCCCTTATAGAAGAAGGGCACACAGAATTGTACCTGGGGATCATAGGAATACTTCAAAACCTTTTCCTTTCCTTTTCCTTCATCTCTGGCTTCTTTGCACCGTGAGTCTGAGGAAAACAGAAATCATTCATTAATATCTCATCAAAAGGTGTTGATCTAAAGGCTTAAGCTTAAATGTGTGAATTACTATTTTAATAGTGTGAATTTAAATTCGTGCTGTCAAATCGATTAATCGCATCCAAAATAAAAGTTTGTGTTTATATATATATATATATATATATATATATATATATACTGTGTATAAGTATTATGTATATTTGAATACATACACATACATCTATATATTTAAGAAATATTTGCATGTATATACTGTATATATATTTATTAGTGCTGGGGAAAAATTAATTGTGATTAATCACATCCAAAATAAAAGTTTGTGTTTACATAATATATGTGTGTGTACTGTGTGTAATTATTATGTATATATAAATACACACACATGCATGTATATATTTAAGAAATATTTGCATGTTTCATATACTGTATATATAATTTATCTTGTATATAAATATAATTTTTGTATAAAAATATAACATATTTTTCTTAAACATATACATGCATGCACGTGTATTTATATATATATACATAATAATTATACACAGTACACACACATATTATGTAAACAAACTTTTATTTTGGATGCGATTAATCACGATTAATTTTTCCCCAGCACTAATGTTTATATAATTTATATTATATATAAATATTTTATATATAAATATAACCAATTTTTCTTAAATATACTTAAATGCATTTGTATGTATTTATATATACATAATTATACACAGTACACATACATATATTATGTAAACACAAATTTATATTTTGGATGAGATTAATCGATTTGACAGCACTAATTTAAATATTAGAATATTAAAAAAACAAGGATGAAAACAACTCAACCGGAGCTGTTTTCAGTATATTAATCATAAATGTCTGCATATTGTTTAATATTAATTTAATAGCCTAAACTAAACCTGTTTACACTTTCCTGATAGCCTTTTAGTAAATTCACCTATCATTCACCATGTTTATATGTTTATAGGTTGTGGTTAGGACAGTCATTTTGCCTATAAAAATAAACATAGGCCTATTTAAAAAAAAAAAAAAAAAAGTTGCTGCCTTGAAGTACAATCAACTTGAATTTTTAAGTAATTTCAACTTAAATGACATTAAACTGACTTAAAAATTAGTTGAATCTTGTATAACTTATTAAAAAAGTTAAAAACTGCTTAATTTGTTTTGATGAGTTAAAGCAATGTAAAAACATGTTGTCATAACTTATTGATCATATAATTTGTTTACAATGTATTTGCAAATTGATCAAATGGATTACTTTACAATAAATTCTAGTTCTTTAACTATTTTTCTGTTATGAATAAATGTGTGTCCAAACTAATGCAACAGGATGTTTATTAGAATTATCATCTGTATTAGAATTATTAACACTTTTAATACGGAATACTCTGAAAGTTGTAAATGAAGATTATTGAAGTACGTTTCTCAAAAAAATACTATTTTAGTTTTTACTTCAAAATTTCACGTTCAATTCAATCTTACCTGTCATTTCTTTAATTATTTGAGAAATTTAACAGTGATTTCTGAGTGAAAATGGTTTCAATGTACATCCTACACCCTTTTTTTCAGTGTAGACACTTCCTGTAAAGCAAACATGTATAATAACGCCAGAAATGACAAAAATCCCAGGTTTGTTAGAACTCACCCCCTGTTGAAGCAGAGATGCCTCCAAATCCCAGAACCACCATCAGAACATACAGTGTAGATCTTCTCATTGTGCTATTTTTCAGATTTGACTCTGATTCGTGTAGTTAACCGCCAGCAGTTGTTCGTTCTGCACCGACTAGCTCAGCTCTCGTCCTTTAGACCCTCTTATCAGCTCAGTTTTTATGATCAGGGTGTGTTTCTCTGACATTGAGGCCAGTTTCAGTCATAAAACATGACAATGACTCCTCTTATGGTCTCATGGCACTGTTTCGTTCAAATGAAATGATCTAACTCTCTCCAAACCTGTCCATGATTGCACATAAAACTGAGAATTTTTTTTATGCCTAGGCCAGTAACCTAGGTAAAATCTATGATACAATTAATACATTTTAAAACTTTATATATATATATATATATATATATATACACAGACACATATATAATATATTTACAAACTTTTATGTTAGATATTAATCATGATTAATCGATTTGACAGCACGTGTATATATATATATTTATATATATATATAATCAATAATATTTTATAGAAATGAATGGCAAATATATATTGTATTAACTGTGATAACATATTTAATAGTTGATATTTTTCATAAATACTTTTAGGACTCTCTCTGTCTATTTATATTTTAAATTTATTTGCTAACATAAAAGTTTGTGTGTGTATATACACTCACCTAAAGGATTATTAGGAACACCTGTTCAATTTCTCATTAATGCAATTATCTAATCAACCAATCACATGGCAGTTGCTTCAATGCATTTAGGGGTGTGGTCCTGGTCAAGACAATCTCCTGAACTCCAAACTGAATGTCAGAATGGGAAAGAAAGGTGATTTAAGCAATTTTGAGCGTGGCATGGTTGTTGGTGCCAGACGGGCCGGTCTGAGTATTTCACAATCTGCTCAGTTACTGGGATTTTCACGCACAACCATTTCTAGAGTTTACAAAGAATGGTGTGAAAAGGGAAAAACATCCAGTATGCGGCAGTCCTGTGGGCGAAAATGCCTTGTTGATGCTAGAGGTCAGAGGAGAATGGGCCGACTGATTCAAGCTGATAGAAGAGCAACTTTGACTGAAATAACCACTCGTTACAACTGAGGTATGCAGCAAAGCATTTGTGAAGCCACAACACGCACAACCTTGAGGCGGATGGGCTACAACAGCAGAAGACCCCACCGGGTACCACTCGTCTCCACTACAAATAGGAAAAAGAGGCTACAATTTGCATGAGCTCACCAAAATTGGACAGTTGAAGACTGGAAAAATGTTGCCTGGTCTGATGAGTCTTGATTTCTGTTGAGACATTCAGATGGTAGAGTCAGAATTTGGCGTAAACAGAATGAGAACATGGATCCATCATGCCTTGTTACCACTGTGCAGGCTGGTGGTGGTGGTGTAATGGTGTGGGGGATGTTTTCTTGGCACACTTTAGGCCCCTTAGTGCCAATTGGGCATCGTTTAAATGCCACGGCCTACCTGAGCATTGTTTCTGACCATGTCCATCCCTTTATGACCACCATGTACCCATCCTCTGATGGCTACTTCCAGCAGGATAACGCACCATGTCACAAAGCTCGAATCATTTCAAATTGGTTTCTTGAACATGACAATGAGTTCACTGTACTAAAATGGCCCCCACAGTCACCAGATCTCAACCCAATAGAGCATCTTTGGGATGTGGTGGAACGGGAGCTTCGTGCCCTGGATGTGCATCCCACAAATCTCCATCAACTGCAAGATGCTATCCTATCAATATGGGCCAACATTTCTAAAGAATGCTTTCAGCACCTTGTTGAATCAATGCCACGTAGAATTAAGGCAGTTCTGAAGGCGAAAGGGGGTCAAACACAGTATTAGTATGGTGTTCCTAATAATCCTTTAGGTGAGTGTATATATATATATATATATATATATATATGTGTGTGTGTGTGTGTATGTGAATGCATGTATGTGCATATATATATATATATATATATATATATATACACACACACACACATTTACAAACTTTTATGTTAAATGCAATTAATCGATTTGACAGCACTAATATATTAATACTATATATATAGTATTAACTTTGATAAAATATTTAATAGTTAATATTTTTCATAAATAATTTAATGACTATATACATTATCAATAATATTGTATATTTAAAAGAAATTAATGGCAAATATATATTGTATTAACTGTGATAGAATATAATATTTTTAACAAATACTTTTATGACTCTCTCTGTCTATATTAAATATATATTTCATTAAAAATAGAAATTAATGGCAAGGAAGGTCTCTTTCGCCATTTGTTTCTCCTGCAAACCCAAATAACTCAATTATGCACATTTTTACTATAAAAGAACTAAGCACATCCAATAAAAACCCAATAGAAACTACTATACAGATACCTATACCTTTGGTAAAACAGATGAATAATTGATAAATATTAAATTATTCTTTTAATATTATTTTTTATTAATAAAAAAAATATTACATAAAAATGTTAAATTCAATATATACCAGTTTAACGACCTTTCCAAACCATATTGAGAAAGGAAGTTGTTTGTAGCAACATAGTTTCACTTAGGAAGGTTTCAGGTCAGACCATCACGCCGTTTGCCCATAAGTCATTCACACAGTCAAACCAGTCCAGAGGTCATGACTTAATATTCATAGTATTTATTAATAACATGTAGGCATACAAATAATGTGTGACTACAGAAAACATATTTAGAGAAGTGATTAAAGTGGCATGACAGAGCAGTGAAATAAATAATTAAATAAAAAATACTTTAAAATGTAATAAAATATTGCATGGTCTCATTACATTAAACAGGTATTGTGTTAGTACATTATTCACTAATTGTTTTATTCCCTGAAATGGCAGATTAGTTTCATCTTAATGTCACATCTTAATTCAAATGCTTTGCTTAGTCAGGTATATGAGCAATCATAATCCCACAGCTCATTTCTCTGCACAATATTCCTCCATTAGTCACGTTGGTGTTGACATACTGAAGTAATGGGTTCAGCGCGTGTTTTGCAACTGAAAGCAAAACAGATACCGACGGGGAACAGAGCGCTGTGGAAAAAGACTCTCGAAGGACGATCTGTGCGTTTTAATGAGACACGGAGGAATAGGAAGCGTTTAGATGTTCCATAACAACAGAACCAGTAAACATCTGCTATTCTTCAAGTAACAACATCAGAGAAGATGCATAGTTTCGAAGCGTTCATATATTAACCAGAACAGATTCATATAAATAGATTCTTATAAAAAATAAATAGCAAAAGCATTTGAAATACACTACGAGTCAAACTATTCACTACCACATTATTTAAGAATAATAGTAAAGTCATTCAAACTTCAGGGTAACACTTTACAATAAGGTTCCATTAAATAATGCGTTTAACTATGAGCAATACATTTTTGGTACAGGATTTATTAATCTTTGTTAACATTAGTTAAAATAAAAGTGCAACTGTTCATTGTTAGTTAATGCTCAAGTCTATTAAATAATATAACTTTTGATTTTAATAATGTATTAGTAAATGTTGAAATTAACATCAACTAAGATTAATAAGTGCTTTAGCAGCATTGTTCATTGTTAGTTCATGTTAACTAATGAAACCTTGTTGTAAAGTGTTACCAACTTCGGTTAAGTAGCACTAATGGAAGTTTTCACTAGTCGTGTGGGTTGTTGACCTGTAAAGAATCTCTTGTACACAGTTGCATATAAATGTTCTGCCTCTTTTCTGCAGGTAAATGTTGATTTCAACAGCCCTTGGGAATTCAGTGCAATTCGGGAAACATCTCGTCCATGCGATTCCTAGGCTTTAAAGTTCTGGAAGATCTCTGCCACCTCCACCCAGCTCCGGAAGCATGCCAGACCCTGGTCTCTGATCTGCTTTCGGCCTTTGTCGGTGATGACCTGACCGTTCTCCTTCACGATGACCAGCTTTGGTAAGGCTGTGATGTTGTATCTCTTCTTCAGTTCACTGGGAAAACAGCAGAAAACACGTCAGCGTCACACACACACGCAGCCACTTCAGATCAACACAGAGTTATGCTTCCTGGCTAGTTGAGGTAAACAGATAACATATAATTGTTTTTGCCTGAAACAGCTTTGAATGTGATTTATCAAAAATCAAAGGAACCATCATTTTGACCAAACAGAAGTTTACAGATTTATGTTTGAATGATTATTGCAATAAAAACAGCAAAATAATTGTTTTGATTTATATTGTCTAATATTTCAATAAATAGCAAATGTATAAAGCTGGTCTAGACAGACAGACAGACAGACAGATAGATAGACAGACAGACAGACAGATAGATTTGCTATACATAACATACTGTATGTATATATATATATATATATATATATATATATATATATATATATGTGTCAATTTACATACAATTTACATACAGAAGGTTCAATTAAATCTTATGTACAACAAAGTTATTGAAAACAGTTAATGTATTACATGTATATATTTAAAAAAAAATAGACTCTCCAAGGATCACAGATGGAGAATCGCAAGGATTAGTTGAGTCTTGGGGTCAGAAAGCCTTAAAAAATAAAAATAATAATAATAATAATAATAATAATAATCAAACAACCCCTACATCACCACATGTTGTTTGGGAGGGATTCAAGAAAAATCCTTCTTGCTCATCCAGAAACAAACTCCAGCATATTCAGTTGTCAGAAACGACTGGAAATTCAAAAGGGACCTGGTTCTGTGGTCAGATGAAACTATAAAATTAGCTTTTTGGCAGAAAACCCACCAGATGGGTTTGGTGCAAACAGGGATAAAAAGTACCCCATGCCCACGGTTAAAAATACCACTGGATCTTTAATGTTGTGGGCCTATTTTTTTGCTGGAGGTCCTGGACATCTTGTTCAGATACATGGTATAATGGATTCTAGCAAATACCAACAGATAAAAAATCAAAACCTGACGGCCTCTGCTAGAAATCTTATAATGGCCGTGGTTGGATCTTCCATCAGGACAATGATCCAAAACAAACATCAAAATCAACACACAAATGTGTCACTGAACACAAAATGAAGCTTCTGCCATGACCATCCCAGTCCCTGACCTGAACCCTATAGAAAATGAGTGGGGTGAACTGAAGAGAAGAAGCACCAACATGGATCTGGGAATCTGAAGGATCTGGAGAGATTCTGTATGGAGGAATGGTCTCTGATCTCTTGTCAGGTGTTCTCCAAACTCATCAGGCGTTATAGAAGAAGACTCAGAGCTGTTATCTTGGCAAAAGGAGGTTGCAAAAAGTATTTAATAAAAGGGTGCCAATAATTGTGGCCAATGTGTTTTGGAGAAAAGCATTTATTTCATAATGTGATTTACCCCCCACTTTCAATTCTTTTACTTCAATGAAAGTTTAGAAGGTTAGGTTAAAATTTAATGGAACAAATGTGATTTTTAAATCACATTTTTGCCTTAACTAGTTTAAATGTTCCTGCAGTTTGACAAATAAATTATTAAAGGTACAAGTACCATGCACTATTTTTTTATTAATATGAAGCCATATAAGGTGCATGTAAAAAAAATTATAGATGTAGCTAAAGGCTGTTCAAAATTAAGATGGGGGAAAAAACAATCTGCAGAGAAATGCAAAACATATCCATATTTTATATGCTATAGAAATTTCTATGACTTTTAAATTCTATTCTTCTTTTTATTTCAATGACTTTTCCAGCCTTGAAAATCTAAAGAAAAAAATATTCCCTGAAATTGATTTCCATGACCTGATTAGTGCAATAATGGCACACATGTAGTGAAACTACAGACTGCCTATTTTTAAACATAATCCTCCAAGTGTGTGTGTGTGTGTGTGTGCATTAAACCTCTTATCAGGGACAGACTGAACAATGAAATGAAAGGTTACTGTCACTTTACAACACCTCAGACGCACAATATCTAAATGCAAAGGCAACTCACTGTTTATATGGATCCGTCCAGGGCAGAGCCAGCCAGTCTCCGTGCATGTCATGATAATACTCCACCATGTC
>CM077190.1:31346530-31386530 GCA_039654105.1 Coreius guichenoti | reverse complement strand
ATTTGAATAAGACACAACTCTGAGCGCATGTAGCTGCAGTGAGGGAGCGTACGGACCCGTACACCTCTTTATAGTGACCTAGCTCTCGTTTGAGAAGCAAAAGTAGAACAGTCCCAGGACGAAGCTTTACCTCTGCGTTAAGGTCACTACGCTTGATGACCGCCGCTGCTTTTTTTTGCTAAGCCGAGCAGGTCGTCCTGCATTAAGGTTTCAAGGTCAAAACATGGAGAATCACAAATATCTTTATGCACTTTACTGGGAGAATCTTATGGAAAGCATCAAGAAATGTCTAGGTCGCATTTCACTCCAAAATCATACGAAAGTAGTATAAAAATTAACACACACACACACACATATATACATATATTATTATATACACTCACCTAAAGGATTATTAGGAACACCATACTAATACTGTGTTTGGCCCCCTTTCGCCTTCAGAACTGCCTTAATTCTACATGGCATTGATTCAACAAGGTGCTGAAAGCATTCTTTAGAAATGTTGGCCCATATTGATAGGATAGCATCTTGCAGTTGATGGAGATTTGTGGGATGCACATCCAGGGCACGAAGCTCCCGTTCCACCACATCCCAAAGATGCTCTATTGGGTTGAGATCTGGTGACTGTGGGGGCCATTTTAGTACAGTGAACTCATTGTCATGTTCAAGAAACCAATTTGAAATGATTCGAGCTTTGTGACATGGTGCATTATCCTGCTGGAAGTAGCCATCAGAGGATGGGTACATGGTGGTCATAAAGGGATGGACATGGTCAGAAACAATGCTCAGGTAGGCCGTGGCATTTAAACGATGCCCAATTGGCACTAAGGGGCCTAAAGTGTGCCAAGAAAACATCCCCCACACCATTACACCACCACCACCAGCCTGCACAGTGGTAACAAGGCATGATGGATCCATGTTCTCATTCTGTTTACGCCAAATTCTGACTCTACCATCTGAATGTCTCAACAGAAATCGAGACTCATCAGACCAGGCAACATTTTTCCAGTCTTCAACTGTCCAATTTTGGTGAGCTTGTGCAAATTGTAGCCTCTTTTTCCTATTTGTAGTGGAGATGAGTGGTACCCGGTGGGGTCTTCTGCTGTTGTAGCCCATCCGCCTCAAGGTTGTGCGTGTTGTGGCTTCACAAATGCTTTGCTGCATACCTCGGTTGTAATGAGTGGTTATTTCAGTCAAAGTTGCTCTTCTATCAGCTTGAATCAGTCGGCCCATTCTCCTCTGACCTCTAGCATCAACAAGGCATTTTCGCCCACAGGACTGCCGCATACTGGATGTTTTTCCCTTTTCACACCATTCTTTGTAAACTCTAGAAATGGTTGTGCGTGAAAATCCCAGTAACTGAGCAGATTGTGAAATACTCAGAACGGCCCGTCTGGCACCAACAACCATGCCACGCTCAAAATTGCTTAAATCACCTTTCTTTCCCATTCTGACATTCAGTTTGGAGTTCAGGAGATTGTCTTGACCAGGACCACACCCCTAAATGCATTGAAGCAACTGCCATGTGATTGGTTGATTAGATAATTGCATTAATGAGAAATTGAACAGGTGTTCCTAATAATCCTTTAGGTGAGTGTATATTCGTGCTGTCAAATCGATTAATCGCATCAAAAATAAAAGTTCATGTTTACATATGTGTGTGTACTGTGTATAATTATGTATATATAAATACACTCACGCATGTATATATTTAAGAAATATTTGTATGTTTTTTGTAATTTTCATGACTCTCATATATATATATATATATATATATATATATACACACAAACTTTTTTTATATAACATACTATATAAACAAACTTTTATGTTAGCTGCGATTAATCGATTTGACAGGACTGATGTATGTGTGTATTAGACCTGTCAATATGTATGTTTATATTATATTTATATATACACACGTATACTGTACACACACATATAATATATACAAATAAATATAATATAAACACACATATATTATATAAACAAACTTTCATGTTAGATGTGATTAATCGATTTGACAGCATACATACATATATATATATTTAGCAATTTTACTTACATCTTCATGACAATTAAATTAAACCTTAAAATAATGATTTAAAGTATTCATACCTCATGGAATGATTTAGATTAATGCTGATTAAGAATCAGTGTGCCTGGACAGGATTATTACAGTATTAATGTATTACAGTAAAGGTTTTTCACATTAGGTAATGAGAATTTCAAATGTGCTTAAATGTCATGAAAATAAATGAATTTATTTTGCACATTATAAAGTCTATTTATTTTTTGCATTTGATTTTCGAGTGAAATATGACCTGTGCATTTCTTGGTGTCACCCTTCTAGTGTTTCACATCAAATGCAGAACACATCGGCTCTCTGCAACCGGACAAGAGAAAAGCTTGATGTATCTGGAGTGGCCGAGTGTGAAGTGTTAAAACGGGAACGGTGTAACCCAAAGCAGAAACGCAACAGCACAAAATGCTGAAATAATGCAAAACACATGTAGCTGAGAGGGCTTCTTCAAACATAGTTACATTCCTCAGAGGGGGCCTTTGAGTCATTTTATACGAGTCTAATGGGAACACACAAACCTCCAGACAAAACACACAGATAAAAAAAAAAAAAAAAAAAAAAACGATACTGGAACCAGACTGATGTCAATATCGAGGCACAAACGTTTTAGGCTCGCAGAGAGGCAAAGTGAATAAAGAATTAAAGAAAAATAACGCAAAAGTCACAGGGTGCATGGTTTGCAAAGAAATTCCTGAATACTTTCTTCATTATTGCATCAGTATTTTTCTAACTGGTACGGGATTAAACACTTTGTACGATTAGTTTGTGTAACATCACTAAATACTTTGGGGCATTGGGTAACCGTCCGGTTTTTAATGCTAAAGAGACAAAATCGTGTGCTAAAACACAATAAACCCACTTATCTACACCGTAACAATGATAATACCCAAGAGAAAATGTCCACACTATGCAATCTGATAGATGATTAGTGGGCATTTTTTACAAGTGAAATAAACGTTCATATTAACGTTTCATGACAACGTTTTTTTTAACCAAATAAGTGGAAATTCCATTGAAAACAAAACAGGGGAGCAAAACAAGTCTCTGATTTCCTCTAAATTTAGTGCTAGAAATAATAAAAGCTGCATTAGCGTTTACTCGAGGTGATGATAAACGTTTATATATATATATATATATATATATATATATATATATATATATATATATATATATATATATATATATATATATATAAAAAATTAAAAGTAGGAAACAAAATACATAAACAAGACAGTGGGGTTTCATTTCACACAAATGACAGCGGAGCTCGTGTGCGTAATTCAGGCGAGGGCGAGTGCATGTACTAGAAGACGGAGGGTTGAAACTGCGAAGACATCAAGGACATCGAGATACAGATCTCGATGTCTTACAGATAAGACGGGAACATTTTCCCAGGCCACTTTCTACTGCCGACCTCCGGCCCTCCACCTCCTGGCACTTTTATGCACACTTTTTCGCTCCCCATCCTTCATGTGTTTCTCACGTCTGAAGTGATGAACACCTCGTGCATTTTGCAACTTTTGTTTGGACTTTCCCCCAGGATCGCTGCACAGCGATAGCTTGAATTTCATTCGGGTTGGCACGCAACCCAAGACGGAGCTGTAACAGTCCAACAGATGAACGCTTTGACATCCGATGCAGCCCAGAACGTTGTTACTCTAACGGCCAGACGCAACCTCCGGGTTTTTCCCGATGAACATGACGCCGTGTCTTCGTAATAACGACAGGAATGGGAAATGCTCGAGACGAACCTGAAATATGAAGCTACGTGTATGTCAGGGGATGTGATGTCCGTTCATCTTACAACAATAAGAGACACTTGACTAGTGGTAATCCACAGAAATATCCACTATTCCATTTCCAGAAGATGTTACAAGAAATGTTTTGAAAGAACTTTTGGCAAAAACGTTTGTGTGAATCACATGGTTACGTGAAACTCCTCCCCCTCTCCTCGTCCCGCAGGGTGTTTCGCTGCCTACGATGTTTTCACCAGGTCATAGACGTAAATGTGAAAGTCGTCATCAAACTTGATGAAGTAGACGGAGGGCTTGGCTTCCACCTGATGAATAACCATGCCAGTTCGTTTAGAGCCGTCCTCTTTGGCATATTCCACCTGCTTCCCCACGAGGCTGTCCACGACCTCTCCGGGCTCACGCTCCGCTGGGGGCGAGTCGTCTGCAACGCATGGGAATAATTATTAAATAGAGATATAAATGACTCTTTAAAATGATAAAAATGACTCAAATGTGGTGCATCATTTAACTACTCATCCCATAAATCACTGATTATTATGTAATTGCATTTTCTTTTCATTTTTAGAAAAAAATGTTTTTTTAATTCTGAGATTTAGATTTTCACCTTTAAATTAAGGTAAAAATCATTTTACCTTAATATTTACTAAAGGTAAATACTTAAACTTTTTATCTATTTATATATATCTATTTTTATATCCATTTATCTTATCTATCTATCGCTCTATCTGTCTATCCGTCTATCTATCGCTCCCATCCATCCATCTATATACACACATACCACACACTAGTGCTTTCAAATATACCGTTAACGCATGTTATTCATTTGTTCAGTTTAAGGGGTTAATTTTTAACGCAATTAACGCAGCATCCGTTTTTTCTGTCATCCTTTGGCTAGCGTTACATTATATGATCACACTCTTATTCATGCAAATGCTTTTAAACCATTCAAGCACGACAAGACAAGAGAACGCGCTGTCTGTGAATGTCCTGACTATGTGACACACACGGACATCGGTATCAGTATTAGTGTCACTGATACTGGCCTTCATTCATAAAAAGATATTACAACAAATATTTAAAATATACTGCCTTTAAGTTGTTTCTACATTAATTTGGAGAGTAACTATGAAATTATTACAACATAAAAATATTAAAAACCACGATTAGTTAATTTTTTTAAATCGATTGACAGCACTAATATATATATATATATTTTGTGTGACAAGCAGGGCGGGTGAGAGCCTTGAGAGAAGCCGGTGGGGAGGAGCGACGGCAGTGAAGGACGAGAGAGGGCCAGGCCTGGACTTTTACGTTGTGTTTTGTTTATGTTTTATTATGTTTTTACTTTTATTCTGTGTTTAGTTTTGATTAAAGTCTTTGAATGTTCGCCGGTTCCCACCTCCTTCTTCCTTCATATGAACTTTGTTACATATATATATAAATTGTATTATGTATATGAGAGCATTTTATCAGACATGAGCCACTCTCTAAATATCTATATTGCTATCATCCACTGAAAAACCCAGTCTATCACTGCTATTAACACTTCATTTAGAGATTTCAAATCCAAAGACCAGTTACCATTTAGAGACACTGATATGAGCTACATCAATTTAGATCATCACAAGCACTGAAAACACTTACTAGAGTCTGGCATGATCCTCAGATCTCCGTCTTTATAGTCATCGAGCAGCTGATACATGTAGAGCACTGGGTCTTTCTCGTACGTGATGTAAAACCACGTGTTCATGATGGGCGCCCGGGCCAGAACCATTCCCCTCCACTCGTTCTTAGTGCCGTCCTCCGTCTCGAACATGTGCTCCACAGCTTTGCCGATCATGGTGTCGGCCAGGTGGGCGTCGCTGATGCGTGTCGAGGCTGAAAGATGTAAGAAAGCAAGACACGATGAGTGGCAGGATCGGAAACATCATCCACGGCAGTAAATCTGGGAACAATAATTCACTCAAAAAGCAAGGCACACGTTTATAACTGCATCAAAGTAAGTCATGTTGTAAAAGTCCACATTCAAAAGTCATCCGATGTCAGAGATACTGAAGACAGAGTTTTAGTGCTCATTTTGGAGAGAATCCAGCCTAATTTGTGTATTGATCATAACGGAATTAAACACCAGAACATATTTCAATAAGAGTTGTTTGAAGGTGAACCAGCATTAAATATTAGGTGATGAATATTTTTTATTTGCTTGTGTTTGAGAAGAATATTTATTATGATCAATATGAGTGCAACATTTTAAAAAATATTAATATGATATACACCGATCAGGCATAACATTATGACCACCTTCCTAATATTGTGTTGCTCCCCCTTTTGCTGCCAAAACAGCCCTGACCCGTCGAAGCATGACTCAACTAATAATAATAATAATAATAATAAGTTTAATTTATATAGCGTCTTTCCCAAGCTCAAGGACACTTTACAAGCAGTAACAGAATAGACAGTCGATTCACAATCATAAACAGTCATTTCATATAGTTAATTAATCAGTTAAATGGACGGTAGACATTTGCCCAGTCCGGTGATAGAAATGAGATGCAGTTGCAAATCATGGTACAAATACGAACTGAAAACAGAGCTATAGCACATAGTTATTAAGTAAACAAAAACTCAAGTGTCAATAAGAAAAGACAGAGAATAGTAGATTCAACATAGGAACACAGAACATAAATATTCAGAGAAAAACAGCTGGTAGCATAGGGTTAGGAGTATATTATGACTGATAGTATTGGGTAAATACTATCAAGTAGGGTCTAGTGTTGGGTAAACACTAGACCCCTGAAGGTGTGCTGTGGTATCTGGCAACAAGATGCAGCAGATCCTTTAAGTCCTGTTAGTTGCGAGGTGGGGCCTCCATGGATCGGACTTGTTTGTTCAGCAGATCCCACAGATGCTCGAATGGATTGAGATCTGGGGAATTTGGGGGCCAAGTCAACACCTCAAACTCGTTGTTGTACTCCTCAAACCATTCCTGAACCATTTTTGCTTTGTGGCAGGGCGCATTATCCTGCTGAAAGAGCCACAGCCACCAGGGAATACCGTTTCCATGAAAGGGAGCACATGGTCTGCAACAATGCTTAGGTAGGTGGTACGTGTTAAAGTAACATCCACATTGATGGCAGGACCCAAGGTTTCCCAGCAAAACATTACCCAAAGCATCACACTGCCTCTGCCGGCTTGCCTCCTTCCCATAGTGCATCCTGGTGCCATGTGTTCCCTAGGTAAGCAATGCACCCGGCCATCCACGTGATGTAAAAGAAAACGTGATTCATCAGACCAGGCCACCTTCTTCCATTTCTCCGTGGTCCAGTTCTGATGCTCACATGCCCACTGTTGGCACTTTCGGCGGTGGACAGGGGTCAGCATGGGCACCCTGACTGGTCTGTGGCTATGCAGCCCCATACGCAACAAACTGCGATGCACTGTGTATTCTGAAACCTTTCTATCAGAACCAGCATTAATTTCTTGAGCAATTTGAGCTACAGTAGCTCGTCTGTTTGATCGGACCACACGTGCCAGCCTTCGCTCCCCACGTGCATCAATGAGCCTTGGCCGCCCATGACCCTGTCGCCGGTTCACCACTGTTCCTTCCTTGGACCACTTTTGATAGACACTGACGACTGCAGACCGGGAACACCCCACAAGAGCTGCAGTTTTGGAGATGCTCTGACCCAGTCGTCTAGCCATCACAATTTGGCCCTTGTCAAACTCGCTCAAATCCTTACGCTTGCCCATTTTTCCTGATTCTAACACATCAACTTTGAGGACAAAATGTTAACTTGCTGCCTAATATATCCCACCCACTAACAGATGCAGTGATGAAGAGATAATCAGTGTTATTCTCTTCACCTGTCAATGTTATGCCTGATCGGTGTAATAATTAAATAAAATGTATTTTCTGTTTGTTGCTGGCCAACTGCATCAATAGTCATTAATAACGCGCCACAGTTAAACTCTTTTCTTTCTAAGTCTGCTGTCAATAAACTGAAATTAAACAGGTTTGTTCTGGACGTACCTAGTCTGTCTGGCAGAACCTCGAGTCCTTGCACCCTCTCGTCTTTATGCAGCTCCAGGCCGTAGACGCAGTCAAAGCCGTCATATTTAATCAGATAGAGCGAGGGGTTGACGGGCACCTGGTCTAACACAGTGCCTTTCCACTGCGATGCCGCGCCACTGCCCTCCTTCCAGATGTGCTGGATACGACAGCCCACGATGTTCCGCCTGGGCTGAGCCACTGCTTTGGTGGGCCCTACGCTGCTTTTGTGTTTCCTGTGAGATGATGTCATAATCATCAGATATCAGCATTAACATCTGTTTAATGACACATTTGAAATTTTTTAATTTATATTCCCCAGATGTTGAATTCTGAATCAGTTTAAAGGTGAAGGGAGTCATTTCAACAACACCACCAACAAACAGACAGACGACGACACCACCACCTCATCCATATGGTATTGGTTGGGATAGTAAAACAGATCTCAAACAAGGAGAAAGTATTTTAACATCTAAAATAAATAAATACACACTTCAGCTTTAAATCATTAGTAAATAATTTTACGCTTCACCTATTATTTAACTTTGATAATGATGATCATTAAATTCATAAATGTTAATTTATTATGATTAATATGCACTAAACATTTTAAAAAATATATTAAAATAATATATTATAATAATTACATTTACACATTCAGCCCTAAAAAATATGCTTCACTGAATATTTAACTCTGGTAATGATGATTAAATTATTTAAATTAAATTATTAAAACTGTTATATTTCATATGATCAATAAGATTGAAAAATATTTATATTCATATGTTTTAATTTAATTAAAATATATAAAAAATAATAATATAATTAAAATTCACTCACACATTTAGCCCTACACTTTATATTTATTATGATCAATGAGATAAATATATTTTTTGAATATAATATAAAAATGCTATATAATAAATTCTCAGATTAAGCCCCAAAAACAAGCAAATAAATTATGCTTCACCTAATACTTAATTCTGAACATTTTAATTATTAAATTCATAAATTATATATTTATAATGATCAATATGAGTGTAGCATTTTAAAAATAATCATATAATTCATTTACATATTCAGCCTTAAAACACAAAATAAAAAATATCCTTCACCTAATATTTAACTCTGATAACAATTAAATTCAAAAATGTTATATTTATTATAATCAGTATGTGTGTAGTATTTTAAAATATTAATATAATTAATATCCAGACATTAAGCCCTAAAACACAAACAAATAACACTTACTTATGAGAATTCTTTTTCTTCATCATATTTGCAGAGACACCAGGATGACCTTCAATCACAGAGACAGCAAATACAGTTCATATTAAAAACAGATTTCAGGCGGTGATTGGTCGTCATCCAATCAAAGGCGCTCTAACCTGCATCAGCTCTGGATCTCTGGGCTGCGTTCTTCCCGAATGGGGTCTTCATTCATCTGTGTGTGGGGGAGCAGCCCGGCTGCCACACTAGGGTGAAAATATCCTTTTACTCTTTCGGATGAATGAAAGAGTATCAAGGCAAAGGGAGTGGGGGGTAAACCTAAAGGGGGCAGTCAAAAAAAAAAAACAAAAGCCGCTGGCATGTAATATGGTTCCCCCAATGCCCGTCTGAGTCTCAGGAATGTTTGGTGCTCAGTATTGAGTGGGCAGGACGGGTCGTGCCAGCCCACTCAGGGCCCGCGCAGATGGGTACTGATCCAGACCTCCTTTGGAAAGGGCTTCAGCAACCTAAAAAATAAACAGATACAAGAACATCAGCTTAAAAGTTTAAAAAACCCTCAGGGAATGTAAACGATCACATTTTAATTTCCCAGTAGCCGATGAATCGAAGCGAAGAACCTCCACGGTAATAAGCCACACGATTTTTAAAAGCGCTTTTGTGGTTGAGAACAAACTTCATAAAGAATGTTGGTAACCAAATAGTTTTGGGTCATATTGACTTGCATTGTATTTTTTGTCCATATAATGGAAGTCAATGGGAACGGAACTGTCTGGGTACCAACATTCTTCACAATATCTTCTTTTCAGTCAGTCATACAAGTTTGAAAAAACATGAAGGTGAGTCAATGATGAAAGAGTTTTCATTTTTGGATGGACTATCACTTTAAATGAAATATATTTTAGACTAACACTCAATACTTGAATCCTAAAACATAAAAACATGGTAAATAGGGTCAAATGTGATTATTTTGACATTAAGGAAAAACATTACAGGCAAAAACCTTGTTTTTCTCAATTCTGAGATTTTGAGCCATTTGACTTTTCATAAAGTGGAAAGAAAACATCCAAAATACCCATAAGCGTTTACTTTATTACCTTTTATCTATTTGCGCCTATATATTTCAATTACAATACATCTTTAAAGCTGTGAGTCAGAAATCTCCACTTGAGCAGCACTTACATACACCAAACACTACAGTGTTTCCCTATCTATATTCTGAAGGGTTTGTTCACATTACATTTGCCTGATTTTTGTAACATTTCATTCCTAAAAACATGGTTGGATTTTTTTCCTTGCTGTTGAAAGTATTTTCTGATGTATGGACTGATGTAAAATCCTTTAACTTTAATAGGGGTGGGAGAAGAATCGGTTCTACGATGCATCACGATTCTGAATCAGAATTGATTCCGAGTTTCATTTTTAACCGCAGATGTGCGCTCTAGAAACAGCCGTATTCTGCTTGCTTCCAATTACACACACACACACACACACACACACACACACACACACACACACACAGACACAGACACAGACACAGACACAGACACAGACACAGACACAGACACAGACACAGACACAGACAAAACCCCTCGAAAATTCAATAAAATACTCTTCTATACAGTTCGAAAAGGTTGAAGCAAATTCGAAGGGCAAATCGTAGCTTTCATTGCACTGGATACATGCTGTGAGAAACGCACGTTTTGCTTGATGTTGCGCGTACAATGTTCGGTCTCTCACCCTCCGGTATTTCAGAGTTTTCCCCTCAAAACGATTTACGCGGCTCATGCACAAAACACATGCAACAGATACTAGAGGAAAAATGTTGTAGTTACATACTCTAAATGTATTAATGTCTTCAAGCCTTGCAATGGATTAGGTAGGCTAGCCGTTTATTTCTAAACAATTAACCAAAGGTCCAAAAAACCCTCCAAACAAGTGATTTTACTGAACATCATAACTACTCCAGCTGTAAAACAGTGTCCGATTGGTCTCTGCACACCATCCCTACCCACCACACCTGAGATCCAGGTTTCCATTGGTTGAACTTTCAAATGATGTTGGAAAACACTGTGATCTGATCCAGGAAGTCCTATAGCTTTAGTAAAGCAGCATGTCATGTCACTCCGTGATCTACGTGTTGTCTTATGTTGTGTTTGGGCTTGTTCAAGTGTTCACCTGCTCTAAATAAAGATATGTAATCTAAAGTTTACTAATGTTTTGCGAAGTTACAAACAAAAACGTGGAGCAAAAGCATCATGTTTATACTGTTTGCATGTGTGTCTGTGGCGCTTTTTCATATACTTGGTTTAGTTTGTTCTCTCACTGAAAAAAATATGCTTGTTTTATTCTGTTAGTTGAGACCTTTTAACGATATATGACAATGACTTTACAGATCACATTTTCTAATATGTCAGCAAATTTAAAAGCTTCTAGGATTTAAAACAACACCTATTTTGTGTTGGTTAAGCAAGTGGATTGGATTTAAAGGGTTAGTTCACCCAAAAATGAAACTTCTGTCATTAATTCCTCACCCTCATGTCGTTCCAAACCCGTAAGACCTTCGTTCATCTTTGGGACACAAATGAAGATATTTTTGATGAAATCTGAGAGCTTTCTGACCCCTCCATAGACAGCTATTGAATTAACACTTTCAAGGCCCAGAAAGGTAGTAAAGACATCATTAAAATAGTCCATATGACTCCAGTGGTTCAACCTTAATGTTATGAAGCGACGAGAATACTTTTTGTGCGCAAAAAACAAACAAAAAATAACGAATTTATTCAACAATTTCTTCTAGCCTGTGCCTGACTCTTACGCTGTTGACGCAGTGTAAACCGTGCAGCGCTTCCTAGCTGTACGGCAGAACGACTCATGCGCATGCGTTGCTCACGTGAACAGAGTTAGCCAATGGTAAGCCAGCGTTCTGGAAGCGCTGCACTGCGTCAAGAAATCCTTAGTTTTCCTTAGTAGTTTTTGTGTGCAAAAAAACAAACAAAATAACAATTCTGGTCGCTTCATTAAATTAAGGTTATACCACTGGAGTCACATGGACGATTTTAACTATGTCTTTACTACCTTTCTGGACCTTGAAAGTGTTAATTAAATAGCTGTCTATGGAGGGGTCAGAAAGCTCTCAGATTTCATCAAAAATATCTTCATTTGTGTCCTGAAGATGAACGAAGGTCTTACAGGATTGGAACGACATGAGGGCGAGGAATTAATGACAGAAGTTTCATGTTTGGGTGAACTAACCCTATAAGAGGTTAAGGTTAACCATTAATTGATTGTTAATTTAAACAACGATCAATTATGGGAACTGATGTAAAATTGACATCCCTACTCACATCACGTGCGCTTTGTGAAGAGCATTTGCAGCACGCGGCTGTGTAAGTGGTTAAATGCACTTGCATCTCAAAATGCTGTTATGACGTGAAATTAATGTAAACACACACATCTGATGTGTCAAAATAGAGTTGTGCATTAGTGTGAACGCAGCCTATTAGATCCCCCGCTGTCTATGACTACGTAGATCAAGAATTGTTTTGAAATCGAATCATGACTCCCAGAATCGGATCGTGAGGTGCCTAAAGATTCCCACCCCTAAACTCTAACATCTCATTCTCAACCAAATGAAACAAGAATTTTGAACCTGGCTTTAGATGTCTGTTCTGGAAATGTATGCAAATTAGTGCATATTTTAATTAGATTCAAATTTTTAATGCAATCAATCTATTATCCATTAATTAACGTTTTACCTGGGGTGTCTTGCCTTAAATGTCGACCCCACATAAAATGTTGTGCTTTGGAAATCAGCATTCATTAAACGATGCATCCATTTAGCTGCTTCTGACATCCTGACACTCAAAATACTAAAGGAAGCAGAGCAGATCGGCCATGACATGAGACTTGCATTATTCAGGAAGCCAAGCAGATGCTGTTATACAACACAACAGGAGTACGCTACAAGCGCAGGGAGCTCGGGGCTTCCTTACACAACGTCAGCCGGCCAGACCAAGGCAAGTTGTTTTACTAGACCGTCCAACTAAATCAAAACCAGAACATGTTTAATACAACAGTCCATTGCACACGAACATGACCTAGTGCAATCATCTGCAATAAATCGAAGATGCTTTAATGCATGAAAATACTCTTTTCCAACACAGCTAGATTTGAATAATAACACTGCTTGCATTTTCAATTTTACAGTCTGTATCTCCAATGAAAACAACGAGCAAGATCGTAAAATTTACCTCAAGGTCAGCCCTCCTTTTCACGGCATGCTGCCATGTTACTTTTAGATAAAGGTGGTGAGATGATGCCAAAGTTTTTGTCACTTGAACTAAAGATTTGCAATGTATTTCCTCAATATAGTTACAATATCCTTCATGTTTCAAAGCTCATTTTACTTCCAAATGTACCCACACAGGTAATTTATTGGTTTCAATAGTATTCTCCTTACTCTAACACTGTATTTCTGCTGTATAACATTGATTTACTGCAATGCAACATTTTTAATTTAAATCAGCGTCAATTAAAAGCAATACCATCAAGATGCATAATTAATACTCCATATAAATCTTTGTTGTCACATTACAGTAGAGATAATCTAGGTGGAAAATTAAGTTTTATTTTGGCTGAAATGTTTGACTGTATTTCACATACCCTACATTTATGATAATGAATTTCCAGCATGTCAAAATCTTGGCTATAACTGAACTCAGTCGTGCTGTATTAAATACCTGCACATGCATTTCAGTATATGCATTTTCCAGCGTACAAGAATCTAATATATTTTAGCTGTAGAGGCAGAAGTACTGAGCTGTATCAAATGTTGGCCAGTGGCTGCTATAATGGCAATTGAAGAGAGGGAATTTACAGCTCAATGATGCAGAAAAATGATGTTACTGAACAGTATTCATAACATGAAACCAGGGAAAGGATACAAAAAGAAAATGATAGTATTGTACAATGTCCAGCTGGACAAGAACACTGGGTATTTACAAAAGGCAAAACATTAATGTATGCATGCATGCGTGTTTGTGTACGTATATATACACTAGATGTCGATTGATTCATCAGTTTTGCTGATTAATCGGCACGTTAATCTGCAAAAATCCATGCCGACTGTTTTTCTAGGATGTATCCGCTGAGAAGGGTCTGCTGTCATTACAAAGCACAAGAGCGGCCTCTAGAGGCGAAATAAAACAATCACTGATGCCTCGTGGGGTTTGTTTTGACACGTGAGAATGAAACTGTATGAGTACACTACCATGTTTGTTTTCACATCATTATAAAGTAATTAATTTGTTAACTAGATGCTGCATAATTAGTGGAGAAAAAACAGCAGTATGTTTGCGTCGAGGCTGAGAGGATGCATTAGCAGTACCTCAAGCGGTTAAAACAATGTGACAAACACACGCAAGTCCGACCCAAATGTTTAATATCTCGATTGTTACCATCTATTTGCATTAGTTTATATCCAGCTGGTCGCTTTTACACATTCATTATAGGACTGGGCGGTATATCGAGTTTGTACGATATATCGATGTATTTTTTTAGAAACGATATGGAATGAGGCAATACCGTTTATATCGATATACAGTAGTTTGATACGAGCGTATCTGAAAAATAGCAGAGGACGAGTGAGCTGCTGCAGGAAAAATGCATAATCCAATTTGTCCTAAACACGACACATGCTTTATATTAAGGGCTTCAAAATAACAGGTAAGATATAGTTAACATGTATAGTTTAAAGCAGCTTGTCCCGTCAGATGCTCTGACAGATACTTGTGCTGACTGACAGATTAATAGGCCTACTTGAGATTTGTGCTTTCCTCAGTGCATAATTTACATTTCACAGGTATATTCTCCATCTGTAAATTTTAGAAAGTCATGCAAATATGTCCATTTTGCTGTCAGGAGAGGACAAGCCTTCTGCAAGTGAATCTCCGCTAAAATTTAGTAAAAGCTTCCGTGAATGAGCGCCGCCGCGCACATGCGCGCAAAACAGACAGAGCGCAATAATTCTGACTAAAATATACATATTGCTAAAATATTTGTCGGACAATAAATGTGCCATAAGTGGAATTTTAAACCTACAAGTGTATTTTTATGAAAGTGACCATTATAATGGGGTAATCAAATGTAGGCTAATATAATTAGCCTGTGCTTTTGTTTTTGTTTTCATTTTTAGTTTAGTGAATTTAAAAACAAAATCATTATTTTTGTTTTTTGATTGTAATGTTACAATGTTAGCATGTAATGTGATTTTAATCCTCTTTTTGTACATAATATATATTGCATAGCCTACATTACATTCACTATAATTGTTTTCATAGCCTTCAATATCATTGGGCAGGATGTGAAATTACATTTTTTTTTTAAATACAGATTTTTTTTATCCAAATAGAAAAATGTAGAAAAAAACTGAGATATACAGTATACTGTATATCGCCATTTAACCAAAAAATACAGAGATATTATTTTCTTGGCCATATCACCTAGCCCTAATTCGTTATGCAGCGAAGTTAAATATTTAAAGCTAGTGACATGAGAAAGCAAACTGTATCTTCATGCAGAAGACAGAAACATATAAACAAATGCATTCGATTTCAGTTCTTTTTTTTGTCGTCACTGTAATAGATATTTTGTTACTTTGATTAGATAATCATCAAGTGTTCTAAAAAATTTTTTGTAATCATTTGTAGTAAGTTCAGCACTATTTATGTGTTATGTTTGTTTTCATTTAGTATCCATTTTAAAAACTATCGGTTGATTAATTGGTTATCGGCCAGCGTGGTCCAACATAGTTATTGTTATCGGTAAAATCCACTATGGTCAACCTTCTAATATACACACACAAATCAAGTGAGATGTTTTGCCTTTTATAAATGTACAATGTCCAGCTGGACAAGAACATTGGTCATAACCATACTTTTACAAACATACACAAAATATATATACACATAATACAAATGAATGATTAAGCTGAGGTGGTTGGTCCACAATAATATTGCAAATCAGATCAAATCAAATAAAGGCTTAAATCAAACCCACCGCAGTGCCTGTTTCTCTGCTGTAATTTCTCCTTTACAAGCCTAATTGATCAATTAATCCTCCAGAGGTGCCCTACAAAACTCTTCAGGAGACTGTCATGAAATACAAATGAACTGCCGCCCCCTTCCAAACAAACCCTCAGAATGATTCATGTCATTGTTCCTCATGGAAATCCAAAAGACTTTCTCAATGCAACCTGATCATTGAGCATCAGATGAGACTAATGAATTCAAGACCTTACATTTCAAACTGGCCAGAACCTTCAACAATGCAGTGAGATCACTTGGCCAGATTGGGTTTCAGTGCTGCCATTAAAACAAGCAAGATGACAAGCAGCACTGCAAGTTGTCTAGTTATAGTGAAAATGGCAAAATACACACACATGAATAATATTGCATCTGGGCTTGCAAGTGTATGAAAGCATCCTTTTTTGAAGAAAAAGCATTGCAGACATATAATAGCTAACTGGCAGTCTGAAGATACCATCACAGCAAAAACACCGTATGCAGCCATTAAACAACCAACACAAGTCTGAAAAGAGCAATAAACGCGCGTTTTATTAATAAAAATCGCAATCTGTCATTACAAATATTCAAATATATATAGCTAACTGACTAAATCTCGCTAACTATCCTCATTAAAGACTAAACATTCTTCACAAATGCAGCCAGATGTCTTATTCTAAAAGCTACGACAGCACCCAAGAGGGATATAAAGCCAGAAAAGAGCCAGAAATGATAAAAACCGTGTTATTTGTGTAACTAAACGCAGTGCAATAGCTCATAGCTCGACGCAGCTCAACGGCTCCAGCCGCCATTTTGGCTCAAGCTCTTATTTACAATCCCGCAGCAGAAACAAAGGAAGCACAAGAAACGCATTTTCAACAGAACCGTCTGGATCAAGCGTCCCCACAGCTCGCCCCAAAACCCCTTTACTGCCTCCACTGCAGATTTGAGCTCAATCTTGTCGCATTTCGCCTTTTATTCAAGTGCAATGCATAAATGTGGCATTTATGGCATGGGTGCTCGCTTACCCCGGGTTTATTTTAGAAATTCACGCATATTGCGGCATAAGGAATATTTCCACTCCAGCTCTGCCTCACTGTGTTCAATGAGCAGCGTTTGATGAGCGCAGGCGGCCCCGAATGCGGCCGAGCTCTTTCCCTCCCCTCCCCCGCTGCCACATAGTGCTCCGCCGCCGGACTCAACTGGCGCTGCGCGGGAAACCTTCCTGCCAAATAGTGCGCCGCCGACCGTTTCCCATCGTTTTTCTTCGGCCGCTTTCGGTTAGACTCGGCGAGGATGTGTGCGCATGCGCAAGCACTGCGACATGACTGTCCCCCTCAAAAATCCACTGACAATAGACAATAAAGTCTGTAATATGATGGGCTGGACACTTTATATGAAAATGAGTTTATAAATTCACTGATGGCCTACACAGTCTGTATTATATAGTAGGAAGGGTTGTGTAGTTTTCTCCCCTCATAATACTCTATAAATGAACTAAAAATAGCAAAAATATGAGGGAAGGTGTGCTATTCTGAAACATTATGTTGTTTATTAAGATTTGAAGTGAGTTAACAAGTTGTACTACCTCTTTTACTTTTGTGGATTTTATGAAAATTTATCAGATATTGTAAATTATAAGCTAAGAGACAGTAGGATGTCTGACTCTGGGTTGTACGAGATCCTAAAAAACACAAATGACCACATCAGATAAAAAGTGTATTTTTAGATAATATCAAAATATATCAAAATGTATAGAGGATACCGTCTGTAAGGTATATATATATATATATATATAAAATTATTAAATGTAACTGTAAAAAGGAAAAATACAATTATTTTGTAATAAATCTCAGACTGCCATTTTTTTCATAACTGATATCACATCCAGATAGTTCAATTTAGTGACCCAAGGGCCTCAGTTTCTATCAACACAAGCTTGTGGAGAAACATGAAAATAAATGACATAGGCCTTGGTGGCAAACCTGTTTACTTCATCACGTTTCAGAAAAATCTTTTCAAAAGCATCATAAATCATCCAGTGCTCTACAGGTATATCTGGTAATGAGGTTGTCTAATGTGTTGTGACGTCCATTTTCACACACACACACACACACGCACACACACACACACACACACACACACACACACACACACACACACACACACACAGCAGAATAACCAAATCATCAGGCAGACAAACAAACCCAAATATCACAGTAAGGGAGTGGCATCAATAATCTCGCCGTTTCCCAAACAAAACTCGGGCTGTCTCCCTCTGCGGTTGCCATGGAGACAGTGTCTTCACATGCCTTTGAACTGCTGCATAATGGACAGGAGCTGCTCACTGCGTTTTTGGATATTGCACTGCTCCTCTTTGAGTCTCTCCTGCTCCTGGAGCACCTCCTCCTGGAATATTCAGACAGAATCAATAAATAAGAACCGGCAGGTGACGTGGCATGATGAAATGTTAAACAGCCGTCACTCCATGCATAAAATAAGATATTTGCCAGAGTTTTAAATGTTAGTTCAGTGTGAACTGCTCCTGCAGTGACACTTTTTATTTATTACCAGTGTGAGAAAGCCACTGTTTGTGCAGGTACGGCTGACCTGAAGTGGACTTTTATAGGAATATTTCATACAAAAAATAAAATAGCTAAAATATCATAGACAATATGCAATTCTGAAATATTATGTTTATTAAGATTTGAAGTGAGTTAACAGGATGCACTATATTTTTACTCTTATGAAAAAAAAACATTAATTAAATATTAGTGCAGTCAAATCGATTAATCAGGATTATTTGTGTCTAACATAAAAGTTTGTATGTTTAATATGTGTGTGTATATATATTATTATATTTATATATCTTATTTCATATAGTATATAAATGTATATATATATATATACATACATGTCTGTGTGTGTATATTAGGGGTGGGAATCACAGGTTAAAGCACGATACGATACTGTCACGATATTTTGCCCACGATAACGATATGTCACAACACCAGCAATTCTGTGACAGAGGATATATTACAAGAAAACCATCCACGATATATCATGATATCATTCTGTAAATGAAAAAAATGCATTAAAAAGTCATATGATCATGTATTTCATTTATTAACAGTTCATCTATTTTTTAAAATAGCAACAATGTACAATAAGTGCATATTCAGCTATCAAACAGCCATAAGCTTGAAAAATGAAGTTTTTGTGACTAAATGATTTATAGTAAAGAAAGGTCACATCTCTAACTTATCATTCATAGCAGCAACATCTCAAATTTGTACTAATTACATTTAACAAAAACCCTTCAAACTAGCAATTGCAAAATGCACACATTACTAAAAACGTGATGGTAAAAAAAACACCCGGTATAAAGCCTTATATAACAAAATATGGTCCCATTTGAATACCAAGGGGTACAATAAACTTGTATTCTTTTAAACATGTACACAATGCAGTGCGGTTTCAGCCTTACTCAAAGGCCGCAGAAACAGGCCAGTGGGTTCGTTACGCACGTCAATCCATTCCCGATGTTCTTGGTTTGCTTCTTATTTATTAAATATACAGGCAATTAGTTGATGAAACATTGATCAAAATTAAAATATAATTTATACCACACGAAATTGACTTTAAAGAAAGACTTTCTACAAAACAAAACTCAATGAAGTGGTCAAAATCATATCTGCTGACATATTGCGCATCTTATGATGTAGTCTTACTCGTGCTGTTCACTTTTCATAATTAACATAGATGAAATTAAAAAATAACATTATATGCTAATATTTAAACATAGCCTAACTATGAAACTAAATAGGCTACGTTTTCTTTAACCCTCTGGCCGACGAAGGCGCCGGCGCGTTCTGATCACTGATCTATACAGATCATTTATATAGACTAGATCAGTGGTTCTGATGGGGTTTTTCCCTCACAGCGGAAACAACTCATAATACTCCGTAATTTTTAGCCATACAGATAAGTGCAAGACATAATTATAAACTATAAATTGTCTACTTTTATTTGTGTACACTCACAATGTTCTAAATAAATATGCACATAGCCTAATAATAATAATAATAATAAACAAATAAACAACTTATAATACATATAGACAAACTAGTTACAATACCATAAATGACGGAGTAGGCTATTTTAAGTTGCTGTTATAGACCTAAGGGAAAAATCCAAACTTCACAGCCTATTCATCATCAAACTGAAAATGCAGTCAACCAAATAGAAAAAGTTATTTGGCTCAATTTATATTGTCTGTTGTATACAATCGTGATTACCGCTCTACAGTGCAATGGTGTTATACGACGGGGACACAGTAATACAAAGCATTGTTACCATAATAAATAGTTTAGCATCCAAGTGCGAATATAGAAACATTTGGATTTGTGCAGAATGAGAGAGGAGCAACTCTGGTTTCAGAGTTCTTTAAAGGCTGGCCTAAATTCGTTTAGGCTATAAATAAATATTGTTTGAAGGCTAATAGCCTAAAATACATGTTGATAATGTTTGTAAACATTTAGTTTTTACCAGTATTTTACATTATTTTTGAATTTAACAATAAAATGCGACTGACACACCAGTGCAATTTTCCTGGGGGTTTTTTTTTCTCAACAACTTAAGTCTTACCCAGTGCATACTCAGGTGTGACTCAGTGTGACAAAGGCACATAGGCTATATAAATTCTCTAATGTTGATAAAGGCATATTTTGTACACATCACTATACAACATATAGGCTACATATGTCCTTATTAGGAGAAAATATGTCGTTTTAACGAGAAAAATATGTCGTTTTAATGACATATCTCGTTATTACGAGAAAAGATGTCGTTAAAACGACATAACATCTCATTATTACGACATAGTTAAGTGAAAAAAATATGTATGTGGCAGCAATGCGTCACCGTAGTAAACAGCCACAATGTAGACATTAATTTAAATATTCTGTATGTATAAAAAAATATCGATACTTGGTGCCAGAGTATCGATAACGTCTTGCGGCCGGAAATATCGCGATAAATCGGCATATTGATTTTTTGTCCCACCCCTAGTGTATGTACTGTATATACACACACATATATATTTCATATATATATACATATATATATATATATTTACACACACACACACATATATTATATAAACACAAACATTTATGTTAGATGCGATAAATCCAGATTAAGCACTATTATATATATTGTATGTGTGTGTTTGTCTACTAACTCAGTCACTAATTACTAACAGATAGCAATCAACAATCATATAGGGAATGCTACAGAATGTTATTCAAAGATTAAACTGCTAAAATGAGCTGTTCTGTCTGTCTGACAGTGGTTTGTATGAAGTGAATGTTTGTGGTTATTTTAAAGTCACACACCCTCAGTTTACACAGCTCCTTCCTCTCCTTGTCGTTCTCGTCTGCTCGGGCACGCAGCCAAGCCTCGTTCTGAGCTTTGTGTCTTCCCAGCATATCCTGAAGTTCCTGTCCAATCACAACCGCAAACTTCCTTTAGGCATTGTGAAGAACAGGAACGGACACATCCAAGAAAATGAATGTAATGATGTCAGTTTGATCAGTAGTACCTGTCTCTGGCTCAGGAGATGCTCATTTTGAGCGTCTCTCTCATTCTGTAGAGCCTCTGTGTCTCGTGCAAGTGCTTCTTTTTCTCTGTTTCAGATGAGAAGATTCATTTTTGCGTTATTAGTGATTTAGACAATTAATTTGAAATAACCAAATACGACATAATCTCTACCTGTCTAGTTTTTGGAATTCCTCATCTAACATGGCAAAAGCTTTGTGGATCATGTTCATGGCTTCATCACGGACTGTACTGAAATCTCTATGACCGCTCACCTGGATGAAAGTGACATGAGTTTATTGCCTTGGTTACAAAATCATTTATTTCTTTATATATAAAGAAATTATGTGAGCCACAGCATCTAAAGCATACACTTTCCCTTATATATTCATTTATATTTAAAGCTAAAACCTGCATGTAAACTACCATTTAAAGGGGTCATGACATGGATTTTTAAAAATTATTTTAATGTGTTATTTTATGTTCCTTGAGGTACACTTATAATGTTAATAAAGTTATTTCAATAAAAAAAAAATATATATATATATATACATATATATGTGGAAAAATGATTATTTTCAACTTTCATTCTGAGCCTCTGTCTGAAATGATCAGTTTTTTAAGGCACGGCTCCTTTAAGGCGTGTCACTACGTCCACTGTTATGATTGGCTAACATCATTGCATAGGAAACAGTATCAACGCCCACTCGCTATTGCATGTGAGTAAGAGTTTTGAAAACATTACATAAACAGAGTGTCTATTTACACCAAGTGCAAATAGCGTGCCTTGTTGGCAAGTGCTATTTGCACTAGCTCCGCCTAACAATGCCTGGTTGGGCCAGATTAAAAAAAGACACGCATATTTCAATGTCTTTAGTGGTGTAGTCAGTAAAGCATAAGGCTCAAGGATCTTGGTTTTGACGCGATCGACCCGGGTTCAAATACACCTTTTGCCGAGCTCGCTCTTCTCCCTTTTCCCATCACATATCACATCGGAAAGGCATTTACTTTCAATAAAAATGAAGAAAATGTTCTAAAATTGGAAATAAAGTGCCTAACGAAATGTTTAATAATAATAAAAGTATTTATTGGGTAGGGTTAGGGGTAGGTGTGGGGAGGGCTTTTATTGTCCCATTAAGGCGGCATCCATTTAATAACTGTAATAAATATAATCATTTACACTCTATGTTATTATTGCATCCTGTTAATGTACAACAATATTGAAGTGCAAATAGTATGTATCTGTCAAAATAAAGTATAAATAACATCGAATTACTATTTACACATATTGCAAAGCACTGCTACTTTTACATGGTGTAAATAGAATATATCACTATTTTCACTTAGTATGATATTTCACTTAGTAAATAGCATCTACAGCTATTTTCACTTAGTGTAAATATCATCTATCGCTAAAAAAAATATGATATTTTCACTTAGTGCAAATAGCCACTGCCTTATATAAAACCGTCATTTACAGACAAAGCATTATGAAATCATTTATGGTTTGTATTTGTGATGCAACTGCTGTCAGATAAAATATATATGCTGCTTCATCTTTTAACAAGTTTCTTTGCAAATTCTTCATTACACTATGCCTCGTTTACAAAATAAAATGCTCCGAACAAACATATAATCCTTCGACGCAATCCGGCACGCCATTAAAATAAACCATCCACTTGTTTGCGATGCTGGGATCCTTCTGAAGTCTGTACAGAGACACAAACGAGCTGTTTAAACTGAACGAACGTTCTTTGACTCTACTATTTGTCCTGTTGTTGACAGACTCAAGCGCGTGGAGTGTCAGAAATTGATCACACATCTGTATACTGTATCAGTGTAGACAGCGTCAGTGATTATAATGGCTTTTATTTGCTTTTGAAGCGACGCTTACATCCAGTGTAGGCAAATGTCAGCTGTTAAGCAGGTGAACGTCAGTGGGCGGGGCCTATGGTGTGATGATGTATAACTATTGGTCTGGAGGCAGGCATATGCAAATGTATTTGCCCATTTGACATCACAAATCCCGCAATTTAAAACTATCTGTTTTTAGAGCTAGATTAAATAAATGCTTTGTTTTAAGCTCTTGCAGGATGTTTTAATGGTATAAAGATCAAATGTCATGACCTCGTTAAAAGTTTGGGGTCGGTTAAATTTTTTTATGTTTTTGAAAGAAGTCTGTTATGCTCACCAAGGCTGCATTTACTTGATCAAAAATACAGTAAAAATAGTTAAATATTATTACAATTTAAAATAACTGTTCCCTTTCAGTCGGTCACGTTCGACGTACGTCGGAACTGACCGACGAATTGGGGATCGTTTTCAGAGACCAATCTACTTTGAGTGTTTAAAAACGAGCCAATGAACATTGGCATGTGGTTCACGCATTCCATGCTCCGCCCGCAGCGCGGGTATAAATACGGAAGTGGAATACCGCATCTTTGCTTTCTGCTTCGGAGCCAAACAATTGCTGTGGTTTCCAGTGTTGTTTCCTACGAAGAGTGTTACTACGAGTCTGCCTTTGGAATTGAAGTCTCTGGATCTGGTGCGGGTGATATATCGGGTGATATAGTTCAGCGGTGGTCGCGTCACGTTTGACGAACAAACAGCTGTTTTCACAGCTCAGAGCTGGGCGTCTTCAATGAGATAGAGTGCTCACAGCAGGCTTGCACTTTCGAACTGCTGTGAGCCGCGGCTGTTCCCCTGTGTGCTTCAGCACTGTCAGAGCGTTTTCCTCTAAAAGAGCTTACATGGTTTGACCCTGCGTCTTTTTCAAGATGTCATTCAAACCGTGTGTTTCTAGATGCGGTTGTTTCCTGTCCTCATTTGACGGCCACGATCTCTCTCACATATAAACATTTGAGATTGCGTTCGTGGGTGATCTATGTTCTCTCAGGGGAATGTAATCACGTCGGCGCGCTGTTCGTCTCGCCTTTCTCGTAAGGGCTTGAGTGTTCAGCGCGCCGTGTGCCGTCGAGCGGCCGGCTGACAGCGTGGGTTGTCATGGCAACCCAGCGCGTCACTCGGCGCTCTAGATGCGCGGTCGAGACTACGGGGTTGAGTCCCTTTGCCTATTCCCCGATCTAGTTCCTTTTCTGGTGCATCAGAAAAGGGCTACTTCGGCTAATAAGCCTTGTTGACCTGAGGATTACAGCGGGGCTTCCCTGCCGGGTACGTCTCCATGGGCCCCCCACTCCTCTATCGCATCTGAGACTGAGACTGTGTTTGTGGGTGGTTCATGTTCTCTCATGAGAACATGACCACGTCGGCGCGTTGTTCGCCTTGCCTTTTTCATAAGGGCCCGAGCGTTCAGCACGCCGTGTGCCGTCGAGTCTGATGGCCACGCTCACTGTCTCACATGCCTGCTGGTGGCTTACAGATGGGATTGCTGGTCCTTTTAAAAAGGGGACCTAGCATTTCATTTGGGGCTCTGGCAGAGGACAGATGTCAATTGCTGCATCGGAGAAAGGGCTGTTATGCGCTGGAAATGAAGATGAGGCTGAGTTTCCCACTATAATAGTGTGTGCTCATGCTGAATCAGATTCAGAGTTGACAGCCATGCTTTCCCGGATGGCTGAAGCGTAGTGCAATGCGTAAATCGCTTAGCCTGCCCCCATGTCTTTTTTCACGGATGTGCATCGGGAAAAATTAGCAGTGTGGAACTATTTGGTGCCAAAAATATGGAACACCAAAAGGGCCACAATCTGTATAAGTTTTCCCCTCTCTCACTACCCTCGTTGGTGGGGTGGCAGTGCCACTGGCAGGCCACCTCTGTCCTGCACTCTTAATACACAAGGGTAGTTCCGACCCAGGGGTTGTGCAGGAACTGTGTGCGGCGACGGACCTTGCTCTCCGGGCGACGAAAATCGGCGCACGCTCCCTGGGTCGGGTGATGTCCACACTAGTGGTCCAGGAAAGAAAGGCGGTGGGTTACGACCAATCTTGGACCTGCGTGTCCTGAATCGGGCCCTGCATAAGCTCCCGTTCGAGATGTTAACGCAGAAACGCATTTTTAAATGCATCCGTCCCCAAGGTTGGTTTGCAGCGATCGACCTTAAGGACGAAAGTCCTCCCATTCGGGCTGTCCCTGTCGCACAGGGACCTGGTGCTCAGTCACCTCAGCCTGTTGGGACTTCGGGTCAACCGGGAGAAGAGCAAACTCTGCCCCAAGCAGAGGATCTCTTATCTTGGTATGGAGCTGGATTCGGTCAACCAGACTGTGCGCCTCACAGAGGAGCGAGTCCGGTCAGTGTCAACTGCTTGAATACGTTCAATGGCAGAACAGCGGTCCCACTGAAATTTTTTCAGAGGCTCCTGGGGCATATGGCATCTGCAGCCGCGGTAACGCCGCTCGGATTGCTTCATATGAGACCGCTTCAGCACTGGCTCCACGGCCGAGTCCCGAGATGGGCGTGGCAGAGCGGCAAGTACCGGGTCCTAGTTACTCCTTACTGTCGCCAAACCTTCAGCCCGTGGTTGGACCCTTCGTTTCTATGGGCGGGAGTGCCCTTAGAACAGGTGTCCAGGCATGCTGTGGTCTTCACGGATGCCTCGTTCACCGGCTGGGGGGCCACGTACAACGGGCATGCAGTTTCGGGTCTGTGGACGGGGAGACCCCCGAAGGTGTTCGATTAGTGTCGTGCTTTCTTTCCTGCAAAGATGGGCTGGAGCGAAGGCTTTCTCCCTCCACCCTCAAAGTGTACGTCGCAGCAATAGTGGCGTATCACGACGCAGTTGAAGGTAAGTCCGTAGGGAAGCACGACCTAATCGTCAGGCTAAATCCTCCTCGTCCAAACTCGGTACCCTCTTGGGACTTAGCTCTGGTGCTCAGAGCACTTCAGAGTCCTCCCTTTGAGCCTTTGCAGTCCATAGAGCTAAAGATCCTGTCCATGAATACAGCACTCTTGACTGCAATGACCTCTATCAAGAGGGTAGGGGACCTGCACGCACTTTCGGTCAGCGAATCGTGCCTAGAATTCGGGCCGGCCAACTCTCATGTCGTTCTGAGACCCCTGCCTGGATATGTGCCCAAGGTTCCCACCACTCCCTTCAGGGACCAGGTGGTGAACCTGCAAGCGCTGCCTTCGGATGAGGCAGACCCAGCCCTAGCTTTGCTCTGTCCCGTCCGCGCTCTCCGCGAACTCAAAGCTTTAGGACCTCAGAGCAGCTCTTCGTCTGTTACGGAGGCCAACAGAAGGGAAAGGCTGTCTCCAAGCAGAGGTTAGCCCACTGGATAGTGGATGCTATCGTCTTGGCCTACCAGTCCCAAGACGTGCCTTGCCCGTTTGGGTTGCGAGCGCACTCAACTAGGATTGTGGCTTCCTCCTGGGCGCTGGCTCAAGGCGCCCCGCTGACAGATATATGTAGAGCTGTGGGCTGGGCGACACCTAACACGTTCGCTAGATTCTATAGCCTCCGTGTAGAGCCAGTATCTTCCCGTGTACTCGCCCCCAGTGGCCAGTAGCGCTAAGTGCCGTTCTAGTGTCGGCTTGCAACGCCATTCCCACCCCCTGGGCCGGATATGTGCGTTTATTGTCTCCAGTTGTGTTCCCCAGAAATGGCTAACCCTGTCGAGCTCCTCCGTCACCCCTCGGCGACAGACGTTGCGGCCGTCTGACGCCAGGCTTACACCTGTATGCATGTGGAACGTGTGTGTAAGCTGGGCATCCATATGTAGCGGTTCTTACGGCAACCCCATATGTGTATTCATCCACGGTACCAGCTACCCTACTTGGCTAGCCCCGTGTCTTTCCCTTGACAGAGCCCGCTCTGTCGTCTCTGGTGGTGTTCTTTCCCCCCTAGAACTAGGTTGGAACCACCTTGTTGCACTACCCTGCTAGGTTAGTCCTTATGTGTAATTGCCACCTCTCCTTCCATTAAAGGATGTGGCTCCGCAGCATTCCATCTCCGAGACGGCACGCTTTCCCAGCGTTATCCAATAGTCACACTGAGTGGGTCTTGCAGAACAGCAGTGACTGACCTTCTCTGCTAGAGCCCTGACTTGCCGCTCCAACATAGGGGCGGCCCAGGGAGCTCACGCAGGGCGCTGGAAGAGCCAGCACCTGTGGCGTGTTGGTAGGATCCCCAATTCGTCGGTCAGTTCCGACGTACGTCGAACATGACCGACTGAAAGGGAACGTCTCGGTTACGTATGTAACCCTCGTTGTCTGAAGGAGGGAACAGAGACGTACGTCCTGTTGCCACAGGTGCTGTGCTTCCGCAGAAAAGCAAAGATGCGGTATTCCACTTCCGTATTTATACCCGCGCTGCGGGCGGAGCGTGGAATGCGTGAACCGCATGCCAATGTTCATTGGCTCGTTTTTAAACACTCGAAGTAGATTGGTCTCTGAAAACGATCCCCAATTCGTCGGTCAGTTCCGACGTACGTCTCCGTTCCCTCCTTCAGGGAACGAGGGTTACATACGTAACCGAGACGTTTCTATGTGAATATATAGTAAAATGTAATTTATTCCTGTGATCAAAGCTGAATTTTTAGCATCATTACTCCAGTCTTCAGTGTCACATGATCCTTCAGAAATCATTCTAATATGCTGATTTGATGCTCAAGAAACATTTCTGATTATCATCAATGTTGAAAACAGTTGTGCTGCTTCATATTTTTGTGGAAACCGTCATTATAAATGACATTAATGTCACTTTTGATCAATTTAATGCATCCTTGTGGGAAAAAAAGTATTCATTGTTTTTAAAAAACAAAAATCCTACCAACCTCAAAATTTTGAACGGTAGTGTAAACTATCAATGACCCCAAATGCAAAGCTTTCAACATTCACTGTTATAAAGAACATGCCTGTGATGTTTGTGACGTAAATCACCTGGATATTTTCACTCCTGTAGCTCTTCACGGTCACTGGAGATGGACTCAGCTCGTACTTCACGTTGGGAATCTTTGTAGGAGCGAAGCTGATCAAGTGGAAATGATTTGAATAACAGAACGTTACTTTCATATGAAACTGGTAATGAAACTGCGTATTTTAGTCACAGAAACACACCCACCTATTACTGACACCCTGCAGTCCAAACTCAGATAAAATTTCCTTCATCACTATAATACAGTGTGCAGGAAGTAATGGATCAAGCTCAAATGAAAGTAAAACAGATGACTGGTATGTAGGAGTCAAGACGGTAGCATTATGTACCTGGCTGTCTCTCTGAGGGGTTTATTAATTTCATTATTTTCAAGTCATTAAATTCTTGCTCTTCATTTTTGCCTCCAAACACATAAAGCTGCAACCAAGAAGAAAGACACTAACAAAGTTAGATCTGAAATACTGAAAACACATTTTTACATCTGTTTACATTTTGGACACATCTAATCATCCTTCATTCTGACGATTTTTCACATGTTATAATAATAATAGTAAAGTGATGAAAATTCAACACAAATGGAAGTCTGGGAATGATGTGATTAAAACGTGACACAAATAAAAACTCTTATATTTGAGCTTTTACTTTGTTTACATTCCAGCTGTCATTCTCAACTCTCAACAGCTCTCACTCTGGACATTCATCAACCAACTTCACGAGGTGCATCATGGGATGCTTTTTGAAGAAGGAACATATGTGTTGATCATTTCATGATGCTTCTCCTTCAACTCATTAAGTTTTAAAAAATGAAATGAAAATTAGCTAAGCATAAGCCTTTAGATCAATCGTTTTTGTGATCCTGAGAAACAGTCGAGTGTGTCCAGACGTTTGAATGGCAGTGTATGTAAAACAGACCCCCAGTAACAGACAGACTCACATACATGACTATGGACGATGAAAGCCGTGTGTCCATGACGTCTGGCGGGAGGGATGCCGACATACAGCGGTACCTTCCATTTCATCTTTGCTGGAGATACATGATGAGTGTTAGTGTCTGTTCATTCACTGGAAACGACTATGAGGAAAAAGGAGTTTCTTGGTAGCAGAATTACTCATCTTACCGATGCTTAATTTGTGAATTTCATTGGTGGATGATACCGCTCCGTCTGGATTAGAAATTGTTCCCCCAAATAAGTAAATATCCTGAATCAAAATAACAATAGTGTAGTATTTGAAAAGTGAGACATGAATCGTGACAAGAAAAGTTCATGCAGCATTATTACTTTAGCTCATACTTGAACTATGTTTGAAATCTTTAAACACCAAGGGCCCTTTCATACACCCGGCACAATACGACGCCAGACGAGACGCAAGTGTTTTTTGCTAGTTTCAGCCTGATGCAGTTATAATTTTCACGTCCTGCGCCACTTTGTTTAAATAGCAAATGCGTGCTGGTCTGAAAACCAGGTGTGTTCAGGCGCATTGTTGGCGCGTTGCTATTTTGAGGAACTAAAAACGACTGGCCATTGACCAACACAAACCTGCTCTAAAGTCGTAAGCGCAGTATTTATTTGTGTTATTTAAAGGGTGTGTTTAGTAATATGTGCCTATAGGCGGGTGCACAACACGGGTACACTCTGCTTATTACACACACAGGGATGCGTAGCAGCACACACACATTCAGACATGCCCTAAGTGCACCTGCACCGTGCGCTTCAGACCATGCGCTCAGATCCTTAAAATAGGGCCCTAAGTATTAAACTGCAGTGTTTTCGTCATTCACATTTATTTCTGAAAATGTACATCACTGATCAAAAGTTTGGGGTAAGAATTTTTTATGTTTTTGAAAGAAGTCTCTTTTGCTCACCAAGGCTACATTTATTTGATTCTAAATGCAATAAAAACTGTAAAATTGTGAAATATTATTACAATTTAAAATAACAGTTTTCTATGTGAATATATAGTCAAATGTAATTTATTCCTGTGATCAAAGCTGAATTTTCAGCATCTTTACTCCAATCTTCAGTGTCACATGATCCTTCAGAAATCATTCTAATATGCTACAAATCTTTTGTAAAATTATAAATGTCTTTACCATTACTTTGGATGAATTTAATGTGTCTTTGCTGAATAAAAGTATTCATTTATTTTTTTAAAAATCTTACGGACCCCAAACTTTTGAACAGTAGCGTATAAATCAAGTCATGTACTCCAATGAAATGACTGCTTTACCTTGTCATGATGTGGCGTAAAGGTTTGACCGGCACAAACAACAGGAGACTCTCCTTTTACCTTACACTGTTCCCACACCAGAGTTTCTATGGGAAAACACTTCATTACAGTCAGACAAATTAGGTGTACAATTACAACTGGAATCTTTTGGTGCAAGACTGTAACTCAGTATTCCCGGTGTTGTACCTGTATTCAGTGCATACATGTCTTTGAGTTGAGACCCATCCTCTGAACATCCACCAAACAACAATATCTGCTCTCCGACCACAGCAAATGAGTGATCATATCTACAGAACAAAAGAGGAAGAACGCGGTCAGATGGAAAGACAGCAGATGCTGGGCTTGAGTCTCTGGAAGAGGAAAATCACAAAATAAATTCAGCTGATCAAACTGTAGTTTTAAACAGATGGCCCATGATTACAGCTTCATTTTCAACAATCATTCAGTCAGCTAAAGTTACAAAATGTACGCTTTTATATGTTTTTCTGAACACAGTTTTAAAGTTAAATCTCATGCTGCAGTCAGATCACTATTTACCTTTCCGAAGGTTGAGTTCCTGCAGTTTTAATAGGCATCCAATTCAATGACACTGAAAGAAGTAAAGTATCAACATACAGTAAGTTACTATTAAAGGAACAGTTCACCCAAAAAATGTACTCAAAAAAATGTACTCAAAAATGATCTCATAATTTACTCCCCCTCAAGCCATCCTAGGTGTGTATGACTTTCTTCTTTCTGATGAACACAATTGGAGTTATATTAAATAATATCCTGGCTCTTCCAAGCTTTATAATGGGAGTGAACGGAGCCTTAGATTTTGAAGCCCAAAAAGTGCATCCATCCATTATAAAAGTAATCCACACGACTCCAGGGGTTAATAAAGGCCTTCTGAAGTAAAGCCATGCGTTTTGGTAGAAAAAATATCCATATTTTAACCTTTATAAACTATAATCACTGGCTTCTGGTAACGGCCGTACGCGAGTCTAGTTCCTCTGACCTGACGCATGACGTAGCTCCTCTTCTCTTATATCGAAATCCTCTGACATTTTTCTTTAAAACTTCTCGTTTTAGACTTCTAATTCGTGACCGGCGTTTTGTTTTGCTCTGTCCTCTGTGCTTCTGCGTTCATCAGTTCTCACCTGAGCTTATGCTACGCCTACATAATGCGTCGGGTCAGAGGTCACTCTTCAGCCGGAACTTGACTCGTGTACACCCGATACTGGAAGCCAGTGATTATAATGTGGATTACTTTTATGATGGATGGATGCACTTTTTGGAGCTTCAAAAACTCTGATTATAAAGCTTGGAAGAGCCAGGATGTTTTTTTAATATAACTCCAATTGTGTTCGGCTGAAAGAAGAATGTCATATACACCTGGGATGACTTGAGGGTGAGTAAATTATGGGACCATTTATTTTTGGATGAACTATTCCTTTACCAGAACACTTCAAAAAGATTATCAGTGAATAATGACTTAAATATTTCTCACAAATATTTCTTGACTTTCATGCTGCTTATAAAGTGTTTTTGTGGTTTGGAACAACACGAGAGTCAGTAAATAATGAAAGAATTTCTATTTTTGCATTTAAAAAGGAATTAATACAACACCGTAAAAACGAACAAATGTGCTAACCGGTTTTGTTGACTTTACTTAATGTGCAACTATTTGTAGAGCTGTCTCCAGTTGCATAAACTGCTTAGACTAGTCTTACAAGTTAGTCATCTAATTTATTTTTTCCTTAAAACTTAACTTTTTTTTTTTTTTTTTTTAAGTAAGTTGCTTAAACAGGTAGATTGGTCTAATTTAAATCAGAAAAGTAAGACTTAATACCCCTTGACTAACTGCTAGTTGGTCAGACTAATTCTTAAGACTTAGTCCCCTAAGTCCCCCGTAGTAAATAATTTTATCCATTAAAACTCATCTTTGATCATCAAACTGATATATTTAAATGTTTTTTCCTGTGGAAAAAATAGCTTGAAAGTACAAACCCGATTCCAAAAAAGTTGGGACACTGTACAAATTGTGAATAAAAACAGAATGCAATGATGTGGAAGTTTCAAATTACAATATTTTATTCAGAATACAACACAGATGACATATCAAATGTTTAAACTGAGAAAATGTATCATTTTAAGGGAAAAATAAGTTGATTTTAAATTTCATGGCATCAACACATCTCAAAAAAGTTGGGACAAGGCCATGTTTACCACTGTGTGGCATCCCCTCTTCTTTTTATAACAGTCTGCAAACGTCTGGGGACTGAGGAGACAAGTTGCTCAAGTTTAGGAATAGGAATGTTGTCCCATTCTTGTCTAATACAGGCTTCTAGTTGCTCAACTGTCTTAGGTCTTCTTTGTCACATCTTCCTCTTTATGATGCGCCAAATGTTTTCTATGGGTGAAAGATCTGGACTGCAGGCTGGCCATTTCAGTACCCGGATCCTTCTTCTGCGCAGCCATGATGTTGTAATTGATGCAGTATGTGGTCTGGCATTGTCATGTTGGAAAATGCAAGGTCTTCCCTGAAAGAGACGACGTCTGGATGGGAGCACATGTTGTTCTAGAACTTGGATATACCTTTCAGCATTGATGGTGCATTTCCAGATGTGTAAGCTGCCCATGCCACACGCACTCATGCAACCCCATACCATCAGAGATGCAGGCTTCTGAACTGAGCGCTGATAACAACTTGGGTTGTCCTTGTCCTCTTTAGTCCGGATGACATGGCGTCCCAGTTTTCCAAAAAGAACTTCAAATTTTGATTCGTCTGACCACAGAACAGTTTTCCACTTTGCCACAGTCCAAAGTGGCACTAAATGAGCCTTGGCCCAGAGAAAACGCCTGCGCTTCTGGATCATGTTTAGATATGCCTTCTTTTTTGACCTATAGAGTTTTAGCCGGCAACGGCGAATGGCACGGTGGATTGTGTACACCGACAATGTTTTCTGGAAGTATTCCTGAGCCCATGTTGTGATTTCCATTACAGTAGCATTCCTGTATGTGATGCAGTGCCGTCTAAGGGCCCGAAGATCACGGGCATCCAGTATGGTTTTCCGGCCTTGACCCTTACGCACAGATATTGTTCCAGATTCTCTGAATCTTTGGATGATATTATGCACTGTAGATGATGATAAACTGAGAAACTCCTTTCTGATATTGCTCCACTAGTTTTCGCCGCAGCATTGGGGGAATTGGTGATCCTCTGCCCATCTTGACTTCTGAGAGACACTGCCACTCTGAGAGGCTCTTTTTATACCCAATCATGTTGCCAATTGACCTAATAAGTTGCAGATTGGTCCTCCAGCTGTTCCTTATATGTACATTTAACTTTTCCGGCCTCTTATTGCTACCTGTCCCAACTTTTTTGGAATGTGTAGCTCTCATGAAATCCAAAATGAGCCAATATTTGGCATGACATTTCAAAATGTCTCACTTTCAACATTTGATATGTTATCTATATTCTATTGTGAATAAAATATAAGTTTATGAGATTTGTAAATTATTGCATTCCTTTTTTTATTCACAATTTGTACAGTGTCCCAACTTTTTTGGAATCGGGTTTGTAACTCTACAGCCTTGCTTCATTTAGGCCCTGTCCACACGAACACGGGTATTTTCAAAACCGCAAACGCAGTATCCGGACACAGAAACCAAACTTTTTTGAAAACTCCTGCCAGGGTGAACATTTTTAGAAACTCCGGTTGCAGTGGTGTCGTGTGGACAGTGAAACCGGAGATTTTGGCTTGCTGTGTCAGAACTGGAACCGGCAATAACATTTTTTCCAGGCTTCTGATTGGCCAATTCTGATGGCTTTACGGTTAGGGTTATATCGCCACCTGTTGGTTTGGCATGCTCTTGACAGCGCTTCATAGCGTGTTTTTGCATTTTCATGTGGACGCGATTTTTTTTTAAACGGAGGAGGGAAAAACTCCGTTTATAAAAATACTCGTGTACGTGTGGACTAGGCCTAAGTATAAGCGGACCATGAATACGCAAATTATCCCCGCCTCCACTCACTCACACCAGCTCAGAGACCCACTAGCTCAACTTACTGAGGCAAACGCTGCACAATGGTATCACTCTTTACAACGTCGGACACATAACGGTAATTAATATGATTAGCCTTTTGCTTGACTACGTTATCAAACAGCTAATAATGTGCATTATATACATATTTCACCCGCTATATTGCTAAATGTACCAGATTTTTCATATCAACAGAAAAATATACCAGGATAACCCGCTTCTCTTGAGACTCCACTGCTTCACAGCATAGTTAATGATATGCTAAAGCCCGCCCACACGTTGACATAATTGGTTACAAGGTAGTTTGAGACGTCAATAACACTGGCGATTTCAAACCATGTCTTTGGTTCACTGGACTTTTAAGGAAAAAATACTCAGCAATGGTGTTGACTTATGATTTTGCACATGGTTTGTCTTAAAGCATATTAAAAACACCACATAGACATATAAATAACATTAAAAACTTGATTTTCACTACAGGGGGTCTGTTTTTAACATAGTGGCTGTGTTTATGCAACTGGTCTAATGTAGATCAAGCTTCTTACTATTTGAGTACAAAGTCTCAAATAAGTTACTCACGGTAATGTGATCAATCTAAAAAAAACTTATTTCATCTTAGCTAGAGATTCCCAACCTTTAACAATTTAACATAAGAAACCAAAAAACCATTTGAAATAATCTTTATAATTAAGACCTTCAAGATCACTATATGTCATCAAAATGTGTATACGAACATTCAAAACACTTTTTAATGTCTTACAATTCTGACATTTAACAAAGATCATTTGTATGTTTTTATTGTGTCTTTTATCTCAACCCACTCTCATGAAAAAAATGTGAAAACGTTATATTGCTGAACACATTTATTAATGCAGTCCAGTGTCTGAGATGGACAGGGATTGGTGAAGTCCTCACAGTACTGACCTGTGTTGAACATCATGAGGTCGTTGGTCGGGACTCCATCCAGAATCCCTCCGTACACATAGATATTCTCTCCCAGAGCTGCTGCGCTGTGTCTCAGTGTCCGCAGAGTTACGCCTGCAGTGAGCAGCTTCTCCCACGTCAGCGTCACTGAGAATGACCAGAGAAAACCTCAAGCATCTTAACATGGTGTCACAAACAAAAGCTATTTGTTGACATTATATGCATTGACACATACAGTAGTATGCGCAATAAATGGTCTAGTGTCTTACCAATGTCAAAGCAATAGACGCCTGGGAGACACTCTTTAGCGTCAGGATGTGAGGAGCCTCCAAACAAATAGAGTTTTCCTTTAACAACACTATGGGAAAATGGGAAAGCATGTTTTGACTATGTCACTTTTGATTTATCATCAAAATGAAGTGTATGTGTGTAATGTGAAAAGTTTGGGGTTAGTAGGATTTTTTTGGAAAGAAATGAATACTTTTATGAAGCAGCACAACAGTTTTCAACATTGATAATAATCAGAAATGTTTCTTGAACAGCAAATCATCATATTACAATCAGCTTTAAACACAGGAATAAATTACACTTTACTATATATTCAGATAAAAAAGATGGCTAACACTTTACTTAAAGCCCTTATGCATAATGCATTATAAAGGTATTCATTATAATGCATTATATCTTTTCATAAATAATTGTAACCAAAGTTAAAATGCATTATAATATTTGCAGATTCTGAAATTGGTTGTTTGTCTTGTGTTTTAATGCATTATACTTTCTAAAGGTGTGTTCAATGAATAGATAAGTATTATAACTGTGGTTACAATTATACATGAGACCATACAATGCATTATAAGGTGCATTACAAGGCATAATTACTGCATTAAAATACTTTTCTAATGCATTATACATAAAGGCTTTAAGTAAAGTGTTACCCAATTGTTTTTAATTGTAATAAAACTCCACTGGTTTACTGTATTTTTGATTAAATAAATACAGTCATGAATTAATGGTTAAATGACTCACTTATAAATACTTCACTTGTTTCATTACTGGATGAATCAGCATTTTTCAACAAATGTCTTGAAAGAATGATTCAGTGACTCACTTATTTTGGCTGCATCCAATAGTAGGCGAAAAACATTATCTGACAAGAGCAGTATGTCCAAATTAACAGTACTACAGTATAAAAGAGTAGATCAAAAGTACCTCACCTACTACTAGATTCTGAAGTAGTATGGATCTGGACGGATGTAGTACGTACGGATTACATTCATACTACACACATTCATACTATATAGAACTGCTTTTTTAGTGGTTGTGAAGTAATTTTTCAAAATAATACCTACTCAAGAGAGTATGCGATTTAGGACGCATCCAAAGACTTCACTTGTTTCATTATTGGATGAATCAGCGTTTTTGAACGAATCTCTTGAAGGAATGATTCAATGACTCACTCAGAGGGTGTCCGAAATCGCCCCCTACACCCATAAATAGGGCAGTATTTGAGGGACAGCCATTTGTAGTGGTGTCCGAAACCATAGTGGACATTATTGAGTGCACTCAATCAATCACATAATGCACCGCTATAACGAGTGTACAACTGATGTACACTCAACGGCTAGAGAATACCCATAATGCACTGTGATGGTGGTGCTGAATGAATTCCCGCGTCTGACCAGAAGATGGCGCCCGCAGCTGAATCATCCATCCATTCATTTTTCAAACCGCTGGTCCAATGTGGCTACAGCGTAATATCATACAGGTATAAATTCCTTTTTACTTGATTATTAAATTGTTTAATTAAGGTTTATACACGCTAGTTTCCATGCCAGTGTTGAAGATAAATATTTTCATTACTACTGGAGCTGCCAGTTTGCTAAGTTTCAAATGATTATTAAACAGCACAAACTATGCAAAAGCGGCAGCCCTTCCGGCGCACTCAGTGTCCGAATTCACTCGATCTCTCGCTTTCATTCACTCCTTCAAGTGGACTATATTAGTGGAGTAATGTAGGGAACAGTGAATGACTGAGGGTATAGGGGGTGATTTTGAACACAGCTACAGTTTTTAACAGTCACTTGTCGCCATCTACTGGTGAAACGATGCAAGTAATACAATCTTTATTTTAAGCGTCGTTACTTTTAAAAACGCGATGTTTTGATCGCTACTGTATCAGTGTTTATATAGAAACTATAATCTGTGATATCTTGAATTATTTTAACAGAAATAATGATACTGTGTGGTTGAAAAGATTGTTTGTGAAGGTGTTTCATATACATGACAGCAGCTCCCCCTGTATCAGCGGCAGCGCTAATGCAGATCTGAATGTTCATATACTTGTTATCAAAGATTTAATTGTGTAGCTCTAGTTATAATATTTCACAATATTACTGTATTTTTGATCGAATAAATGCAGCCATGGTGAGCAGAAGAGGCTTCTTTCAAAAATATCAATATTATCGACCACAAACTTTTGAACGATATATATCATTACCATAGAGTGTGTCCTTCTCTTTCTGTGGGAACATCACCTTTCTGGGGCATCAGCTCCCATGTTACTCCATTAGATGAAACTAAAACAGAAGAAAAAGTTGAAAAAGCTGTCATGAAATCAATGATGCATTTAAGAAAAAAACATTTATGCGTTAATAGCTAAATATGTCACCAAAAGTAGGCTACCTGTGATCATGTAAAAGTCATTAAGATATACTGGAGGATCCTCCTAAGGACAGAAAAATAGTTCTTATTGTTGCACACACATCGATATTTTTTAATGAACACTGAAATAAGTGCAGTTTTCAGCTGTTTATTAGATTCACACACCTCTGTGATCGCACTTGATGCTCCTCCAAACAAGAAAGCAATATTTCCTGCTACAGTCATCGCATGGCCATATCTGTAAATAAGTATGATGCTTATGGTGTGAGCATTATACTTAGCAATCATTATTCAGTCTGTAGAGGCATCACAAATGACAGAGAAACACCTGTAAGCAGAACTTACCTTGGGCTTGGTGGGACCCCTATAATTTCTTTGTCAACCCAATGTCCACTTGCTAAAGCCATTTTAGTTATTTTCTGACTCCTAATTTCTTTAATCTATGTCTTGTGAAAACCAATAGGGAATGTATCATGTGCTAAATGTTTTACTGTCCCATTGGGAAACATTCACACACAGGCAAACTGTCTCTAGCAGCTGGTAAGATGAGGATACCGGTTGCCTAGTGACACAAATAAACAAACTTTACCAGCTCATCATGCTAACTGATCTGGTGCCACAGCCGCTGAGAGACCCATTTAACTTAATTGAGGCAAACCATGAACATGATTGAGACTGAATCGCTTCAGATAGAGCAAAATACTACAATTTTTTTTTACAAAATATTACAAAAGTCTTTATCACACTTTTAAATACAAAATAACTTTTAAAAACTTTTAAATAAAAATATATTTCTTTGTAAAATAACATTATAAAACTTCATGATCTGTTTTTATATTTTTTAATATAAAATATTATTGGTTTTAGTGTAATATTCTGCTTAGCGTTCTTTATTTTGCTTCCTTTTTCTCTTATTTAATTTATTTATATACTTGTACTATTTCAGGTTAGTTTAAATTTAAAAATGCAGTTTAAAAAAATCATTATGCAGAATCTGTGTATATGGAGGGCCAAATTACAAAATTAAATCATGAAATAAATGTTGAAATATTTATATAAAATATGTATTTAAATGGCTAGAAAGAAAGAAAGAAAGATGGATGGAAAGAAAGAAAGATGGATGGAAAGAAAGAAAGATGGATGGCTGGATAGACAGAAAGATGGATGATAGAAAGAAAGAAAGAAAGAAAGAAAGAAAGAATGGATGGATTGATGGATGGATATACAGAAAGATGGATGATGGAAAGAAAAAAGAAAGAGAAAGAAAGAAAGAAAGAAGGATGGATGGAAAGAAAGGAAGAAGGATGGATGGATGATAGACAGACAGAAAGAAAGAAAGATTGATAGAAAGAAAGATAGATTGATAGAAAGAGAAAGAATGAAGGATGGATGGAAAGAAAGAATGGATGGATAGACAGAAAGATGGATAGAAAGAAAGAAAGAAAGAAAGAATGGATGGATGATTGATGGATGGATATACAGAAAGATGTATGGATGGAGAGAAAAATAGAAAGAAAGAAAGAGATAGATTGATAGAAAGAAAGAAAGAAAG
>CM077190.1:31326530-31341530 GCA_039654105.1 Coreius guichenoti | reverse complement strand
ACGCGCCACTTCGCTTCAGAAGGCTTTTATTAACCCCCCGGAGCCGTATGGATTACTTTTATGATGGATAGATGCACTTTTATGGACTTCAAAAACGAAACAACAATTCACTGCCATTATAAAGCTTGGAAGAGCCAGGACTTTTTTAATATAACTCCCGATTTTATTCGTCTGAAAGAAGACTGTCATATACACCTAGGATGACTTGAGGGTGAGTAAATCATGGGCTAATTTTCATTTTTGGGTGAACTAACCCTTTAATAATAATAATAATAATAATAATAATAAAAAAATCATATATTTATACACAGTTGTAATCAAAATTATTCAACCCCCTTTGCAAATCAGGTTTATTGGCAAAATGTACAGACGTTCAGCTGTTTGCAATGAACAAATCAAATGGCTCTTTTAAAATGCATCCTTTCATTTTAAATCTAGATATTGTGGGAGAGTTAGACTTAACTGTAAACAGAATAATTCAAGTTGTTTGTATATATAAGTGTATAATAATAAGATATTCCTGTTGTCGCTGCCTGGCTTTTGTAGTGGTAACAATCGAAATTACATGGTCTTTCATTGCACCCTTCGCCAAGTGCAGTCCAAACGGCTTCATTATGACACACAAGTGTCCCCACTTCAACTGCTCTGCCCTTCGGAGTGAGTAGGGCATAGGGATGCTCACTTCCGATTGGAATTTGCCCGAATATTTAAACTGGCTAAGTTTGTTGAGTGTCATGTTTGACGGCTAAGTCAAAAGAATGGTCCAAAAAGTTAAGAGAAGATATCATCACCCTACACAAACAAGGAACAGGATACAAAAAGATAGCAAAGGCACTAAATGCTTCTAGAGACACGTTGGAAGCAAAGTTTGCAAGTTCAAAGTTAAAGGAACAGTGGTTACACTACCTGGACGGTGCAGAAAAAGGAAGCTATCAATGGCTGCAACCAGATTTCTTAGAAGGCCAGTTCAGAAAAACCCTCGAGTGACTGCAGTAGACCTGCAGCAAGATTTGATGGCAACAGGCACTGAGGTTTCAGCTTGCACTGTAAGACAAGTAATAAACGCGTGTGGTTTCCATGGCAGGACTCCAAGATTACACCACTACTGACCCAAAAGCACAAGAACAGTCGGCTCCTGTGTGCTCACAATCATATAAATAAGCCTCAGAAGTTTTGGGATTCTATCCTGTGGAGCAATGAAACAAAACTGGACCTTTTCGGCTCTATGGATCAGTGGTATGTCTGAAGGAAGAAGAATGAAGCATATGCTGAAAGAACACCTGGGTCATTCCGTGTCAAATCAACCAAATTTCGGAAACGTCCCCAGCTCAAATTATTATTTTTTTCTGTACAAAGACAAACATAAATAGTGATGAAAGTATATGAATATAGTAATCAAGTATATGATTCACAAATGTATATTTAGTGAGTAATCCACTGTTTTGTAGAGGAGGGTCAAAATGATTTGGAGCCAAATTAGAGGGGTGTAAAAATGACTTGATGGCAGCATCATTATTTTATTTTTACACACAGATCGGTAGGTCCATTAGTAAAATCTGTTTACATTAGCAATTGTTGTTGCATTACTTTTTCCTGTTTTTGAACTGTCACTGTTGGCATATAATGAAACAAAGATTGATAAAGTCAGTAGATTTTACTAATAGACCTCAAATATAATATCATTTTTTTTTTCATTTATTACTGCCTTTTGGAAGCAACAGAAGATACTTTTTTTTTTTTTTTTTTTTTTTTTTTTTTTAAACAATTTTACTTCACAGATTCTGCAAGGGGTGTGTAAACTTTTGAGCAAGACTGTATATATACACTCACCTAAAGGATTATTAGGAACACCTGTTCAATTTCTCATTAATGCAATTATCTAATCAACCAATCACATGGCAGTTGCTTCAATGCATTTAGGGGTGTGGTCCTGGTCAAGACAATCTCCTGAACTCCAAACTGAATGTCAGAATGGGAAAGAAAGGTGATTTAAGCAATTTTGAGCGTGGCATGGTTGTTGGTGCCAGACGGGCCGGTCTGAGTATTTCACAATCTGCTCAGTTACTGGGATTTTCACGCACAACCATTTCTAGAGTTTACAAAGAATGGTGTGAAAAGGGAAAAACATCCAGTATGCGGCAGTCCTGTGGGCGAAAATGCCTTGTTGATGCTAGAGGTCAGAGGAGAATGGGCCGACTGATTCAAGCTGATAGAAGAGCAACTTTGACTGAAATAACCACTCGTTACAACCGAGGTATGCAGCAAAGCATTTGTGAAGCCACAACACGCACAACCTTGAGGCGGATGGGCTACAACAGCAGAAGACCCCACCGGGTACCACTCATCTCCACTACAAATAGGAAAAAGAGGCTACAATTTGCACGAGCTCACCAAAATTGGACAGTTGAAGACTGGAAAAATGTTGCCTGGTCTGATGAGTCTCGATTTCTGTTGAGACATTCAGATGGTACAGTCAGAATTTGGCGTAAACAGAATGAGAACATGGATCCATCATGCCTTGTTACCACTGTGCAGGCTGGTGGTGGTGGTGTAATGGTGTGGGGGATGTTTTCTTGGCACACTTTAGGCCCCTTAGTGCCAATTGGGCATCGTTTAAATGCCACGGCCTACCTGAGCATTGTTTCTGACCATGTCCATCCCTTTATGACCACCATGTACCCATCCTCTGATGGCTACTTCCAGCAGGATAATGCACCATGTCACAAAGCTCGAATCATTTCAAATTGGTTTCTTGAACATGACAATGAGTTCACTGTACTAAAATGGCCCCCACAGTCACCAGATCTCAACCCAATAGAGCATCTTTGGGATGTGGTGGAACGGGAGCTTCGTGCCCTGGATGTGCATCCCACAAATCCATCAACTGCAAGATGCTATCCTATCAATATGGGCCAACATTTCTAAAGAATGCTTTCAGCACCTTGTTGAATCAATGCCACGTAGAATTAAGGCAGTTCTGAAGGCGAAAGGGGGTCAAACACAGTATTAGTATGGTGTTCCTAATAATCCTTTAGGTGAGTGTATATATGTATATATACACACACACAGTGGGGAGAACAAGTATTTGATACACTGCCGATTTTGCAGGTTTTCCTACTTACAAAGCATGTAGAAGTCTGTAATTTTTATCATAGGTACTCTTCAACTGTGAGAGACGGAATCTAAAACAAAAATTCAGAAAATCACTTTGTATGATTTTTAAATAATTAATTTGCATTTTATTGCATGACATAAGTATTTGATCACCTACCAACCAGTAAGAATTCCGGGTCTCACAGACCTGTTAGTTTTTCTTTAAGAAGCCCTCCTGTTCTCCACTCATTACCTGTATTAACTGCACTTGTTTGAACTCTGACGGCGGTTTGTCCCTCCTCAGACACTGTTGGTAAATTCTCAGCACTGCTGACCGGGAGCAACACACAAGCCTTGCCGTTTCAAAGATACTCTGACCCAGTTGCCTTGCCATAACAGTTTGACCCTTGTCAAAGTCGCTCAGATCTTTATTCTTCCCATTTCTCCTGAATCCAACACGTTTATTATGAGAACTGATTTGTTGCCTACCATCTAATCTACCCAGACCTTAATATGTGGCCTTGTTAGATGATCAACGATATTCGCTTCAACTGTGACTGATATACAGTGGGGAGAACAAGTATTTGATACACTGCCGATTTTGCAGGTTTGCCCACTTACAAAGCATGTAGAGGTCTGTAATTTTTATCATAGGTACACTTCAACTGTGAGAGACGGAATCTAAAGAAAGATTCAGAAAATCCAGAAAATCACATTGTATGATTTTTAAATTTTTTTTTTTTTTTTATTGTATGACATAAGTATTTGATCACCTACCAACCAGTAAGAATTCCGGCTCTCACAGACCTGTTAGTTTTTCTTTAAGAAGCCCTCCTGTTCTCCACTCATTACCTGTATTAACTGCACTTGTTTGAACTCGTTACCTGTATAAAAGACACCTGTCCACACACTCAATCAAACAGACTCCAACCTCTCCACAATGGCCAAGACCAGAGAGCTGTGTAAGGACATCAGGGATAAAATTGTAGACCTGCACAAGGCTGGGATGGGCTACAGGACAATAGGCAAGCAGCTTGGTGAGAAGGCAACAACTGTTGGTGCAATTATTAGAAAATGGAAGAAGTTCAAGATGACGGTCAATCTCCCTCGGTCTGGGGCACCATGCAAGATCTCACCTCGTGGAGCATCAATGATCATGAGGAAGGTGAGGGATCAGCCCAGAACTACACGGCAGGACCTGGTCAATGACCTGAAGAGAGCTGGGACCACAGTCTCAAAGAAAACCATTAGTAACACACTACGCCGTCATGGATTAAAATCCTGCAGCGCACGCAAGGTCCCCCTGCTCAAGCCAGCGCATGTCCAGGCCCATCTGAAGTTTGCCAATGACCATCTGGATGATCCAGAGGAGGAATGGGAGAAGGTCATGTGGTCTGATGAGACAAAAATAGAGCTTTTTGGTCTAAACTCCACTCGCCGTGTTTGGAGGAAGAAGGATGAGTACAACCCCAAGAACACCATCCCAACCGTGAAGCATGGAGGTGGAAACATCATTCTTTGGGGATGCTTTTCTGCAAAGGGGACAGGACAACTGCACCGTATTGAGGGGAGGATGGATGGGGCCATGTATCGCGAGATCTTGGCCAACAACCTCCTTCCCTCAGTAAGAGCATTGAAGATGGGTCGTGGCTGGGTCTTCCAGCATGACAACGACCCGAAACACACAGCCAGGGCAACTAAGGAGTGGCTCCGTAAGAAGCATCTCAAGGTCCTGGAGTGGCCTAGCCAGTCTCCAGACCTGAACCCAATAGAAAATCTTTGGAGGGAGCTGAAAGTCCGTATTGCCCAGCGACAGCCCCGAAACCTGAAGGATCTGGAGAAGGTCTGTATGGAGGAGTGGGCCAAAATCCCTGCTGCAGTGTGTGCAGACCTGGTGAAGAACTACAGGAAACGTATGATCTCTGTAATTGCAAACAAAGGTTTCTGTACCAAATATTAAGTTCTGCTTTTCTGATGTATCAAGTACTTATGTCATGCAATAAAATGCAAATTAATTACTTAAAAATACAATGTGATTTTCTGGATTTTAGATTCCGTCACTCACAGTTGAAGAGTACCTATGATAAAAATTACAGACTTCTACATGCTTTGTAAGTGGGCAAACCTGCAAAATCGCCAGTGTATCAAATACTTGTTCTCCCCACTGTATATATATATATATATATATATATATATATATATATATATATATATATATATATATATATATATATATATATATATTCATTCACCCAAATAACATCTCTGTGTTTCCTGCTTTATGTACAAATGGGTTTAATTATATTATTAACTTGCTTTGCCATTCACAATACAATAGACAATACCGGCAAGTGCAGATTAAGTATCACATGAATTCTTCAAGACTCTGAACTTCTGTCAGTAGTGGGTTGAGAGTTTGGCACAGCTGAATTTCTTTTCCCTTTTGTGCAGTGTGTACCAGAGGAATAGCAATGAGATCAGTCCCATTGAAAGCCGAGGAGTTTGGAAATGTGCCACATTCAAGATTATAATCAGCATTATTAATGATGAGCTGTTATATTTGCGACGTTCCAGGTCCAGCATGGAATCGGGAAGCCGAGCGTGTATCATGCTGTTGTGGTCATCTTTCTGGAGTTTTTCGCCTGGGGTCTCCTGACGATGCCAATGCTCACAGTGAGTTATTCTAATTCTCATTTATATTTAGTTAATGTTCATCAGGAGAAATGCTTCAATTATAGGCGCACTAAGTTGTTTTTGCCAAATTCACACCAGTAGGTGTCAGTATAAACTAGAGCTGTATGATTAATCGATCTACACCCATGTGATCTTATTCCTAAATGACAGTGATTCGCCTGTGTCTATTAAATCTTTGACAAAATCACACTAGAGCATTCAGATCTGTGAGAGAGCAGTTGTCATGTACATGAACAAACAATCTTTTCAACCACACAGTATCGTTATTTCTGTCTTACAATAATTCACGTGATCACAGAAGTACTGGGATAAAAGTTTTTAGTTTGGATATAAACACTGGTGTCAATGGTAGCGATCAAAATACAGTAAATCACCTTTTGAAAGTAACTTGGTGCTTCAAATAACGATAACAATAATTACATTGTTAGACCAGTAGACGACTATTAAAACTGTATTTGTCATTGAATCATTCTTTCAAGAGAAAATTATTAATTTAGTAATAAAAACAAGTGAAGTGTTTATGAGGCTGTTCAAAATCGCTCCCTATACCCTCATTCACTATTCCCTACATTACTCCACTAATATAGTCCACTTGAAGGAGTGAATGAAAGCGAGAGATCGAGTGAATTCGGACACTGAGTGCGCCGGAAGGGCTGCCGCTTTTGCATAGTTTGTGCTGTTTAATAATCATTTGAAACTTAGCAAACTGGCAGCTCCAGTAGTAATGAAAATATTTATCTTCAACACTGGCATGGAAACTAGCGTGTATAAACCTTAATTAAACAATTTAATAATCAAGTAAAAAGGAATTTATACCTGTATGATATTACGCTGTAGCCACATTGGACCAGCGGTTTGGAAAATGAATGGATGGATGATTCAGCTGCGGGCACCATCTTCTGGTCAGACGCGGGAATTCATTCAGCACCACCATCACAGTGCATTATGGGTATTCTCTAGCTGTTGAGCGTACATCAGTTGTACACTCGTTATTGCGGTGCATTGTGGGATTGATTGAGTGCACTCAATAACGTCCACTATGGTTTCGGACACCACTACAAATGGCTGTCCCTCAAATACTGCCCTATTTATGGGTGTAGGGGGCGATTTGTAGACACAGCCTTTGTCACACAGCCTGGGAGATTCGTGCAGAACCATTATATATACCATTATACGCCGAGTATTCGTGTGTGGGTGGATATGGGAATCCGTCCAAAATTTGACAAAATATAAATTTTTAGCCTTCTGTTAAATTTTACCGACTTTTACAGACCAAACTCTGAACTTCAAAGAACAGCCTCTGATTCACATAATGCGCTGATGCTATAAAATCTTTTGTTTCTATAAGCTACAGAATACGTGGACGACTGACTGACCGATGCAGGACTAATAGGCTATTCTTAACATTCTGGAATAGTGACAGTAAATGCGTTAATAATGTATATAATAAGTAACAAGTATCGGATATGATGGCATTATAGTAATTATTGCAGTTAAAACAAAGTTTTATTATAAATAATAATAGTTTTTGTAGTTTTATATAAAAAAACCCACTGGTGCCCCCTTAAAAATACTGAGTGCATGACGCCCTGCCTGTATGATATTACGCTGTAGCCACATTGGACCAGTGGTTTGGAAAATGGATGGATGATTTAGCTGCAAGTGGCATCTTCTGGCAAAACGCGGGAATTCATTCTGCATGTAACTCTCACAGAGCATTATGGGTATTCTCTAGCCGTTGAGCATAAATCGGTTTGTAGGGGAATTTACGAGATGGTCCTCACTGCAGAACATGAGATCCAGGGGGCGGGGTCCAGATCCAACTCCTCCCACTTTATATTCTTTGCTATATTACTGCAACAATGGAGCCGCGAACTTCACATACTTTTGAAACTCCAGCGTTTAGTTGATCCTGGTAAGTGCTCATTGTCACAGTTGTAAACACGACGGCTTTCTTCTTCCATGAGGGAGTTTGGCGTCACGGATTTGTTTCCAGGCGGACCGTTAAAGAACGCGACACACGTTTTCCGGACGTCCTGAAGAATTCAAACAACCAGATGATGACTTCAAAAATCCTGAAGTGTTTCCAGATAAGTGTGCCATATGAAGTCTGAGGCTGAGACTACACCTACCCCAACCTTAATCTACCCCAACTCCACCCCCTGGATCTGGATCCAACCCCGCCCCCTGGATCTCGTGTTCTGCAGTAAGGAGCTACTGGAATTTACAGTTAAAGACCCAAGGACCAGATATGATGAATGAAGACCAGGAGTCAGAAGTGCAGTCAATTGAAGAAAATTTTACTGAAGAATAGTTTCAGTCAGCTTCAACACTCACAAGGATTTCATAGGCCGCTCTGCGAACATTCAATTTTCCACCACAATTATACCTTACATCTACGTCATTACTTCAGGTTGAATGATTCTGATTGGCTAAGAAATAGATAAACACAGAAATGTTCTAAACATGGACTGATATGCAGGAGCATATCTCCATTGATTATAAGGCCGACACCCTGGTTTTAGTCACGTCGTGGCCCTCCAAGGTCACAGAACTGCACTTCTAGGCTCCAGTTTGTCACGAAAGTAATTCCATTTCTCCAGGGTGCCAGATGTTCTTCTCACCAATACTGATCTGCAACAAAGAATACTAACACATACACAGGACACACAGCTTCTTCAAGGTTCGAGTTGGTTGAGTTCTGCTCTAAACAGGAACCTTTCCCAAAACATACTGATAACATGCTCTTTCTCTCAGTGAGAGGTTGCAGACAGTATTCATCATTATTCTTTAATGCTTTAATATAGAAAAATAAAGTAAATGCTTTAACTATAAAGTAGTCACATAGACAGGCTGGAGTGACCTCAGTGACCTTTGGCTGTCATAGTCAGCTAGAAGAGTAGATATGTTTTAACACATTATACCAAAACAAGTCCATATTTCATCTCTGGAAGCCGGGCTAAACTAGCAAACACTGTTACTACATTCCTAGCATGGGCCAGACCCTCGGTCACTTCTCAGATACCAAATACAGACATTAAAAAATATATATAATTCACTTTTTTAATAGCCCACTTAAATTGTTTATTACAAATAAATTAAATGCTAAAAATGAATAAGTCAATGAACAAAACTTTGCGTTGCATTTACAATCCTGTGAAAACAGGGGGCGCTGCAGAACTGGTCACTTACTTATGAAAAACTAATTTAATTACATTTACAGTGGGGAGAACAAGTATTTGATACACTGCCGATTTTGCAGGTTTGCCCACTTACAAAGCATGTAGAAGTCTGTAATTTTTATCATAGGTACTCTTCAACTGTGAGAGACGGAATCTAAAACAAAAATCCAGAAAATCACATTGTATGTTTTTTAAGTAATTAATTTGCATTTTATTGCATGACATAAGTATTTGATACATCAGAAAAGCAGAACTTAATATTTGGTACAGAAACCTTTGTTTGCAATTACAGAGATCATACGTTTCCTGTAGTTCTTGACCAGGTTTGCACACACTGCAGCAGGGATTTTGGCCCACTCCTCCATACAGACCTGCTCCAGATCCTTCAGGTTTCGGGGCTGTTGCTGGGCAATACGGACTTTCAGCTCCCTCCAAAGATTTTCTATTGGGTTCAGGTCTGGAGACTGGCTAGGCCACTCCAGGACCTTGAGATGCTTCTTACGGAGCCACTCCTTAGTTGCCCTGGCTGTGTGTTTCGGGTCGTTGTCATGCTGGAAGACCCAGCCACGACCCATCTTCAATGCTCTTACTGAGGGAAGGAGGTTGTTGGCCAAGATCTCGCGATACATGGCCCCATCCATCCTCCCCTCAATACGGTGCAGTCGTCCTGTCCCCTTTGCAGAAAAGCATTCACGGTTGGGATGGTGTTCTTGGGGTTGTACTCCTCCTCCTTCTTCCTCCAAACACGGCGAGTGGAGTTTAGACCAAAAAGCTCTATTTTTGTCTCATCAGACCACATGACCTTCTCCCATTCCTCCTCTGGATCATCCAGATGGTTATTGGCAAACTTCAGACGGGCCTGGACATGCGCTGGCTTGAGCAGGGGGACCTTGCGTGCGCTGCAGGATTTTAATCCATGACGGCGTAGTGTGTTACTAATGGTTTTCTTTGAGACTGTGGTTCCAGCTCTCTTCAGGTCATTGACCAGGTCCTGCCGTGTAGTTCTGGGCTGATCCCTCACCTTCCTCATGATCATTGATGCCCCACGAGGTGAGATCTTGCATGGTGCCCCAGACCGAGGGAGACTGAACGTCATCTTGAACTTCTTCCATTTTCTAATAATTGCGCCAGCAGTTGTTGCCTTCTCACCAAGCTGCTTGCCTATTGTCCTGTAGCCCATCCCAGCCTTGTGCAGGTCTACAATTTTATCCCTGATGTCCTTACACAGCTCTCTGGTCTTGGCCATTGTGGAGAGGTTGGAGTCTGTTTGATTGAGTGTGTGGACAGGTGTCTTTTATACAGGTAACGTGTTCAAACAGGTACAGTTAATACAGGTAATGAGTGGAGAACAGGAGGGCTTCTTAAAGAAAAACTACCAGGTCTGTGAGAGCCGGAATTCTTACTGGTTGGTAGGTGATCAAATACTTATGTCATGCAATAAAATGCAAATTAATTACTTAAAAATCATACAATGTGATTTTCTGGATTTTTGTTTTAGATTCCGTCTCTCACAGTTGAAGTGTACCTATGATAAAAATTACAGACCTCTACATGCTTTGTAAGTGGGAAAACCTGCAAAATCGGCAGTGTATCAAATACTTGTTCTCCCCACTGTAGATTCTTTAAAGGAGAATTCGGTCTTTAATTAGTTTTAAGGAATTAAAATGAAATGTTTTTCAAGAATTTTGTTTTCCAAACATTTTTCTTTGTTAACAGCGGTGTTGGTTTCGTTAACCAAAACTAAAACATTAACAAAAAAATTGGTAAAACTTAAAAAAAAATAAATGTTGCCTTGCCCAACTAACTTAAAGAAGTTTACTTTAAAGTACTAAAATAATTCACACTTAAAATTAAATAAAAATAAATGACGGCTGAATAGAAATATAAAAAAAATAAAAATAATAGAAATGACAAAAGCACATAATACGTTTACTAAAATGTAATATTAAATGAAAACAAAAATAAATAAATATAAATGGAAATATAAAAAATATGAACACAAAAGCTAATTCAAAATATGAATAGATACTATTGTAGAATATAAATAATACTATAATAAAACTGGTTAACAGAACCATTATGGAGCTGAAATCATTCCCATCTTTATTCTCTGGTTGTTTGGGAAGGCAAATAAGAGTCAGGAAAACAGACATATGAAGTGACTCAGTGCACCTTTCATTTTGAGTAAAAATGAATTGAGTTATGTTTTATGTGGGAATTGATATGATTCTCACAGATTCTTCATAAATGTGCATTTTTCATCTGTAGGTTTTACACGAAACATTCCCCAAACACACCTTCTTAATAAACGGCCTCATTCAGGGAGTGAAGGTAAGTGTTGTCAGTTCTAATATTTCAATCATAAGTTCATCTGTGATGTTTCCTGATAATTTTTTCTCGTTTGGTTGATCAGGGTCTGCTGTCGTTTATGAGCGCGCCGTTGATTGGTGCTCTATCAGACGTGTGGGGCAGACGATCGTTTCTATTGGTTACCGTGTTCTTCACGTGTGCGCCCATCCCGCTCATGAGACTCAGTCCGTGGTAAGACCCGTCCTGCCGTGACCTCAGATGATACTGAATGGATGCGTCTCACAGAGTTACCACAGTCATATCAGGGAATTTTAAAATTGTTATTATGAAAATGAATACAATGAGTCATGGAAAAAAGTATGGTCCCACTTTATATTAGGTGGCCTTAACTACTATGTACTTAACATCAAAAAATAAGTACAATGTACTTATTGTGTTCATATTGTATTGCAAAACAATTTGCTGATATTGAGGTGGGATAGGGTAAAGTTAGGGACAGGTGTGGTGGTATGGGTAAGTTTAAGGGTAGGGTTAGGTGTAAGGGAAGGGTCAACAGTGTAATTACAGAAATTAATTACATATGTAATTACATGCATGTATTTTTTAAAATGTAAGTACAATGTAAAAGCATGTATGTACACAATAAGTGCATTGTATCAAATTATTAATTTAAATGTTAGTACATAGTAGTTAAGGCCACCTAATATAAAGTGGGTCCAAATTATAATATTTAATTATTATTTTATAATTATATAATATTTAATATTTTGTAATATTAAGTATAATTTGTAATTTATAGTTAATGGGAATTTAAATGTGTTTATGGGAATGAATAAAATCAGAGTAAAATCAAAGTAATGGAAAGTTTGTGAATAATATATATATATATATATATATGTGTGTGTGTGTGTATGGATATGTGTATGTGTATATATATACAGTATATATATTGTTTATATTAAGATTTTATAATAATCCTTTTTAATAATTTACCTCTATATATATATATATATATATATATATATATACACACACACCGATCAGGCATAACATTATGACCACTGACAGGTGAAGTTAATAACACTGATTATCTCTTCATCACGGCACCTGTTAGTGGGTGGGATATATTAGGCAGCAAGTGAACATTTTGTCCTCAAAGTTGATGTGTTAGAAGCAGGAAAAATGGGCAAGCGTAAGGATTTGAGCGAGTTTTACAAAGGCCAAATTGTGATGGCTAGACGACTGGGTCAGAGCATCTCCAAAACTGCAGCTCTTGTGGGGTGTTCCCGGTCTGCAGTGGTCAGTATCTATCAAAAGTGGACCAAGGAAGGAACAGTGGTGAACCGGCGACAGGGTCATGGGCGGCCAAGGCTCATTGATGCACGTGGGGAGTGAAGGCTGGCCCGTGTGGTCCGATCAAGCAGAAGAGCTACTGTAGCTCAAGTTGCTCAAGAAGTTAATGCTGGTTCTGATAAAAAGGTGTCAGAATACACAGTGCATCGCAGTTTGTTGCCCATGGTGGTCATAATGTTATGCCTGATTGGTGTGTGTGCGTGTATATATATATATATATATATATATATATATATATATATATATATATATATATATATATATATATATATATATATATATGTGTGTATATTTCTACTTTTTATAATATTTTTATTTAATATTTTTTGTTATACATTAAGTATAATTTGTATAAAAAATGTTTATGGGAATGAATAAAATCAAAGTAATGGAAACTTTGTGAATATATATATATATATATATATATATATGTGTGTGTGTAGATACAGTTTATATATTGTTTATATTGTTAAGATTTTATAATAATCCTTAATAATTTACCTTAAAGAATATAAGTATAAAGTCAATTTTATGTATAGACTAAAACTAATTATTACATACTTATAATAAAATTGTAAAACTGTATAAAACTTCTATAGTAAAAATTATAATAAAAATAAATTTAAATATTTAATTTAATAAAAATATAATATTAATAATTATAATTTTATTACATTTATTATTATTGCTATACTCTTTGTTTGTCCAACCAGTGGTGATGCGGTTGGTGCAGAAATGACACACTACAGCTTTGAAATGTATCTTTCTAATAATTGCAAAAGTTATGGAAATTTACTGTAAAAAGTTTGGGGAGCCCTGGTCTTATTTAAAGGCATTGTTTTATTCTGTCTCAGTTAAAATGAATGATTTCTTGTTGTTTTCAGGTGGTACTTTGCCATGATATCAGTGTCCGGTGCTTTTTCCGTCACTTTCTCCGTAATCTTCGCTTACATCGCAGACGTTACGGATGTGCGCGAGAGGAGTACGGCATATGGACTTGTAAGCGCCTCTTTTATTAAATACTAAATGCATTTTTGAAAGATGTCAGAGTAATACGACTGCCCAAATCAGTGAAGCTGGTTTAGGATATTTCTATTTCCAAACCTCTACATGACCTGGATTCAGTGTCCTTGACCCAGCTGGATGGATGGACTGAGTTATTTATATTCTGTTTAATGGTTCCAGGTTTCTGCGACGTTTGCGGCGAGTCTGGTCACCAGCCCGGCCATCGGTGCGTACCTCTCGGCCAGTTACGGCGATAATCTGGTGGTGCTGGTGGCGACCCTCATCGCTCTGGCCGACATCTGCTTCATACTGCTGGCCGTCCCAGAGTCGCTGCCCGACAAGATGAGGCTCAACACCTGGGGGGCGCCAATCACCTGGGAACAGGCCGACCCCATTGCTGTAAGAATTTAAGGGATACACTCTTTCTTTCACCTCAGATTGACACCCATGTTAAGGCTTTTTAGTAACGAATAAGGTGTCATTAGTTAACATGAACTAACAATGAAAAATACTTCTAAAGCATGTATTAATCTTAATGTTAATTTAAACATTTACTAATACATTATTAAAATCAACATTTGTATCTGTTAATATTATTTAATGAACTTGAGCTAACATGATGAATAGTCATATTTGAACTAATAACTATGAACTAATATTAACAAAGATTAATAAATACTGCAATAAATATTGCTCATTGTTAGTTAATGCATTACTATTAGGATCTTATTGTAACGTCTTACTATATCTATACTGTTATACAAAACATAGGAGACTTGCGTTTTACGAGAAACTGGTTTTATTGATGATGTTTGTGTTTTTCACAGTCTTTGCGGAAAGTTGGACAGGACACAACCGTTCTTCTCATTTGTATAACAGTATTTCTGTCCTATCTGCCCGAGGCGGGTCAATACTCCAGCTTTTTCCTCTACTTGCGTCAGGTAAGGATGCTTGGGTTTATAATGAACGAATGTGAAGATTCTATATTTAATGTTCCCTCATTAAACCAGCTGTCTGCTTCCATTAAACTTTAATTAGCAGCTTATCCTGCAGGGCGGTGTGTGCAACAACTGACTGCATGTTTTCACTGTCTGCTATTGTTTAACATTCCCATGATTCATTTGCTGCACTTGTGACTGGAAGTGTTTTAGCGCCAACGCGCTTTAAATTTAAGTAAACAAGTAAATGTAGGATCAGTAAACAAAAACACTATCATATGCAAATTTATGTATGCATGAAGACCATCAAAATGTGCAGTATACAACAGATCACACTGCATGAAATACCGTATCCCACAATGCAATGCACTTGACCTTCTAAATCCAATTTTTTTGTTTGCTTGTTTTTGTCTTGACTCACTATT
>CM077190.1:31019030-31319030 GCA_039654105.1 Coreius guichenoti | reverse complement strand
ATTCTCCATCGTTGCAGCTCCTCTCTTCCCAGTCTGTCAGTAACGCTCTGTTTAGTTCCTGTCTCTATGAAGCCCCTCCTTCTGAAAAGCACAATGTGCTCTGATTGGTCAGCTGGACCAGTGTGTTGTGATTGGTGTCCCGCCCCTTACCATAACCGGCAGTTTCAACACACTACTAACTAACTCAACCAGGCCCGCCCCTTTATTCTGTGTATGAATTATTTAAATGAGGAATATTGTGACGTGTTTGTTCCTGGAAGAAAACTCAAGACTACAATGGAGGCGTTTCAGGGAGTGACACTGATGTAAAGAATAATTGCTTTTGCAGAGCTTTTTCATGCTCAAACAGCAACATTACACACTAAAGAAAGATGTAAAAAGCGTAATAGGACCCCTATTAAAATAACTAATAAATTGAAACCAGAAACATATAGTCTTAAGAAAGTATATAGTCACATTTTCATTTATTGTTGGCTTTTAAATGACGATCTCATCAAGAGTTTATACTGTGCATATAAGCTGTGTGTTTTATTACCTCAGGTCTGGTTCAGGGCATGATAACAGGCATTCGGGGTCTCTGTAACGGTCTGGGTCCTGCGCTGTATGGCTTCATTTTCTTCCTCTTTCATGTTGAGCTGAGTGGGATCGCCACCATCCAACCCGACTACACCATCCCCGTACCGATCGCCACAGAGGTACACGCTCCGTTCAGCCACCTTTACAGTCAGCCTGTGTGTTTTACAGGAAGAGCTTGCAGTTGGTTCAGTGAATCAGTTCAAAACATTGATTCAGTAATCGTTCATTTGCATCATCACTCAAAAGCACTTGAGGCATTTTAAATGCTTAAATTGCCAATTTTTAATGCAAGTATTGAATCTATTTGGGTAAAATGACTTGCAAAATGTTTTTGAAAGAAGTCTCTTTTGCTCATCAAGCCTGCATTTATTTGATAAAAATACAGAAAAAAAACAGTAATATTCTAAAATATTATTACAGCTTAAAAGAATGGTTTTCTATTTTAATATACTTTAAAATATAATTTATTTCTGTGATGAAAAGCTGAATTTTCAGCATCATTACTCCAGTCTTCAGTGTCACATGATCCTTCAGAAATCATTCTAATATGATGATTTATTATCAATGTTGGAAACAGTTGTGCTGCTTAATATTTTTTTAAAACCTGTGATACTTTTTTCAGGATTCATTGATGAATAAAACGTTTGGGGTCAGTAGTTTTTTTTTCCCTTTCTTTTTTTGAAAACAAAAAAAACAAAAACACTTTTATTAAATTGATAAATAATAGTGATAGTAAAGATTTATATTGTTAGAAAAGATTTCTATTTTGAATAAATTCTGTTCTTTTTAACTTTTTATTTATCAATGAATCCTGAAAAAGCACAACAGTTTCCAACATTGATAATAAATCAGCATATTAGAATGAATTCTGAAGGATCACAATATTACAGTTTTTTTCTGTATTTTTGATCAAATAAATGCAGGCTTAATGAGCATAAGAGATTTCTTTCAAAAACATTAAAAATAGTAATGTTAACAAATGTTTGACTGGTACTGTATGTGTGTATATATATATATATATATATATATATATACACACACACTCACCTAAAGGATTATTAGGAACACCTGTTCAATTTCTCATTAATGCAATTATCTAATCAACCAATCACATGGCAGTTGCTTCAATGCATTTAGGGGTGTGGTCCTGGTCAAGACAATCTCCTGAACTCCAAACTGAATGTCAGAATGGGAAAGAAAGGTGATTTAAGCAATTTTGAGCGTGGCATGGTTGTTGGTGCCAGACGGGCCGGTCTGAGTATTTCACAATCTGCTCAGTTACTGGGATTTTCACGCACAAACATTTCTAGAGTTTACAAAGAATGGTGTGAAAAGGGAAAAACATCCAGTATGCGGCAGTCCTGTGGGCGAAAATGCCTTGTTGATGCTAGAGGTCAGAGGAGAATGGGCCGACTGATTCAAGCTGATAGAAGAGCAACTTTGACTGAAATAACCACTCGTTACAACCGAGGTATGCAGCAAAGCATTTGTGAAGCCACAACACGCACAACCTTGAGGCGGATGGGCTACAACAGCAGAAGACCCCACCGGGTACCACTCATCTCCACTACAAATAGGAAAAAGAGGCTACAATTTGCACGAGCTCACCAAAATTGGACAGTTGAAGACTGGAAAAATGTTGCCTGGTCTGATGAGTCTCGATTTCTGTTGAGACATTCAGATGGTAGAGTCAGAATTTGGCGTAAACAGAATGAGAACATGGATCCATCATGCCTTGTTACCACTGTGCAGGCTGGTGGTGGTGGTGTAATGGTGTGGGGGATGTTTTCTTGGCACACTTTAGGCCCCTTAGTGCCAATTGGGCATCGTTTAAATGCCACGGCCTACCTGAGCATTGTTTCTGACCATGTCCATCCCTTTATGACCACCATGTACCCATCCTCTGATGGCTACTTCCAGCAGGATAATGCACCATGTCACAAAGCTCGAATCATTTCAAATTGGTTTCTTGAACATGACAATGAGTTCACTGTACTAAAATGGCCCCCACAGTCACCAGATCTCAACCCAATAGAGCATCTTTGGGATGTGGTGGAACGGGAGCTTCGTGCCCTGGATGTGCATCCCACAAATCTCCATCAACTGCAAGATGCTATCCTATCAATATGGGCCAACATTTCTAAAGAACGCTTTCAGCACCTTGCGAAAGGGGGTCAAACACAGTATTAGTATGGTGTTCCTAATAATCCTTTAGGTGAGTGTATATACATATATATATATATATATATATAATCTCACTCATTAGCTCAAAAATAGTGTCATAGATCCTTGATGACATCATTTCCTATATTACCTCCTCTAATGGCGATTTTTTTTTTTTTTTTTTTCTGCTTTTTTTGCGTAGAAGACACTAATTCCAGGTCCTCCGTTCCTCCTGGGCGCCTGCACGGTGGTGGTGGCATTTATAGTTGCTCTCTTCATACCAGACCACCCGACGCCACCAGCGACGCCCTGCCTAACCCATAAGAGCAGCGCGAGTCTAGCCGGAGCCCACACCAACACGCCGCTGCCGGGGAGCGACGAGGACTTCGAACCGCTGCTGGAGGACAGCACTGTGTGACTGTAACCCTCAACCCAAATCATGTTTGGAAAAAAAGATTGCAAACCCTCCACCTGTCCGGCGACTAATGTTTGGGAGCGAGCTGTATTTATTTAGTGTTTTATCTGATTTTTGCTGGTTATTGGTTCTGAACTCAGAGGCTTTTTTATTGACCGTTTTTACAGAGTTTAACATCAGTGTACAAATGAATCAACACTCTAAGGGCTCGATCAGTGGGATTGGATGTGCTGTGGTGGAGATTGTTTGATTCTGATGGAGTTTAAATGCAAAGCTCTTTATGTATATAGATATTTGGGCAAAGTGCAGCAAAGGTTATTGGTATGGAGCTTGTGGTGACTTGAAGCTTATTGTTACTCTCGTAAGATTGAAGAAAAACTGGATGAATTTCATGAAAACGGTCATTGCAACTAGGGGTGGGCGATGTGACCAATCTTATTTCATGATAACGATATCACAATATAGTTAATCTTATTTTTGTTAGTAAAAATAAGAACAAAGAAGCAAATTACAAAGGTGCAATACGTTTATTTAACAGAAATTGAATAATCAAATGTAAAAAATACTATACTTCATAGCCTTCCCTCAATTAAATATAAATGTATTCTTATTAAAGCTACAAAAGTTATTCAGTCAAGAGCAGCAAGTTATTTTCTTTTTTGTTTGATTTGACACTGACAGGTCAAATCAGGTTTATTAGGCTGCTGTCACTTTAAGAGCGAATTCACGGATCCATTATACTGATACACATCCGGTTTTCACCCAACTGTTTAATTTCACTTGAGACATAACCGGCTGTGTTTACATAAATACTATCGACCATACAAGCGCAACAAGACATGAAAGAGAACTGAATTTGGGATCACAAGCTGAGAGCCGTGGCTTTCCGTGCACGCAAGCACCGCATTGAGTTCTTTTTCACAGCTTATTGCGCTTTATATCACATTTTAACATCGAGCATGTCCCAAATTCGCGATCGCTTCTGAGAGGCAGCTTTCCGTGCGTGCACTTTAACAGTGTGCCAGTCAGCGCGAGTTCTTTTTCACCACTTCTTGCGCTTAATTACTCTTTTTAACATCAAGCATGTCATGCTCTTTTTATGTTCTCATTCATGTATTCATCACTCTTAAGTGTCAATAGTGCTGTGCTACACTATATATTTACATACCGCAATATACACAATATAGCAAAAACTCTAACAATAGACATTTTATACCATCGTCATGATATATATTCATACCGCCCAGCCCTAACTGCAGCCTGAAAGAAAATAAAGCCTATTTTTAGACTTTTCGTGGCAATTAAACACATTTCCCCCCTTCTAATAATAGGCTTTGTTTGCATATTTCTCATGATTTTAAATGTGATCCAAGCATGATTTCGTGAAATTCACCCTAATAGAAGCTGAGATTAATACGCTGACAGTATTTTTAAACTGTATTTGATGAAAGTTCTGCAGCGATTGCGCAAACTTTCTTTATATAAACCTTAAAGTCACATATCCGTGGCGTTTGACAAGGTTTTAGATTAGAAATGCATCCGGTTGCAAGTGCATGAACAGTATTTGTGGCGATGTTACCCAAACCCAAGACACTAGAGCACCAGCGGTTTGGTGTAGTTACTGATGCTAACGTAGTTCTTTAGGCCAATTAGATGTATCATACAGACACAGCTTGATTGTGAAGTTCATGAATTGTGTGTGTGCGTGTATGTGTGTGTGAGAGAGAGTAAAGGTTCTATGCAGTAGTGTCGGTAATGATCAAAAAATGGCATTAAATTTAGAAAAAAAATTTCATGTTGACTAACGTGGGTGTTTCAAATCACAATATTACAGTATTGCTTAAAATATTACATTGGTATAACCGAAATTTTACCTTCATTTTTACTTTCAAGAAAATAATTGCCATTGTGCATTTGTTGAGCTATTGTCCTCAACAATATTTATATATTTCCTTTTACTAAAATTAAAGGATAATTATTAAAAATCAGCCAACATCTACGTATCAGCTACCTCATTTTTGGAGGTTTTGATGATTTTGTGGAATGAGATTCGATCTGAATATATTTTTTATCTGCATTTTGTTTTGTATAGCCATATTCCATTTTCAATATGGGATTTTAGATTTTTCCAAGGTCATTCCGTTTGTTCATGAATTCCCTATTTTCTTATACAGTGGAGATGCTTTATATTTCCTAGAAGCCTTTGTCTGTTTTGTGTGAAAACCACTGTGGAGCATCTCATAGTTTGAGGTCATCAATCATTAGACTGACCTGCACTCATTTCCTGTTCCACATGCGCATCATTTCCTCCACTACCAGCATTCCATGAAGTCTTCTACTTCGAACCCCTCCGGTGACCTGTGAATCAGACAGAAACCGTGAACAGAATGTGAATCTTTGCTTTCCATCATTTATTCTCCACCCTTGACCCTTTTCCATGCGTTTTGCATCATTTCGGCCATATTTATCATGCAGTGAAACGATGTGAAACTTTCTTTGTAGAGCTTGAAATTGCGCTGGTGTGTTTTTATGAAAAAGGTAATTGCGACTTGTCACAATCCTGACTTTTTCTCTCAATTCTGCATTTATGTCTCACAATTCTTAGAAACAATTAGTCGCAATTGTGAGATGAAAAACACGCAATTAAATGTATTATTCTTTGGGCGGGAATGAGCTTCCACGAGTTCCCGCGCTTTTGAGTTTTGTAGTGCAATAAATGTGCACAGCTTAACAGCAGTTTTAAAATGTAATATAACGACGATCATATTCATTATTTTAGGACTGTAAAGTATTGTATATGTATTGAATTGTATTACAGATAAACTTTTACATGTTGCCAGACCCGCAATATTTTTGGAACCACGTGCCGCTCCAAATAACTGATTTTTGGCTCGCCGGGAGCGAAGCGCGTGTTTTTGCTTTCCCTTTTTGAACATGTCAAGTATTTGTGTGTCTATATCAACGGGATACACAAGGTGCCTGAAGTAACATGTTCGTTTGTAGTATCTGAGTCTTACTGTAAATACAGAGTACATTGAGCTGCTGATGAAGATGAAATGTACAGGGAACCTGATGTATTTATTGTCATGTATTGTGGGAACATTTAAATAGGTGCAAATGAATAAACAACACTAAGAGTCATTTTGTGGTTTCAGTTTCTTTCTGTATTGTTTCTCTTGGCCTTTAGATGGCGCTGTTGCACTACTTGCATTCTGGGATTTCTGAACACCCTAACATAAAAATGACTCTGCATTACCTTGCTTTTGACTTGTACCATGGTAATAGCATGATGTGGATATGGTAATCAGTACCATGAAATATCTAAAAGGACCAATGTGTCATTTCATTATCACAGTTAACGCCATATAAATAACTAGTTTGCAGTCTTTAACAATAAAAAAATTCAACAACATATATGCAAATGTAATTGCTACTCTGTGTGTGGCATCATGCATGGAAATACTTTCATACCTACTGTATAAATATTCCAAATGCACGATTATTCACTGTAAATCAGATTCTCAAGTCCCCTGGGATAAAAGTGTATGCTAAATGCATAAATGTAAAAATTTTTCAACCAGTTAACATGCAATAAATTCCTGTCCAATAAAAATAAATCAATGTAATGTAACAGATGCAAAGCCATCAAATGTTCTTTAGTGTCTATGCATATGAAATCTCAGTCTCAGATTTAACAGTGTCTCCTCTGGATGGCAGTGTTGATGTAGATGTCTGATGCTGAACCCTTGAGATCTCATCATAATAACCTCAGCTCAGTATCTTAACTGAGTGTTTCAGGCGCAGTTCAGTTCAGTGATGCTACAAAACATTCCTCTGGTGTAAACACTGCTGTCCACCATAGAATAAAAAAAAGAAGCAGCTAAAGCCATTTCTTTTCACTTCACTGGAAATTACCAGTAAGACTATCCGATTTTGTTTTCACATTGGTAAATGATTAGCACTACCATTATTATTAATTACACTAGCGTTATTTCCAATTAAAGGAACAGTGCACCCACAAATTAACTCGTTTACTCACCCGAATCTTTCCAAATCCATTGTTTCTTCATGGACAACAAAGATGTTCAGCAGCATATGCAAAAAAAAAAAAATTAATTCAATGACAGCGAACAGGGACTGTAAAGTTTTAAAAAACGGTTATGGTTGCATATACACCGATTAGGCATAACATTATGATATAAGTGAATAACACTGATTATTTCTTCATCACGGCATCTGTTAGTGGGTGGGAAATATAAGGCAGAAAGTGAACATTTTGTCCTCAAAGTTGATGTGTTAGATAAAATGGGCAAGCGTAAGGATTTGAGCGAGTTTGACAAGGGCCAAATTGTGATGGCTAGATGATCCAATCAAACAGACAAGCTACTGTAGCTCAAATTGCTCAAGTTAATGCTGGTTCTGATAGAAAGGTGTCAGAATACACAGTGCATCGCAGTTTGTTGCGTATGGGACTGCATAGCCGCAGACCAGTCAGGGTGCCCATGCTGACCCTTGTCCACCACCGAAAGCGCCAACAGTGGGCATGTGAGCATCAGAACTGGACCACGGAGCAATGGAAGAAGGTGGCCTGGTCTGATGAATCACGTTTTCTTTTACATCATGTGGATGGCCGGGTGTGTGTGCGTCGCTTACCTGGGGAACACATGGCATCAGGATGCACTATGGGAAGAAGGCAAGCCGGCGGAGGCAGTGTGATGCAATGTTCTGCTGGGAAACCTTGGGTCCTGCCATCAATGCGGATGTTACTTTGACACGTACCACCTACCTAAGCATTGTTGCAGACCATATACACCCTTTCATGGAAACGGTATTCCCTGGTGGCTGTGGCCTCTTTCAGCAGGATAATGCGCCCTGCCACAAAGCAAAAATGGTTCAGGAATGGTTTGAGGAGCACAGTCTAATCGAGCATCTGTGGGATGTGCTGAACAAACAAGTCCGATCCATGGAGGTCCCACCTCGCAACTTACAGGACTTAAAGGAACTGCTGCTAACATCTTGGTGCCAGATACCACAGCACACCTTCAGGGGTCTAGTGGAGTCCATGCTTCGACGGGTCAGGGCTGTTTTGGCAGCGAAAGGGGGACCAACACAATATTAGGACATAATGTTATGCCTGATCGTGTATGTACTGAGTTTACGGACATTTCCTATAAGCCTAAAACACAACAAATATGAGTTAAAACGTGTGGAAAAATCAATATAGAAAAGTCCTTCATATAAAAGTACATTGGGTCCTATTTTAATAGACTTTTGGAGTGGGAAGTCATTTTTTGATATGAAGTCACATATTAACTCTTTTATTTGACTATTTATTTGAGTCTATTATTTGACTCAAATTTAAGTGCCAGTTTCTGGAAATGTTCCTGTCTGCCTTTGCACTTCCACATATACAAACTTGCTGTTCTTGCAATGTCTCTTGACCAATTATAACATGGATAACTTGGTTTCAAAATGATCAATAAAGCTCAAGCGGTGCCTAAATACAGAATATAGTGTAATGTGACACACCAGCTACTTATGATATCAATAAGGCATGTTTTATTGTTAATGTGGTCAATATAATCAACATGGCAACATGCACACAAGCATGATAATACTTCACAGATTTGCAAGTTAATACACTTCAATACGCTTCAGTTAATTGAACATCTTTTGACACTGTGCATTATCACACATCGGTGTAGTTCATAAATATTAATGGTTGTAGTTTTGACATGCTCTCACGGGAGCAGTGAATGGATTCAATCATTCTGAATGAAGAGGGTTTTATGCATCAGCTGCATGTCTCCAATGCAAAGGTGTGTGATTCTTGAGGTGAACATTCTCACTCTCACCCTAGTGCACTTTCTAGTGCACACTACACTGAGCAGGAGTCTCAGTTCTGATGATGCAATTACACCTTCACAGCAACTTTATGGTCCATCCAAAGCCTGAATCACCTCCTGTCTGAGTGTGGTTTTGGTTCAGGGTCTTTTATGATGTGCCACACTATATGAGCGGCTAAAGGGTAAGTTCAGTCAAAAATGATCATTGTCACCCTTTACTCACCCTCATGTTGTTCCAAACCTACATGACTTTCTTCCTTCTGTGGAAGAACAAAAGGAGAAATTTAGCAGAATGTTCCCACTATAGTGTGCATCATTAATAAGGTCTATATTGAAGTTCATCTTATAATATCAGTCTAAATGTGCGATTATGTTTACCGTTGCTCTGCAAAATTATGTGGGCGAAATCCAGTCATTCCAATAGGAATCCACGCATTCGGAAGCTTCACGTGAGGGTGTTTTTTTCATGTTAAATGTCCGGCAGTTGCTGTATATGGATCCAAAACTTGCAGTTTGTTCACATCTTTTTTTTTCTTTTGCGATGTGAATGTGATCTAAATATTCATGGCTTGAAATAGAGTGGTCATAGAGAGGCCAACGGCAGTTAGCATCACACTGGTTCCCTCAACAAAAACCCAATAGGATTTTGGATTATCGCTAAAACAAGCTTCGTGATCAACAAAATTGAAACTTACACATTTTGTCCATCAAGATCATTTTCACAGATGAACACAACTTTTATGAATTTTGAAGCCTAAATGCAGTCGCCAGACAACTATCAGTTTTTATCTCAAAACATTTTCCCAGAATGTTTGAGTTAGACTAGTTTATAAGAGCACAATTATGAGCATATGAGTCTGTAAAAGCGGACTGAGTGTCTGAATACATAGTAGGTCCTATTCGAAAAACCCCCGGATGACCTACTGCTTCCAGCGAGATTCTGAAGTGTGCATTCGATGGACACTTTACTATCCCATGAGGCCACGGAAGAGGATTTATGAATGGCAGTGAAGCGACGCAACTGACTATGGTAGGTCACATGATAATGACAACATGGCAAATGTAGTATGTCCGGATTACATTCATACTATATAGAACATACTTTTTTAATGGTCGCAGAGTAAGATCAAATTCAAATGTAGTACCTACTCAGACATTACGCGACTTCAGACGCACCATATGTTTCTATAGGAACCGGAGCTTCCAACGGCAGCTGCAGTGACTTTACCAATCGGCGATTGGCTCTTTTCTTTAGAAGGCGGAACTTATTCCACCATATTGCGCGTTGCACTTTCTCCCATTCATAGTAATACAATGCACTGTCTTTCTGTATATAAAGTCTTTGATAGTGCTGCGTTCAGCGGTCAGGTGGTACCAAGCGTGCCACACAAGTCCTGAAAAGTGAAGCCAAAGCATTTTGAACGCCCCCTGGTGGCTGGATGCAGTATAGCTCATAAACCCCGCCCTCTCAATGTAATCGAATGGGACCTGAGCCAAACTAAAAAAATCCACTTCAAATAATTATTTCCAAAGATTGTTTCTGTCATTTTAGGTAGTGCCACACAGTTCCAACATATCACACAGATGTATGTTCAAATGTTCATTTTTCTGATAAGCTTGGTTTTAGTTAGTTATTTGATGCTATAAAAAAACGGGGTGTAACGTCATGATTGACAGCTGTGCTTGCGAATGAGTCTGCAGGACCTTGATATCTTGATATCACTATTGCACAGACTCTGGCTTCGAACGACGTAATCGGCAACAACCGTTTGTGGGATATTTTGCTTCATTTTTCTACAGCAGAAGGAAGTGGAGACGCGTCGTCCATCTTTTTTTAGAGTGTGGTACAAGTAGGAGCTCTCAGAAAATTCCCAGCTTACAAGTTGTAATTACCAGCTCTAAGAGAGGACATGAATGCTTTTTACAAGTTGAAATCTCGATGACGACATGGCGTGGAAACACTATTGTATATACACTCACCTAAAGGATTATTAGGAACACCTGTTCAATTTCTCATTAATGCAATTATCTAATCAACCAATCACATGGCAGTTGCTTCAATGCATTTAGGGGTGTGGTCCTGGTCAAGACAATCTCCTGAACTCCAAACTGAAAGTCAGAATGGGAAAGAAAGGTGATTTAAGCAATTTTGAGCGTGGCATGGTTGTTGGTGCCAGACGGGCCGGTCTGAGTATTTCACAATCTGCTCAGTTACTGGGATTTTCACGCACAACCATTTCTAGAGTTTACAAAGAATGGTGTGAAAAGGGAAAAACATCCAGTATGCGGCAGTCCTGTGGGTGAAAATGCCTTGTTGATGCTAGAGGTCAGAGGAGAATGGGCCGACAGATTTAAGCTGATAGAAGAGCAACTTTGACTGAAATAACCACTTGTTACAACCGAGGTATGCAGCAAAGCATTTGTGAAGCCACAACACGCACAACCTTGAGGCGGATGGGCTACAACAGCAGAAGACCCCATCGGGTACCACTCATCTCCACTACAAATAGGAAAAAGAGGCTACAATTTGCATGAGCTCACCAAAATTGGACAGTTGAAGACTGGAAAAATGTTGCCTGGTCTGATGAGTCTCGATTTCTGTTGAGACATTCAGATGGTAGAGTCAGAATTTGGCGTAAACAGAATGAGAACATGGATCCATCATGCCTTGTTACCAGTGTGCAGGCTGGTGGTGGTGGTGTAATGGTGTGGGGGATGTTTTCTTGGCACACTTTAGGCCCCTTAGTGCCAATTGGGCATCGTTTAAATGCCACGGCCTACCTGAGCATTGTTTCTGACCATGTCCATCCCTTTATGACCACCATGTACCCATCCTCTGATGGCTACTTCCAGCAGGATAATGCACCATGTCACAAAGCTCGAATCATTTCAAATTGGTTTCTTGAACATGACAATGAGTTCACTGTACTAAAATGGCCCCCACAGTCACCAGATCTCAACCCAATAGAGCATCTTTGGGATGTGGTGGAACGGGAGCTTCGTGCCCTGGATGTGCATCCCACAAATCTCCATCAACTGCAAGATGCTATCCTATCAATATGGGCCAACATTTCTAAAGAATGCTTTCAGCACCTTGTTGAATCAATGCCACGTAGAATTAAGGCAGTTCTGAAGGCGAAAGGGGGTCAAACACAGTATTAGTATGGTGTTCCTAATAATCCTTTAGGTGAGTGTATGTATGGAAGCTTGTTTCCATCACAAAATAAAAAAGGTAATTGTGACTTTTTAATTACTTTTTTTCCCTCACAATTCCAAGTTTATATCTCACAATTCTGAGAAAAAATTGAGATATAAACTCACAATTGCAATGGGGAAAAAGTCAGAATTGTGAGACATAAAAATTACCTTTTTTTACATTTTTTATTCCATGATGGAAACAAGCTTCCACAAATATGAGAAAGATCCGAGTGTCTATAAAAAAAAGTAGGATGCTAATAAACCAATAATACTGTGTGGTTTCAGAAGAACGAGTCACTACTATCTTGATCACTTTATAGTGTGGAAAAGAGCAGCGTAAATTAAATCATGCACTACTGGAACGACTGATGACAGGATGTTCATATCTGAAAGACGGTGAGGATCTGCACTATGTTTGATAGTGTGCGCACTGCATTCTGGGAGGACTGCTGCTCCTGAAGGTGTTTTGTTCACGTTGTCTTCAAGCGGAGCAGATGAAGCCCTCTTGCTGTTCCCTGAAAGCCTGTGTGCTTATCTGCTGTGTCAGGGCACCGGATGATTTCAGCTGTGGAAACGGCAGCAGTCGACAGCGTCTGTTGGCTTGAGGAAGAGACTGTACAGCCGCAGGACTGGCCTGCTTTAAAGCACAACCCTACAGACGATGTGCTGTGATGGCATGTAGTATATATTCATTTAAAACGAAGAAACATGTCAGTTCTGGGACGGAGCACCATTTGTTTATCTCCATATAGAGAAAACACTTACAGGAAGTGTTATCTACAGAAAAGAACTAGATATACAGTGGGGAGAACAAGTATTTGATACACTGCCGATTTTGCAGGTTTGCCCACTTACAAAGCATGTAGAAGTCTGTAATTTTTATCATAGGTACACTTCAACTGTGAGAGACGGAATCTAAAACAAAAATCCAGAAAATCACATTGTATGATTTTTAAGTAATTAATTTGCATTTTATTGCATGCACACACTGCAGCAGGGATTTTGGCCCACTCCTCCATACAGACCTTCTCCAGATCCTTCAGGTTTCGGGGCTGTCGCTGGGCAATACGGACTTTCAGCTCCCTCCAAAGATTTTCTATTGGGTTCAGGTCTGGAGACTGGCTAGGCCACTCCAGGACCTTGAGATGCTTCTTACGGAGCCACTCCTTAGTTGCCCTGGCTGTGTGTTTCAGGTCGTTGTCATGCTGGAAGACCCAGCCACGACCCATCTTCAATGCCCTTACTGAGGGAAGGAGGTTGTTGGCCAAGATCTCGCGATATATGGCCCCATCCATCCTCCCCTCAATACGGTGCAGTCGTCCTGTCCCCTTTGCAGAAAAGCATCCCCAAAGAATGATGTTTCCACCTCCATGCTTCACGGTTGGGATGGTGTTCTTGGGGTTGTACTCATCCTTCTTCTTCCTCCAAACACGGCGAGTGGAGTTTAGACCAAAAAGCTCTATTTTTGTCTCATCAGACCACATGACCTTCTCCCATTCCTCCTCTGGATCATCCAGATGGTCATTGGCAAACTTCAGACGGGCCTGGACATGCGCTGGCTTGAGCAGGGGGACCTTGCGTGAGCTGCAGGATTTTAATCCATGACGGCGTAGTGTGTTACTAATGGTTTTCTTTGAGACTGTTGTCCCAGCTCTCTTCAGGTCATTGACCAGGTCCTGCCGTGTAGTTCTGGGCTGATCCCTCACCTTCCTCATGATCATTGATGCCCCACGAGGTGAGATCTTGCATGGTGCCCCAGACCGAGGGAGATTGACCGTCATCTTGAACTTCCATTTTCTAATAATTGCGCCAACAGTTGTTGCCTTCTCACCAAGCTGCTTGCCTACTGTCCTGTAGCCCATCCCAGCCTTGTGCAGGTCTACAATTTTATCCCTGATGTCCTTACACAGCTCTCTGGTCTTGGCCATTGTGGAGAGGTTGGAGTCTGTTTGATTGAGTGTGTGGACAGGTGTCTTTTACACAGGTAATGAGTTCAAACAGGTGCAGTTAATACAGGTAATGAGTGGAGAACAGGAGGGCTTCTTAAAGAAAAACTAACAGGTCTGTGAGAGCCGGAATTCTTACTGGTTGGTAGGTGATCAAATACTTATGTCATGCAATAAAATGCAAATTATTTAAAAAAATCATACAATGTGATTTTCTAGATTTTTGTTTTAGATTCCGTCTCTCACAGTTGAAGAGTACCTACTACATGCTTTGTAAGTAGGAAAACCTGCAAAATCAGCAGTGTATCAAATACTTGTTCTCCCCACTGTAGGACGCATGCTCGAAACACAAGCCCATTTTAGCTTTATAATGCTTTAATAAGAAATATCACATGGAATTTACACAGCACACGTACTGATTAAATCAAGAAACAAAATCCAATATACAAAATGACTGGGTAAGTCATGAAAATATCAATAAATCCTTTAAACTAATCAGAAATTGCTTGATTACTACTTATTTAATTGTAAACATTTCTCCCAAGATTTAGTATTATTAATATTATCGTTGCTAGATATTTATGATAGTTTCAAGATTTTTTTTTATAATTTTTGTTTACCTCGTTGGAAGTCTTTTATGCTATTTTTATTTTATATTTAATTTGACAATTATAATTATTATAATATATATAATTATAATATAATTAAATATTTAATACATCATATATAATATTCAATAGCATATATTAAATGTTATATATAGTATAAAATATTCTATTTTATTTTATATTTAATATGATATTGAATCATTTCTGTCAAGATTGAGGATTAATATTGTTCTTACTAAGTATTTTTTTTAGACTTTTTAAATCATTTTTGTTTCCATCACTGGAAGTCTTTTTTACTATTTTAATTTTATATTTAATTTTATATTTAATTTTTAATTAAATAAATTTAATTATAATATAATTAAATATGTAATATAATAGAATATATCATATAATATTCAATATTAAATATTATATTTAATATGACATTGAATCATTTCTATCAAGATTTAGGATTATTAATATTATCCAGATATTTATGGTAGGTTCAAGATTTTTTTTTTTACCTCATTGGCAGGATTTTATTAATTTAAAATATATCATATAGCATATATTAAATGTTGTATATAGTATAAAATATTATATTTTATATTTAACATGATATTGAATCATTTCTGTCAAGATTGAGGATTATTAATATGATAATGATAATAGAATCATTTTTGTTTCCCTCATTGGCAGTTTTTTGCTAGATTTTATAATTAATAAATAAAAGACACCATATATCATATTCAAAATCATATAAAATACTTTACATTTAATGTGATATTGAATATTAGAATATTATTATGTGATATAAATATTTTATTTAATATAGAATATAAATAAATTCAAATAGAACCAGTCCTAACTGTAAAGGTCTTGATATTGAAACAAGAAAATACCTAATAATAATTCAGTGAAGAGCTTTATGAAGAAAGTTATGAAACTCACTTTTTTATGTCAGTGTAACCGTGAGACATATTCATCCTGTGTGCGTGTCCATCATTGACCTTCACTGCTGGACCTTCAGTTTCAGAGATCTAAATGAAGTGAAATGGACAGAGATGTTAAAATATTCCATCTGGATCCTTTAAACTGCAATTTTAATGAGTCCAAGAATTTTACAACTTTGCACAACTTGAAATGAAATGCGAGCGTGGCTTTACTTTTAGCAGGACTAGCTTCCTGCTAAGCTGTGGAGTCAGTGTTTTACGAGGCTAATGTAGCCTGCGTTCATGAATTTGCACCGTACGTTTGTGGGGAACTAAATTAATTGCCGTGGCTTGAGTGAAGAGATCAGGGAGTTTCACCTTCATTCTAAGGCTTTTACACCAGCTGTGCATGAGCGAACACCATTTCTGCTCGTCATTTTATATCTATAAACTCTGTTTTGCTAGCAACAGCAAAAGTTAAGACTCTCAGGGGCCATTGCACAGTTTAAGCGTTCACTTTGTTAATATAAATATCTCTGTGGCTATGCAAAAGTCAACACGAACAACTTGGATCAGAGCGTCGCTAGGAAAGCAGAGTGATAGCATGCTAATCAAACGATAATCCTGAAGGACTTCAGCCCCTAGAGACCCATTAACACCCACTTTTTCTTGATCCATCAAATGTTTAATAAGATGTGAAGAGACTCTTAGCGCCTCTCGTGTGATCATGACCTTTCTGACAGTGTTTGACGGTGGATGGATGCTCATGTAATTGAATCTGTGACACACATGGTTCAAAGGCCTTTCAATATTTTTCTACACGGCCGACATGTGTTAGTTAGCAGTGAACAGAATGACACTCTGGTGTAAACTGAATTATGTCAAATGTTTTCATTTGGAGAATTAATTAATTAAACATGCAAGAATGACATACAATGCCCCTGAGATTGTAAGTAAACAACTGGATTGTCATATTTTATGAAAATGAAAACAAGATGTTTGACTAATTAGAACAAACAAATGCTACAAATATTACAGCGGTGGCCATTTATTTAAGAAAGATTTTGTTTATTCTAGCTCATGCTTTCATTCTTAATCGCTCAGATACCGCACAGATTGGGTCAAGGGTTACTTGTGTACAGGATCAATAAATTGACCATCAAGCGACTGAGAGCAGCTCTTGCACGGTTAAGTGCAGGCTTAAGGCTGACTCTTATCCACCTACAGAAAGCACATCATGTCCAAGGTTAGGAAGTGTCACTTTCACAGCCTCATCAATGGTGTGAACGTTTTGTTCTTTCCAGATTTCACTGTTAACTTTGTTCCGAGCACACGGGAGATTGTCTAACTGGTGATTAGCTTAACATGTTGCAATTGCAATTTGAATTTGAATGTAGGGAAATAGAAGTAATTGCAATTCAAAGAAACTCATATGGCTGTCATTTTTAACTAAGTTTATCAAGTCTGGTTTGAATTTTTTTAAATAAATGTAAAAGGCATCAAATGTTGGAAGTTTATAGATTGGATGGATGGATGTATGGATGTAAGGAAGGATGGATAGAAAAATTGGATGGATGGATGGATGGATAGATATAAAGACTGGATGGATGATAGAAAGATTGGATTGATGGATGGATGGATAAAAAGACTGGATGGATGGATAGAAAGATTGGATGGATCTAGGGCTGCAACTAATAATTATTTTGATAATCGATTAGTTGGCCGATTATTTTCGATTGATCGATTAATCAGATAAAAGGCCCTTTTTTTTTTTATTGACAAAACACACTATTCCACATCCTGCCCAATGCTGTCCTTCAAACAAACGTGTCAGCTGAGTGCTATGAACACATACATAGTGAATATATCTTACAAAACATTAGCCATGGTTTTACAGTTAACAAAATAAACAATAACAACAACAATAATAATAATAATAAATAACAGGGTTATTGTAGTTATTCAATGGTAACCACAAATTAACCATGGTTTTGCTTCAAATCCATAGTTTAACTATATGGTATTTGTGTGGTTATAAAAATGGTAATCAATACGCCAAAAAAACATGGTTTTACTATAATGAAAACATGGTTAATTTTTGTAAGGGTATGTTTGTGCTATACATTATGTGCAAAAAAGTTACTGAGCAAAATGAGTTTAAATCCTTACATTAAAATGATATAAAAAAAACAAAAAAACACCAACTCAGTGTTACCAGATAAGAGGAATGTTCTGCAGGAACACACACACACATTCGCTATGGACACACTAACCATTACTGTCATTTCTTTATCCTGTAGTAACGTCTTACATTTATATTCAATTACACACTGTTATCCCTTTACAGTTACTTGAATTACATGTTGACTTTTAACCCTAAATTTAGCGTCCAACAGCAGATATTTCAGCTAAATTAGTGTTTTTGCGCTGAATATTAATGGTCTCCCTCTCGACTGTGTTCTGTCTGTTTGACGCACATGCGCGCGCCGGCGCTCTTTCAGTGAAGTTTGAAATTTAACACAGACTGTCAGGACGCGCTTTCATGCAAAAATACTTGCGTGAATTAGTAGCATTTACAGATATAACTACTGTTCTCTATATAGATCAGTGGATATAACCTGTAAAATGAACGTTTTGCGCTGAGAACGCAGACGCACACACATTTGTCAAAAGCGCATGACAGGGTATGTTAAACACTAATGCATTCGCTTGAAGCTTAAAATAAAGAATTCTCATGTTTTGGCCGCTTGGATCACGTACCTTTCCTGCATCAGCTCACTCTGTTTCCTCCACTATTTCTTTCATTTTGTCCATAGAAATGCGTTATTCAGTGCTGTAATTTGGCGCGACTGGTGGAAGGGCAGACCCGACTAATCGATAATGAGAATCATTGTCGATGATTTTCATTATCCATTATTATCGATTTTATCGACTAGTTGTTGCAGCCCTAGATGGATGAATAGAAAGACTGGATGGATGGAAAGATTGGATGGATGGATAGAAAGATTGGATGGATGGATGGATGGATGGATGGATAGAAAGATTGGATGGACAGATAGAACTATAGATATATAGAATAATAGATAGATAGATAGATAGATAGATAGATAGATAGATAGATAGATAGATAGATAGATAGATAGATAGATAGATGGATAGAATGAATGGATGGATGGGTAGAAAGATTGGATGGATGGAAAGATTGGATGGATGGATGGATGGATGGATAGAAAAATTGGATGGATGGATGGATGGATGGATAGATAGAAAGATTGGATGGATGGATGGATAAAAAGACTGGATGGATGGATGGATGGATGGATGCATAGATAGAATGACTGTATTTATGGATGGATGGATAGAAAGACTGGATGGATAGACAAAGATTGGATGGATGGATGGATAGAAAAATTGAATGGATGGATGGATGGAAAGATTGGATGGATGGATAGAAAGACTATTTATGGATGGATGGATAGAAAGATTGGATGGATGGATGGATGGATAAAAAGACTGGATGGATGGATGGATGGATAGAAAGATTGGATGATGGGTGGATGGAACGATAGACAGATAGACAGATAGATAGATAGATAGATAGATAGATTCCAACACACTTCCTGTCTGTTGTGGTCAGACTCATGAACTGAAATGGAGACTTTTTCGTTCTGTATTTTGCTCAAACCCGGCCATTGTTAATTTCATGAATACTCCAAATTACAATTAGCTCAGGAATAATCAGTTTTACTCTTTCATTCTCGAATTAGATCAATCTAAGTTTCTATGCAAGTTATGACCAGTCTAAGGAAAACAATTAGATGACTTGCAAAATTAGTAGTTTACTCAACAGGTCTATGTAAGCAGCTCACTAAAGTTTTGGGAACATTTCTGCAGCCTTGAACGCACACACACTTAAACAAGCCATGTGCAATATGTGATGATGATGATGGTAAAACTGCTGTCTGTGTGTACATTTACCTCACGCACACCTTTAACTTCCCCTGGTGTCTCTGACATTTACAGTGTGTTTGAAGGAAGCGATACTGTGGGCAACATCACGGCTCAGCGTGGCAGGAACGTGTTCAACTCATGGCGTTAATTACTCTCCCAGACGATGCGAAACACTTCCAGCTCTAATGAGGCTCCTGGGAACCTGGTTGTACACAAATCACGTCATGACAACTAAAAGAGAAGAGAGGAAACAATGACATGATGTACTGAACCTAAGGATGCGTAACTGGGGTTAAACAAGTTCATAAAAGACTGTGTCTTTATGACAGCTGTGCACATAATGGACCAAAGTAACGTGAACTTAGTGTTATTAATTAATGGTGTTTCCTTAAATCGTGTGGTTGAGGAGTGTTACTTTACTAATTGATCACATGCACCAATGTGACCTGCTGGAGCAGAAAACAGGTGAAAAAAACATTTTAATTTAGGTTAAATTTTAGTCATTTATTGTGTTTTTAATGTCTATTTTTATTTCAGTTTTAGTTATTTTAGTACATCAAGTTCACAAAAATGAAAATGAGAAATGTAAAAAATATATATATTTTATTTCAGTTAATGTTTATTTTAGTGCATTTAATGGTTTTAGTTAACTATAATATCCCTGCCACTCACATTTTCTTCTGATAATGTAAAAACACTGTTTCAATACAGACTTGTTATATATTTTTGAAATATCATTAATATAACCACTAGAGCAGGTGGTAATAAAAGACGACAAATGGGTGTTGTTTTAACCCTCTGTTATTTTAATTCCTGTTTGGAATCTCATTTGCACCTTTCAAAACATGAAACAATGCTGCCTTCTTTTAATCAAAGTTTTCAGGTGTTTGAAGAGTGTGTCTTGATATAGGCTAACCAGCTGTCCAACTGTGAGAATACATTTCCACCGCATGTCAAAAAATCAGCATTAATCATAACTGACAGACAAACAACGCTGAACTAACAGAAGAACGTACGGGGACATCTAAAAGAAAAGCAACTACAAAAAAACCCAACAATAACAAGAACATGCCAAAGTCAAGGTCAGTGCTCACCATCTGCATATTAAAATAAATAATATGTGTGCTTTCAAAAGGGCGGTCTTGCATTAGCCTACACTCTAAAAAATGGTGGGTTGTTTTAACCCAAATTTGGGTAAAAAGATGGACGACGCCCCTTCACTACCTTCCATTGAAGAAAAGTGAACCCGCCAATTTGGGACCTGAGCCTGTGCAGTAAAGAGCAGGAAGTAGAGCCGCGATATCAAGACCCCGTCCACACTCCCGCAGTATCTGTTAGTACGGTTTACTGCAGAACTGTGAAATAAACTTATGAAATGGAATATAAAATTATGGAAATGTAGAAATTAAAGCTAAAACTCAAATCTCCTCCCGAAAATCCCGAAAAAAGTCCATTGGTACATCAGTGACAACTTCGCTCAGCAATCACAGCTGTCAATAATGACGTCACACCCCCGTTTTTATAGCATCAAATACCTAACTAAACTCAAAGTTATTAAAAAAAAAAAACAAACAAACACTTGAACTTAGCGTGATAAAAACAGCCTAAAATGTACACAGAAACCATCTTTGGAAAAAATTTATTTGAAATAAATTTGATTGTTTAGTTTGTCTCACGTCCCATTAGAATACATGGAGGGGGCGGGGTTTATGAGCTATACTGGAACCAACCATCTGGGGGTGATAGCTTCACTTTTCAGGATGTGTGCGGCACACCTGGGACAAACCCAACTGTTAGGTTAAAAAAATAATTTGGGTTAAAATTTAACAGCTGTTTTTGTCTGTATTTGACCCAAATTTGGGTTAAAACAACCCAGCATTTTTTAGAGTGTATAATTTAAAAAAAATCCTTTTTGTAGGAATCTGTAGGAAATCTAATAGCTGTGATGTCAGCAGCGGTCTGAAGTTAACACAGTGAGGCAAGGCTGTTTACTATTGCCCTTCCTGTTCCTGCTGGCAATAGACTGGGTTATGAAGACATCTACAGCCCAGAAGCTAAACGGCATTGGACATTATGGACACAATTGGATGATCTTGACTTTGCCGATGACCTGGCCCTTCTCTCTCACACTCAACAACAGATGCAGGAAAAGACCAGTATTGTCTTGGAAACCTCAGCAAGGCTGGGCCTCAACATCAACAGAGACAAGGTACTAAAGATTAACACAGCCACTGCAACACCCATCACGCTTGGAGAGGAGGCGCTAGAGGAAGTGGACAGCTTCCCTTACCTTGGCAGCATAATTGACAAGCATGGGGTGGACAGATGCGGATGTGAGAACAAGAATAAGCAAAGCGAGAGTAGCTTTCCTCCAACTGAAGAATGTCTGGCGATCCTCTGAGATTGGCATCAACACCAAGACCAGGGTCTTCAACACCATTGTGAAGCCTATCTTGCTGTATGGAGCTGAGACCTGCAGAAACACCACCACTACCATGAAGAGAATCCAGGTTATCAACACCTGCCTCAGAAGGATCCTCAAGATCCGTTGGCCAGACAAGATCAGCAATGAAGAACTGTGGCAACGAACAAGCACACCTGTGGAAGATGACGTCCTCCAAAGACGCTGGAGGTGGATTGGACATACCATCCGCAGGCCTGCAGACAGAATCACAAGGCAAGCCCTCACCTGGAACCCCCGAGGAAGGAGACGAGAGGCTGACCAAGAAACACCTGGCGCCGTGATCTGGAGGCAGACCTGAGGAGGATGGGCCACACGTGGGGGCAACTAGAACAATTGGCCCAGGACCGGGACGTCTGGAGAAAGCTTGTTGGTGGCCTATGCCCCTGATGGGACCACAGGCTAAAGAAGAAGAAGCAGCAGATCAATTATGCAGCTACTTTTCACACTGAATGAGATGATTTGATCTTGGAGATTTTAATCGTAGTTAACGTCTAGTTAACGTCTAGTTAACGTCTAGTTAACGTCGTTGACAGACAAGTCAATGCGTATTGTAAAAAAGAGAACGTATATGATAACTAGAGCTGGGCTAAAATACAGATGTCTCGTTTTTAACAGATAGGAACTCATCCAATAAAACAATCTTTTAGTAAATGCTGTTTTCAGTTGATGAATGAACAAAACTTGTAGGGTGCACACATGAGGTGGTAATGCGGCCACAGCGCAAAGCGCATTATTTTTCAAAAATTTAAATGGCCCGGAGTCAATTATTCCGCTTATACTACGGTTACCACACCTCAAAACGTTGTTCAGATGATGTATTTCAAAACATTTGTCAGATTTTTGTCCTTAAAACGCTCTTGTGTGTAGGACTAACTTATGCATCTAATCCCAAATCTCCGTTGCTAATTCCAAAGCATAGTTTTAGAGCTAGTAACGGAAGCTTGAGCCACTGATAGCAGACTGATGCAGTTATTAGAGAAAGAGAGTATCACCTGTATCTGTGCTGCGCGTCTCTCAACAGCGTCTCTAATGTAAGTTTATCTGCTTCAAGAACAGCACCGTTATTACCTCTCTAGTGAGAAATGTCATACAGCTTTAAAGTTGTTAAATTATTTTACTGATAAAATCGTCAGAGCAGTGCTGACAACACGTTTCTGCGCGAGTGTGTGTCTGTAGTGTATGTGTGTGCGTTTGAGTGGGAGAGAGAGTGGGAGAAAGAGACTATGCGCTTTCCGTACATAATAAAACATATTTTTGTGGCAAAAACATGGAAATACTTTTCGTTTTTATCCTATTGTTTACTATTTTTATTTGTTTGTTTATTGTCGTTGTGGGCTTTGGTTCTTTTGCTGTTGTCGGCTGTAAGGACCTTTTGAAATAACTGAAATCATTTGGTGAAGTGATATGGAACTGTAATGCGGTCAAAACCTGCCTGGAACTTTTGCCGTGCATTTCCCTGAAAATAATTCCACACCTTAGAATGTTAGTCAACCAATCAGATTCAAGCATTCAACAGCCCTGAAGTATAAGTAAGCAATAAGGTACTCAAGGCTAGTGCTGTATCGTGACTAAGTCACGGCTGAAGGGGGTTGTTAGGCACGTTGCCGTGATTTCAGCCGTGATTTATTCACAATACAGCCCTCGTCTTGAGTACCTTATTGCTTTTACAAAACGGTTACCACACAATAAAAATATTAAAGCCAAAAAAATATGTATTAATGCTACTTTCATGAAGTAAAATCTCTAAAAGCCTTCCATCCGCTTGAAAAAATCCCTGACCATAGAGCGCATTTAGGCCACGCCCACACCGGGGGGAAAACAATCCAACCCTCTCCATTGACTTTGTATTGCGTGAAGCTGCCTCCTTGTCATTTCTTGCTTCTAACAAAAGACAGAACAATGCCTAAAAGCTGCTGTGTGACAGGGTGTACAGCAAACAAGCTAAAAAACCCAGAATTACATTTTTATAAGCTACCGAACCGTAAAAGCCAGTCTTTAAGGAGACAAAAGTGGATACAGACAATAAGACGTGAAGCATCAGCATTTTAGCATATCCTGTCGCCGATTACGTTCCCCTCCAGTGGGCGTAGTTCTCAGAGTAATATGACACGTTGCGCTCTGTCTCAATTGCCTGTATCCACTTTTATGTCCTTAAACACTCGTTTTTTTTTTGGGTCGACAGCTTATAAAAATTTAGTTCTGTTTTTTTTTAGCTTGTTTGCTGTACACCCTGTCACACAGCAGCTTTTAGGCATTGTTCTGTTTTTTTGTTATAAGTCAGAAATGACAAGGAGGCAGCGTCACGCAATACAAAGTCAATGGAGAGGGTTGGATTGTTTTCCCCCCTAGTGGGCGTGGTTTTCAGATTATGACGCTTGTCGCTCAGTCTCTATGAACAGCAACAGAAGTTACATTTTTACACCATTAGATGGCGGCAAAGACTGTCTTTATGAGTGAGTCACTCAGTAGCAAAGACTTTTATATTGAAAGGACTGAAACTTCTTGTCAACACAGGAGCAAGACGCAACTGACAAATACTTTGATTAGCGCTGTCATTGTCAGGGCACAGGAAAACCCCTTAACTGTTAACCCATTTGTGCCCAATTTTTTCTGAATGGTTTCATGCATATATTCATGTTAACAGTGTCCTATGTGAACATGTTCTGCATTTATTTTCCCCAGGTTTTTGTTTTTTTTCTTGAAAATCGTATTTTCAAGAAATATGTTGTATGCACGGCAAATATGTTGTATGCACCCCTTCAATGTCAAGTTTGAATATGAGGAGAACATTTGGCATCTAACTCAAAATAACTGCTTTCAACAGATCAATCTTTATTCATAAACAAATTTATTATGTATAAAAGTCGAAGAACATTCGATGCAAACTCAAAAAAGCTGCATCTATCTTATAATCTTTTGAATATGAAAACACAACAAACAACAAATACATTTGTCTTAAAGTGGTGGAACATAGTGCAGAACAAAGTGCAGCCATTAAGTTGCCCCAACAGGGCATTGTGTATCAAAAAGTTAAATGAAAATAAATAAATAAAATGATGAAAAAAATCTCTCTCTCTCTCTCTCTCTATATATATATATATATATATATATATATATACAGTGGGGAGAACAAGTATTTGATACGCTGCCGATTTTGCAGGTTTGCCCACTTACAAAGCATGTAGAAGTCTGTAATTTTTATCATAGGTACTCTTCAACTGTGAGTGACGGAATCTAAAACAAAAATCCAGAAAATCACATTGTATGATTTTTAAGTAATTAATTTGCATTTTATTGCATGACATAAGTATTTGATACATCAGAAAAGCAGAACTTAATATTTGGTACAGAAACCTTTGTTTGCAATTACAGAGATCATACGTTTCCTGTAGTTCTTGACCAGGTTTGCACACACTGCAGCAGGGATTTTGGCCCACTCCTCCATACAGACCTTCTCCAGATCCTTCAGGTTTCGGGGCTGTCGCTGGGCAATACGGACTTTCAGCTCCCTCCAAATATTTTCTATTGGGTTCAGGTCTGGAGACTGGCTAGGCCACTCCAGGACCTTGAGATGCTTCTTACGGAGCCACTCCTTAGTTGCCCTGGCTGTGTGTTTCGTGTCGTTGTCATGCTGGAAGACCCAGCCACGACCCATCTTCAATGCTCTTACTGAGGGAAGTAGGTTGTTGGCCAAGATCTCGCGATACATGGCCCCATCCATCCTCCCCTCAATACGGTGCAGTCGTCCTGTCCCCTTTGCAGAAAAGCATCCCCAAAGAATGATGTTTCCACCTCCATGCTTCACGGTTGGAATTTGGGATGGTGTTCTTGGGGTTGTACTCATCCTTCTTCTTCCTCCAAACACGGCGAGTGGAGTTTAGACCAAAAAGCTCTATTTTTGTCTCATCAGACCACATGATCTTCTCCCATTCCTCCTCTGGATCATGCAGATGGTCATTGGCAAACTTCAGACGGGCCTGGACATGCGCTGGCTTGAGCAGGGGGACCTTGCGTGCGCTGCAGGATTTTAATCCATGACGGCGTAGTGTGTTACTAATGGTTTTCTTTGAGACTGTGGTCCCAACTCTCTTCAGGTCATTGACCAGGTCCTGCCGTGTAGTTCTGGGCTGATCCCTCACCTTCCTCATGATCATTGATGCCCCACGAGGTGAGATCTTGCATGGTGCCCCAGACCGAGGGAGATTGACCGTCATCTTGAACTTTTTCCATTTTCTAATAAGTGCGCCAACAGTTGTTGCCTTCTCACCAAGCTGCTTGCCTATTGTCCTGTAGCCCATCCCAGCCTTGTGCAGGTCTACAATTTCAATTGTAAATTGTACAATTTACAATCAAATACTTATGTCATGCAATAAAATGCAAATTAATTATTTAAAAATCATACAATGTGATTTTCTGGATTTTTGTTTTAGATTCCGTCTCTCACAGTTGAAGAGTACCTATGTTAAAAATTACAGACCTCTACATGCTTTGTAAGTGGGCAAACCTGCAAAATCGGCAGTGTATCAAATACTTGTTATCCCCTAAGTATTTGATCACCTACCAACCAGTAAGAATTCCGGCTCTCACAGACCTGTTAGTTTTTCTTTAAGAAGCCCTCCTGTTCTCCACTCATTACCTGTATTAACTGCACCTGTTTGAACTCGTTACCTGTATAAAAGACACCTGTCCACACACTCAATCAAACAGACTCCAACCTCTCCACAATAGCCAAGACCAGAGAGCTGTGTAAGGACATCAGGGATAAAATTGTAGACCTGCACAAGGCTGGGATGGGCTACAGGACAATAGGCAAGCAGCTTGGTGAGAAGGCAACAACTGTTGGCGCAATTATTAGAAAATGGAAGAAGTTCAAGATGACGGTCAATCTCCCTCGGTCTGGGGCACCATGCAAGATCTCACCTCGTGGGGCATCAATGATCATGAGGAAGGTGAAGGATCAGCCCAGAACTACACGGCAGGACCTGGTCAATGACCTGAAGAGAGCTGGGACCACAGTCTCAAAGAAAACCATTAGTAACACACTACGCCGTCATGGATTAAAATCCTGCAGCGCACGCAAGGTCCCCCTGCTCAAGTCAGCGCATGTCCAGGCCCATCTGAAGTTTGCCAATGACCATCTGGATGATCCAGAGGAGGAATGGGAGAAGGTCATGTCGTCTGATGAGACAAAAATAGAGCTTTTTGGTCTAAACTCCACACGCTGTGTTTGGAGAAAGAAGAAGGATGAGTACAACCCCAAGAACACCATCCTAACCGTGAAGCATGGAGGTGGAAACATCATTCTTTGGGGATGCTTTTCTGCAAAGGGGACAGGACGACTGCACCGCATTGAGGGGAGGATGGATGGGGCCATGTATCGCGAGATCTTGGCCAACAACCTCCTTCCCTCAGTAAGAGCATTGAAGATGGGTCGTGGCTGGGTCTTCCAGTATGACAACGACCCGAAACGCACAGCCAGGGCAACTAAGGAGTGGCTCCGTAAGAAGCATCTCAAGGTCCTGGAGTGGCCTAGCCAGTCTCCAGACCTGAACTCAATAGAAAATCTTTGGAGGGAGCTGAAAGTCCGTATTGCCCAGCAACAGCCCCGAAACCTGAAGGATCTGGAGAAGGTCTGTATGGAGGAGTGGGCCAAAATCCCTGCTGCAGTGTGTGCAAACCTGGTCAAGAACTACAGGAAACGTATGATCTCTGTAATTGCAAACAAAGGTTTCTGTACCAAATATTAAGTTCTGCTTTTCTGATGTATCAAGTACTTATATCATGCAATAAAATGCAAATTAATTACTTAAAAATCATACAATGTGATTTTCTGGATTTTTGTTTTAGATTCCGTCACTCACAGTTGAAGAGTACCTATGATAAAAATTACAGACTTCTACGTGCTTTGTAAGTGGGCAAACCTGCAAAATCGGCAGTGTATCAAATACTTGTTCTCCCCACTGTATAAAAAATAGTCCCATAGTATTCAATGGCTGACTGTAGCAGGTGATTTCATATAATAATGTATATGTAAACTCATTACTTGTCTGAATTTCCACATTATAATGGAATCATAAGCTACTAGTCATAAAAAGAATTAGGGTCCTTGACCGATTAGAACGAAACACATCCAAACTGGATGAAGGGGCATCAATATTTTGGCCCTTACAAGACATAATATCATAAAAGGGAGAAAAGATAATCTACAGCAATTAATCCCATGCTTTAAGTTATGTTTTAGGTGGGATATTATGAAAGCAAAAAGCACTAAACAAGACCAAAAATCTTGATTTATTAACCTATTAACACAGTATACCCCATTTCCCCAGGATATATGTACTTACAAGTAGATATGTACTTGCCCACCGGCAACTATAGTTGCCGCTTGGACTTTACAAAAAATAAAAAGTATACAAAAAACTATAGATCTCTTGTAAGATTTGTTTTGTTTGGATGATTCTAGAGACCTTCATGATTATGTAGATATATATATGTCAACAAAAAATACATATTAGTAATATGAAAATGACCTTTCTTTGGTAGGGTTTGCCTTCGCCATGCTTCCTGGAAGTAGGGGTAGGAAGCTGGCAGCCTCATGTGACAGGAAGGAAGTTAACACCTTTTTTTCTTCTTGAAATCCTTTATTTGGTTGTTTGCTTGCATGTCATTGAGACATAAAACATGGATAACATCTAGAAAAATACTAGAAATATACACTGCGGCAACTATAGTTGCCAGTGGGCCTAAATGGGTTAAAAGGACAAGATATTTTGGAGATTCAAACTGATTTTTTATTATGAACATAGGACTGACCTGAAGGAAAATGCTAAATCTGAATGCAGGTAATACACTCGTCCCAATTCGCCTACTTATACTACGACCTAAAGTATGTACTCTTTTTATGAAGAAAAATTACATACTTTTGAGTGTGTAGCAGAAGAGTATGCAAGCTTTGGGACATACTACTTAGTTACGTGCATCCCGTCACCGTTTAAACTGCCCTGTCAATCATCGTCACAGTTAAAATCTTCCACATTCAATTTAATTTCCTACTGTATCGGAGAGAAATGTAGTAGCACGTTGATCTGCCACTCGTGGGTCTTTAATGCAGAGACTCTCCTCATGTGTTTGCAGTTTAAATATGATGCATTTAAAAGTTAATGGCCAAACGTATCATTACAAAAGTTCACAATGCTGCTGCAGGTGAAATATAATGTGGATAACATTGAATAAATATCTTTTCGTCAGGTTAAATACTGATAATTGAGCACTCAAGCTTAACCGTCGGACTCGCACATCCGTCATGTTTGTAGTTCTAATCGAATCCTCGTCCAACTCGCAATGGGTTGTGGGAAATATCAGCCGTTAGAGTGATATTCTGACCGGAAATTCTGACCGGAAATAGTAGACCATCCAGGTATCTTTGGAATACTCTTTTCAACATACTACGATTTGGGACAAACTAATTACATTTTTGAATACTATTTAGGACGGAAAGTATGCAAATTGGGACGCAGCACTAGTCACTCAATCTCTCTCACACAATACTCACAGTAAGCTTCAATGAACAATGCGAACAAACATATGTTTACGTTGCTAAGAGTGGTTGCTAAGGGTGTTGTGCAGCGATACACAGAACCGTTGGGTGAAGCGGTCATAGCCGTGTTTTATTGTGAATAAAACACAGCTATTGACCAATCAGACTCGAGGACTGGAACTAACAGTTTTATAAATCACAGTAAGCTTTGTGCTTTGTTCGTTTTGATACGAAACAAAGTCTCAGCTTTCAAATTCGGTCAATTTTACTACAGAATTCAAACAATAAATGTAGTTTTGATCACTGTAAGCGCCTCAGTTCAAGCGGCACGTGAACCGATCATCTCTTCCTAATTACTGCTAGTTACAGCATGAAATAAACATGAATGAACATTAGACAGTATGTTGAAAGATACAGTAACTTACAGCTTACCGGAATCCATATCATGTCTCATGTAATCGCGTGTTGAGAGAAACCTGGCAAAGACAATCCATGAGTTTGAGTAAAGCATCGAGTCAAATTATACATCTTTTGATATCATCTGTGTGCTTATAAAATTAATCATTATCAAAGTCAAACCTCCAGTATCTGGAGTCGGTCCAAAGACATTCATTTTAAACCGAGTACAAATCTCAAACAGAAAGTAATTATTTTCTCCTTTGAAAAGCTAATTATCAATTTAAGTCTTCTGCTGTCAGATCACCAATTATACATAATTACATTAGCAAACCCTTGCAGGAGAGGAAGTCTGTGACACAGTCTATCTTGAGAGCTTTTCATGTTACAGAATTTCAAAAATCTGTGAGAAAACTAGAAGAGAACTGAAGAGGCTAAAACACATGACTCGGCACACATCCTTCTTCACTCTGGTATTTTGAGTGTAATTCTCAGATATGTAGAGGTGATGAATTATGCATGGCTTCATATGACTCCATTAAGCTTTCTATATTCAACTTAAAGCCAGGCGGAATGAAATTGTACAGTTTAATGCAGCCTTAAAAGAGTATTTATCACGTGCAAATCACAGATACAGTTTACCTGGCAGTTATTATTTTTCTCAGCAAGATAAGACGCGAGGAATGCATTTTTTTTATTTCAATAACCAAACATGAGCAACAGCCTTATCAGCATTTTGCCATAATTCTTGATTTCACATACTGTTAGTATGAATACAAATATTAAGACCTTGTAGATGTTTCTTTGTATTTTATTTAGATGTTTTGGTTTCTTATGGTTGAATATGCTTATTTTTCATCATTTAACATTCACTGAATATTAGTAATCTCAGTTTTAAAAGCATCTACAAATATTTTTTCATTTAAAGTGCCCCAATTATGCTATTTTAAAAGTTCCTAATTTTGTTTTGGAGTGTCCTACAACAGGTTTACATGCATCCCAATTCAAAAAACACTTTCATTTTCTCATAATATACATTGCAGCATCACCTTTCTTCCCTGTTTACACTTGGTATTAAGATGTGTTTTGGTTGATCGGATCACAAGTAGACGAGGGGGAGACATTCCCGTTTACACCTGGTGTTTTAATCCGTCTCTTTTGTCGACTTTCAACCACTTCAGTCCTGATTTCTTCGAGGAGAGGGTCTATGGCCGGGTAAATGTATGGGCTTTTTCAGATCTTTTGATCTAATGGACAGAATAAGCTCATGCAATTTACATATGAACGCACCGGAGACGACGGAAAAACACACAGAGAGCAGCAGCTTTCATTTCCTCTCTGATAGACACAACACCACGCCGACTGCTGTGAGTGTGATATAAATCCCATCTGGCTAGCGCACTTCCCATAATGTTTACACGTTAGGTCAGTAGGCAGAGAGTGGTCGGTTGAATGTGTTTTGAACGTTTACACTACCAAAGCAATCTGATCAAATGCGTTTTTCGACTACCTCTGTTAGTGGTGGAAAGTGGACAAGCGCAAAGCGTTTTAGACCCCTTTTATGCCTGTATTTAGCGCCATCCACTTGTGAGCCGATTGACCAAAACGCATCTTAATACCAGGTGTAAACAGGGCCTCAGTGTCTCTCTAAACTCCTCCTGTCCAAGAGCCTCCTCTGCTCTTATTGTTCAGATGGCTCAGTCTGTTGTGATTGGTCTACTCTGCTCTGATTGAGAAGGCTCAGTCTGTTTTGATTGGTTTACTCTGCTCGGATTGGTCAGAAGGCTCAGTCTGTTGTGATTGGTCTACTGCTTACAGCGTGTGTTGAAACAAAACAGTCATTAGCATATCTGAATTTCAGCTCTGGAGGCTTTTTCAGCACTTGATACACAGTGATACGAACAGTAACGATGGCGTTGGTTTTACCGTATCATTTCGAGTCCTCATCCGCAGCAAAGTGGATTTGCTTTTGCTGCACAAACAAAACACTGTCTTCTTGACATGAACAACACAAACCAAACTCTTTTAGTCTCAGCTACAACTACAGTGTTTAAGAACAGCGAAAAGCAGACGTTCGCGGGCAGCCAATGAAGACTGTAGGCTGGCATTATACAAATGTGTTACAAACCTATTTAGTTTCGTGCAGGAAGTGAGACTGGATTTACTGAGGACTCGTTTCAGCAGTTCAGAATTCTTTCTTTTGGGAGACAATAACTCTGTTTATCTTTGAAAATTTGCAGACCTTTTATATTCACAAACAGCAATATTACACACTAAAAGAGAATTACACACTAATATAATATATTGCACACTATGAAAGGTAATATCAGAAAAAGCATAATAGATGCACTTTAAGAAGCACCAATCAATCAAAAGGAATTGTACGTTTGCAGCCTGCGGTTTGGTAACTCAGACTGAACCCTCCTGTTGTGTTTCTACCACCCTGATTCACTGTCCATCGGAGTGGAGTGTTTTCGTTGATAACTTAATGCCAGAGCACATTCAGCTTTAGAGTAATTAATGATGATTACATGCTCATGTAGCATGTGTTCCCTTTCGTTCAGTCACTCCGAGTAACGTCAGTGACTGACGAATGGGGGTTTCGCCTAGAAGCCTATCATCTTCAAGATCTAGAAAACGCCCAATGGCAGTGCCAATGCCATGGGCATGCAGAATTTGCATAGCGTGACTCCGCCCCACAGCGTGGGTATATAAGGAAGTACGCTGGCAACATCGCATTATGTTTCTGCTTCGGAGGCAAGAGTATCTCTCTCTTCGCCCAACAGTTCTCAGCCGCCCAAAAGCAGACTGAGGCTATCAAACACATACTGCCCCGGCGGCCAGCTGCTGCTTCCACCCAGCCGCCGGCACAGTTGCCTCAGCCTGCTCGCCACCGAGGGTGCCCTCCCAAACGCCAGGCTAAGCGGCGCTCCTGACGCAGACAGCTCAGGGATGGGCAGTTCTTTCCAGGAGATGGTAGCAGGACCACTCCTTTGTGAATCCTTTGTTCCGCTGCTGGCCCCCGGGTCAGCAGCACCCTATTATGGTTAAAGAAAGAACTGACATGCCCATCCCTGAGCACCCAGAGACCGATGGCAGTGTGTGCTGCCCCCGGGCCACGCCACTCTCGTCCCTCTCTGACGCCAGTCTCCTCTCAGAGCAGACCCCAGTGGAACGCACGTCCTTCCCTGGTCTCCTCTGTCAGGACGCGGCTGATGCCCCCACACCGGGACGCTATGCCTCCCACGTCTGGGCCGGTCACTCCGCCTCGCTGCCCCACCCGGGGTACGTCTGTGGTTCGCATGACCCCGCTGGTGCAGTTTTTGGGAGCCTGGCTTCAGCTTCCTGGACTGTCCCGCTGGGTCGCGAAGGGTCGGCTATGCGATTCAGTTCGCTCAGGCTCCTCCCCGTTTCCGAGGAGTCTGATACACCATGGTGGGGCCCAACGCCCCTGTCATGCGTGCGGAGGTTGCTACCCTGCTGGCGAAGGGTGCGATCGAGCCTGTCCCTCCAGCCGAAATGAAGTCCGGCTTCTACAGCCTTTACTTCATTGTACCCAAGAAAACCGGTGGGTTACGACCGATCCTGGACCTGCGCGTCCTGAACCGATCCCTTCACAGGCTTCCGTTCAGGATGTTGACAGCGAAACGCCTTTTCGAATGCGTTCGTCCAGCAGATTGGTTTGCAGTGATCGACCTGAAGGATGCCTACTTCCATGTCTCCATTCTTCCTCGACACAGGCCGTTCCTGCGGTTTGCTTTCGAGGGGCGGTCATACCAGTACGCGGTCCTCCCATTCGGGCTAGCTCTGTCCCCTCGCGTCTTCACGAAGATTGTCGAGGCAGCCCTTGTGCCACTCAGGCAACATGGGGTTCGCATCCTGAACTACCTCGACGACTGGCTGATCCTCAGTCACTCTTGAGAGCAGGTGTGTGAACACAGAGACCTGGTGCTCCAGCACCTAGCCCGTCTGGGCCTTCGAGTCAACTGGGAAAAGAGCAAATTCTGCCCAGTGCAGAGGATCTCTTTTCTTGCTATGGAAATCGACTCGGTCGCCATGTGCGCGCAGCTTACGAGCGAGCGCGCGCAGTCACTGCTGACTTGCCTCCGTCAAATTGAGAGCAAGAGTGCGGTTCCACTGAAGTTATTTCAGAGGCTCCTGGGGCATATGGCATCTGCAGACGCGATAACGCTGCTCGGATTGCTTCATATGAGACCGCTTCAGCACTGGCTTCGCAATCGAGTCCCGAGATGGGCATGGCAGTCGGGCACGCTCCGGGTCCCAGTGACTCGGGCCTGCCTGCAGACCCTCACCCCGTGGTCGAACCTCAGCTTTCTACGGGCCGGTGTGCCCTTAGAACGAGTTTCCAGGCATATTGTTGTGTCAACAGATGCCTCCACCACGGGCTGGGGTGCCATGTGCAATGGACATGCTGCCGCGGGCTCCTGGACAGGACCCCAGCGCCTCCTGCATGTCAATTGCCTCGAGTTGCTGGCAGTACGGTTCGCCCTGCACCGATTCCGAGCGCTGCTCAAGGGTCAACACGTGCTGTGGGTGGAGTCACGCTATGCAAATTCCGCATGCCCATGGCACTGCCATTGGGCGTTTTCTAGATCTCGAAGATGATAGGCTTCTAGGCGAAACCCCCATTCGTCAGTCACTGACGTTACGTCTCCGTTCCCTCCTCAGGGAACGAGGGTTACATGCGTAACCGAGACGTTGTTGTGCCTCGTTGTCATTAATCATAATTGGGCTTCCAAAGAAACAAGCCAGACACACAATGACACGTCAGCAGCCTCTGCGTTTCCTGTCAGGTCGAAACAGTCACTGACAAAATTAAAGTCACATCAGAGCATGATGAATGTACTTGCAGCACATCTGAACACATAGTACACTAAAACAGAGAAACATGTTAAACCAGAGCGCTCACCAAAAGATACATGTGGGAATATGGTTCATTTTACTGTCCTATTACTTTATAAATTGATAAAAATTTTTAAATTTATTTCATGACATCATGATCCATTATCAAATAAACCACTGAAATATCTGCCATTATTGTAGCAGATGAGTCATCAGTGACAGCATTTAATTTGAGTAAAAATTAACAAAATTAAATTAGGATGAAATTATTGAAAAGGTCAATTAAAATTGATTTAAAATGTCCATTATATTATTTTTTAAAATTAAATTTTAGTAGCCATTTTTTAAAAATGTTAAACTCATTTTAATTGTTCAAAAAAATTGATTAAAAATGTTAATTAAATTCATGATATGATGATAAATTGATCATTGATTGAATTAAATGCTGAGAAATTCCGGTAAATTAAAATAATTAAAATACATTATTGTGACAGATGAGTATATCATTGACTAATGTCTCATTTTTTTGGGGGGAAAAAAAAAATCAACAAAATTCAATTATTAAGAATTGGTTTATAAAGTCAATTAATTAAAAAAAATGTTTTTAAACTTTTTAAACATTTTTTAATTTTTCAAAATTTTTTTTAAAAATGTTCATCAAATTAATTTCATGATATGATACATTTATCAAATTAAACACTGAAAATTTGCTAACAAAATCTGACGAGTCTTATTTTTGGGTAAAAATGAACAAAATTCCATTATTGAGAAAATTAATAAGAAATACAGTTTTCAAAACTGACATAAAACTACTCTGCAAGTAACTCGCAATTGTAAGCTTCAAACACAGGTGGCGATAGAGAGGTGAACGTTCTGCAGTGCAGGTTGAAGTGAACAAAATAAATAAACATCAGCATTAAACTAAATAAATATTAATCAAAAAATATTTTACTAAATTTGTATTTCTTTATAAAATACAGTGCAGGAACTTCTGGGAACACTATTGGGTGACAAATATAATGGTTCAGTTTTTTTTTTTTTAAACCGGGTCAAAATAGTAAACCTGCAGTAATCTGAAAACAGCTAAATGTAGTTAAATTAGTAGTAGCGTCATTGCTGTTGCTCTCCAACTCTTATAGACAGCATGGTTTAATTAGTAATCAAAAGGATTTTGAAATGAAATTTTGTCAGTTTTATGGAAAGAAACATAGAAGGACTAAAACTGCCATGAGAGGAGATGAATTGGCACCATATCCCATACGGAAATGTAATATATGTGTATATATGAAATATCAATATATGCGATATATGACATATATGAAACCTATTAGAAATTGGAACAATTCCATATATTGACATATAAATTTATCCCATATATTATATATGTTTATGTATGTATAATACATATTTTGACATATATGTCTCATATATGAAATATCCTAATATGCTCATATAGAGTAAAAAACATAAATGCACATATATGCACAGCTATGAAACCTATCAGAAATTAGAACAATTCCATATATTGACATATAACTCTATTCCATATATTATATATGTTCAAATTATATATTTGACAAATTACTGTCACTGACATGTCACTGATACATGTCGTAGAGTCTTAGTATAGATTTTTTGTTTAAAACAACTGAAATTTAAAATATAAAATATTTTTAATGTTACTTATTGTCGAGTGAGGCAAGGGATGAAGGACTCAAGGATGCAGAGGTTAATGGGCTTTTTATTAGACTTCAAAAATAAACAATCAAAACACAAACAAACCCCTTCATGCTTGTAACTGGCTCGCCTTAGTTTTTTTATACAATAAGAAAGCCACATAAAAGGGGAATTCACTTTTGCCAATAGTTTGTGTTCAAAATAACTGTAAGAGTCTCAATGAGGGAGTGAAAATAAATTGTATCTATTGAATCACTGAATGATAACATAGTAACAATTAGCACATGGACGAAATCCAAGACAGCATTGCGAATAGCAAAGCTCAATACTGAAAGTAAACAAATAAACAGTAAATCAAACTCAAACCCAAAATACTAAAGTGATACACAAATAAACAAAAACCAGCAAAAAAATAAAAAATAAATAATAATAATAATAATAATAATAAATATATATATATATAAATATATATATATATATATATACACACACACACTCACCTAAAGGATTATTAGGAACACCATACTAATACTGTGTTTGACCCCCTTTCGCCTTCAGAACTGCCTTAATTCTACGTGGCATTGATTCAACAAGGTGCTGAAAGCATTCTTTAGAAATGTTGGCCCATATTGATAGGATAGCATCTTGCAGTTGATGGAGATTTGTGGGATGCACATCCAGGGCACGAAGCTCCCGTTCCACCACATCCCAAAGATGCTCTATTGGGTTGAGATCTGGTGACTGTGGGGGCCATTTTAGTACAGTGAACTCATTGTCATGTTCAAGAAACCAATTTGAAATGATTCGAGCTTTGTGACATGGTGCATTATCCTGCTGGAAGTAGCCATCAGAGGATGGGTACATGGTGGTCATAAAGGGATGGACATGGTCAGAAACAATGCTCAGGTAGGCCGTGGCATTTAAACGATGTCCAATTGGCACTAAGGGGCCTAAAGTGTGCCAAGAAAACATCCCCCACACCATTACACCACCACCACCAGCCTGCACAGTGGTAACAAGGCATGATGGATCCATGTTCTCATTCTGTTTACGCCAAATTCTGACTCTACCATCTGAATGTCTCAACAGAAATCGAGACTCATCAGACCAGGCAACATTTTTCCAGTCTTCAACTGTCCAATTTTGGTGAGCTCGTGCAAATTGTAGCCTCTTTTTCCTATTTGTAGTGGAGATGAGTGGTACCCGGTGGGGTCTTCTGCTGTTGTAGCCCATCCGCCTCAAGGTTGTGCGTGTTGTGGCTTCACAAATGCTTTGCTGCATACCTCGGTTGTAACGAGTGGTTATTTCAGTCAAAGTTGCTCTTCTATCAGCTTGAATCAGTCGGCCCATTCTCCTCTGACCTCTAGCATCAACAAGGCATTTTCGCCCACAGGACTGCCGCATACTGGATGTTTTTCCCTTTTCACACCATTCTTTGTAAACTCTAGAAATGGTTGTGCGTGAAAATCCCAGTAACTGAGCAGATTGTGAAATACTCAGACCGGCCCGTCTGGCACCAACAACCATGCCACGCTCAAAATTGCTTAAATCACCTTTCTTTCCCATTCTGACATTCAGTTTGGAGTTCAGGAGATTGTCTTGACCAGGACCACACCCCTAAATGCATTGAAGCAACTGCCATGTGATTGGTTGATTAGATAATTGCATTAATGAGAAATTGAACAGGTGTTCCTAATAATCCTTTAGGTGAGTGTATATAGAAGGTGTACCAAAAATTCAAAACGCCGTAGAGGGAAAAGGATATACAGTCTGCAATGCAAGTCTATTATCGAGAGTTGTAGAAGTCCCAGTCCCAGCAAGCAATGAAGATATACAATCCTAAATCCTAGATAAGGCATTGGCACAATCCAACACAGGTAAGAAGTAGGTATCAGCGCACTCAAGCCCCATAAGAGTCCTCTGTGAGCTTCTCTGCAAACTTCCAAACACTATGAATTAACATTTTTATGGGTACATAAAAATGTGCATTTGAATAAGATTGTAAAGCATTACATTATTGAATGTACAATTCACTTAACTCCTCAAACACAAAGTGATTCCAGGCATTTTCAGCCATACTCCATCGCCATGCCTCTCCTCTATGCTACTCGCAATCGCAACCTTAAAACCACTTCCTCCCTTTGTTGTCCTCTAGAGGACAGGATGAAAAATTTCACTCCTGTAACAGGGTAACAATTTGACAGTGTAGACTGCCCAAAATTAATAAGAGAATTCTATGAGAATACAACATGTTTGCATATGTTTAAATAAACTTTTTACAAATATAAATTATTACAAATATATATTGTTTACATAAATGATCTTAACATACTGCACAGTACCATATAAAAATTCATTATATAAATAACTGTAATATATGCATATATACTAATTTTACAAAGTATTATAGGTATTTTATATGTGATATACAACTATATAAATCCATATAAAATCCTATATAAGCATACTGAATGTTTGCATATATGTTGTTTAAATAAACTTGCATATATAAATTAGACATATATTGTTTACATATATGGCATTAACATACAGTACCATATAAAAAGTCATCATATAAATCATTTTAATATATGTATATATAATAATTCTTCTATGGGTATTTCATACATGGTATAAACCTATATCTTCATATATCGTGAGGATGTATATATGTGCTAATAATGTATTGCCTTATATGAAACATATATGACATCACTACTCGGATATAGGGACATATATGTACATATATTACATTTCCGTATGGGATGCACCACTGAACATGAATTGCCAGAGTCTACGACACTTTTGATTCCTGAAACCTCTCCATATTCAAATATAATTCACATCTAATTGAAATGTGAATGTGTCAAAAGCTCTCTGAGTGTGAACGCTCTTCTCACAAATGCACCAGTGCAGATGTGAAGAAAATCGAAGAGCTGATGATATCTCATTTAACAACACGCACTTAAACTGCACGACGGACTCAAGCCCTGATGAACAGATGAGGAGATTCATATCGATCTGCGCGGCTGCCAACTAAGTGTCATTAAATCAGCCATGCAAATGAGCGATCCTGCCTGAGCGCTGTCGTCCCAACATCAAAACATCAACCTCCCCGAACCTCTGAACGATTGCATTCGCTGAAAGAACTTTAAGGCCTGATTAAAAATCCTGTAACATGTTTTGTATAGTCATCGCCATCAAAATAAACCAATTAATGCTCTTTGAATTAAATGTCACGAATCACATTATACTATAACCAAAGTTGCAAATGGTCAAACAAAAGGCAATATTTCTTTTTCTTTGTATTTTCAACATTGATAATAATAAGAAATGTTTCTTGAGCAGCAAATCAGCATATTAGAATGATTTCTGAATGATCGTGTGACTGAAGAAAATCAGCTTTGATCACAGCAATACATTTTACAATATATTCAAACAGAAAACTGTTAATAACATTTCACAATATTACCGTTTTACTGCATTTTTGATCAAATAAATGCAGCCTTGGTGAGCATCAAACATACATAAAAAATCTGAATTATTACAAAGTTTTGACTGTTAGGCAGTGTTGGGTAATTACTCTAAAAAGTACACAATTTCAACGCAGGCTTTTACGATATGGACTCGACAGTAAGGCCACAACATGTAAGTAACCGTGTTAATTCTAATGCCTGATCAGTGATTTCTGATATGTAATGATTCATGTACAGTCAGATGTTCTTTGTCTATGTGTCAGTAAATCAAACCAGTGACTAAACGCTCAACTTCACATTGTTTCTGTTATTATCTGTTATTTAAACAGTGATTAAATTATATATAGAAAGCGATCAAAGAACGCTCCCTTTACAATCGCTGGAGCTGTCAATCAAACAGCGCGAGTTTATCAGTGACTGAGTTCTGGACTCGCACCAAAACTCCTGTAATAATCAACAAATCTCTTATTTACATTGTGTTTGCACTGTTAGTTATGATAAATGCGTTCGTTAGTGTGCAGAAACCGAGTTGCAATGACGAGATCACTGCATTCATGTGCTCAAAACGTCTGTGATCGGCTACAGTGCTAATCACTGCAACCTTTCATGCCACGTGCAAGAAGTTTTCGAGAGAGTCCCATGTGTAATACTTAGCTATTTCATATACAAAGATGTTAGCCAATCACAGCAGTGGGCGTTTACACTGAAGTCTCACAGCAGCCAATCACAGCAGTGGGCGTTTACACTGAAGTCTCACAGCAGCCAATCACAGCAGTGGGCGTTTAGTCTCAGACATGCAGACATGCCCCTTCAAACAGAGCATTCAGAGCAGAGGGCTACTATCAGGGCAGGAAAAATGCCTTTTATTTCCAAATTATGACAATTTTTGATGTAAAAATCATACTAACATTATAAGTGCACCCCAGGAAACAGTATAAAACAAAACAATGCAGTTCATGACCCCTTTAATGCAATTACATCAGAAGAATGTAATTAAATGAATGTAATTAAATTCCAGAAAAATTAAGAATAATTCCTAGTAATTAAATTACAGTAATGAGTTACACCCAACACTGTTGTTATTGTATGTAAAAGGCATTTTCCTAATAAAATAAATAATTTCATAATGTATTGCTTTTTATATTCCAAAAATGTCATTGAGTTTGGCACGACTCCTGTATCTGTGGTTGCATCACATCTCTCACCTCATCTCTTGAAGGAGGAGCACGCAGTATCCATCATCACCCCCATATCATCGCCACGGACGATCCATGATGTCATTATTGGTGGCATGACTCCTCCTTTATTGGCAATTGAGGAAATATAGAGTCCCGGGCCCAGCGCAGATCCGTATGAATCTCAGGGCCGCTTCGGCAGCACCATTATTCAGATGCAGGGAGATTGTAGATGGGCTGCTGTATCAGCGGCACGCGAGTGTTTGTGTCTCCTGGATGGGAGCCGCATGCACGTGGGAGATTTCATTTTCAGGATTTATGACTTATTGTGTGCAGGTGCGGGATCTTTTAAGGTTATAAACAGGAGGTTTGGTAACTGTTATTCTGCCTCTGAGAAATGTGGGAATTGCAAAAACATACACTTGTTTGTTGAACTGGTATCAGTCCTCTTCGATACTGCGGTGGAATTGGCATTTAATGCATCATCCTGTACAGCGTGCAAATCCTCATGGGAGATCTGTGCACATCCATATATATTCGAAAAGAAAAGCTTGGGTTTAGTTTACAGAGTTAGGAATATGTTATTTGAGTGATATCATTACAGCACTGAAGCATCCTTCATTTCTTATTCCTATCTTTAATGCACATCCTTGCGTATATATGTGTGTGTGTATATATATATATATATATGAACATATTGCATTCACATTGTGTGTGAATTCTACAATGCATTCCAGTGCATTTCCAATTCCAGTGTGACTAATGCATCTCTGACCAAGGTGACCTACCACAAACTCCATATTCAACTAGATTCTTACATTTTCTGAGAAAAGAATGTGAGTTGTTCATACCTGTGCCTTTTGTGGATGGTTGCCAGGGTATTATGTGGTTGCTAGGGTGGTCCTGCTCAGTGGTTGTAGCTCAGGTCCCTCCTTCGATGTGCATCTGTGGGGTTTTTCAACTGTTCTATCGTCTAACAGGTGAAAATGGTGCATCTGGTCACAGTAAAATAACAACACCAAATTATTAAAACCATTAAAACTAAGAACCAATGGAACTCTTGCTGTATAATAATTTGATAAATCTGATTTAGTTTGCTACTCAAGCTCATCCCTAATTTGTGCGGTTTGCTTTTCTGCATATTTTATCGACATGAATATTACTTTAATGTGAAACTCAATAAATAAAGGCACAAAGCCAGAGTTGAATATTGTGCCTTCTGTTAGAAAGAGGCTGAGATCACCTGATGCGTGGAGCATATTTGACTTTTCATTCTCAGAGATGTTCCGTCAGGATTGATTTGATATGAATCTGGCACAAACATCACAGATCACATCAGCACGTTAACAAAAGGGTGTTGTGGAGAATCACACAAATCGTGAATAACAAAAGGAAACAAATAAACAGACCGCCAGCCGGTGCCAATGTTGAGAATATATCAAAGGAAAAAGCCCTCGCCTTAATGAAGTCGAGGCTGAGAAACATGTGCGCTGCGAACAGAATCTTAATGGCATTGTTATCGATCACATCTTAAAGTCCAGATCCAGCGAGCGGCTGATCTGAAAACAATGAGGTTATCTGAAATCAAAGCCATCTCCCTTGCTGAAGCACATCAGAAGGAACGTTTAACACCTCCCGAAAGCCTCCAGAGAGGCCATCGCATCCAGGAGAAAAAACACTCTTCTTCTCGCTACAAACAAGCAGATCATGCAATCAGGGCCTTGGAGGTTTCCTGCTCTTACGTTTGTTGCCGGTGCAAAACAGCAGATCAGTATGTTCGTTTTACAAGAGAATATGGATTGTTTTTGCTGCAGTGGCACTGGAGTATTTATATTAAATGTTAATTACTTTTCACTGCTTTAATGTTGAAGATTAACAAATGAACAACCTCTGTGGGTCCATCAAAACAGAGAGTGGTTCTTCACACCAGCGCTACGCACCATTCAATTCACTGAATTTAGAGAGACTTCCAGTTCAGTTTCAGAATTTGAATTTCATTTGAATGAAGGTAGAACTCATGATGCAGAATTGCAATTTAAATTTTAATGTAAGGAAGCAACATTAAAATGATCAAAAATTCAAAGAAATTCATATAACTGCGATTTGGTTTGATAAAGACTTAAAAACCTTTGAAGTTTGAAGGTTTATAGATATATACAGAACGACAGACGGATGGAAGGAAAGACAGATGGAAAGACAGATAGACAGACAGACAGACAGACAGACAGACAGACAGACAGACAGACAGACAGAAAGAAAGAAAGAAAGAAAGAAAGAAAGAAAGAAAGAAAGAAAGAAAGAAAGAAAGGATGGATGGATAGGAGAACGAAAGACAAAGAAAGAATGAAAGAAAGAAAGAAAGAATGGATGGATGGATGGATGGATGGATGGAAAGGAAGGAACGAACGAAGAAAGAAAGATGGATGGATAGGAGAATGAAAGAAAGAAAGAAAGAAAGAAAGAAAGAAAGAAAGAAGGATGATGATAGATAGATAGATAGATAGATAGATAGATAACAGACAGAAAGACAGACGAAAGAAAGAAAGAAAGAAAGAAAGAAAGCAGGAAGGATGATGGACGATGGGATGGGAAGGAAGGGAGGAAGGAAGAAAGAAAGAAAGGATGGGAAGGAAGGAAGGAAAGATGGATGGATGATGGGAAGGAAGGACGGAAGGAAAGAAGGAAGGAAGGATGGACGGATGGACAGACGGATTGATAGATAGATAGATAGATAGATAGATAGATAGATAGAACGATAAGAGATAGATAGACAGACAGATAAACAGATAGAACGATAAGATAGAACGATAGAGATAGATAGACAGACAGATAGACAGATAGAACGATAGAGATTGATAGACAGACAGACAGACAGATAGAACGATAGAGATAGATAGATAGACAGATAGACTGACAGATAGACAGACAGACAGATAGAACGATAGAGATAGATAGACAGACAGATAGAATGATAGAGATAGATAGACAGACAGACAGACAGAACGATAGATAGATAGATAGATAGATAGATAGATAGATAGATAGATAGATAGATAGATAGATAGATCATCAGAAGTGATGTAATGTCTTCACTCTAATAATTACAGCTGAATTTCTGAATCTTTTGTTTTGAATCGTTCCTGTCCTATAAAGTTCTCTCAGAAAGTTCAGGTGTAAACTATACGAGACACGCTGATTTTAATGACTTCTTGAACGCGTCACAGAGTGGCCGCCGCTCTTATCAGGATTTTTGATTGGCAGCCTCAGGGAGAGGGTGGACTCTGGCAGCAGCGCCCGAGGGTTGTTGGCATTATTGCCCTGTTTTCGTCTGTCACCCTCACACGAGGCCGTCTGCCACTCACCTCTCACGCTAATCATCATTATCACGCGCAGCTCGCTTTATGTTTTTGCCTAAATAGACATTGGTAAGAAAAATGGCATTTTGGGCGTCATAAAGTGAGATGGATTGAGCATGAGAAGACGTCCCACTGTTCGGACGATGAATCAACGGCAGGATAGATGGCCAGATCAGACTGAAGCACATGCTCCTTTAATGACTCATTTTTTTTTAAATCATTCATTACCTTATGAAAGTTATTTATATCAGACTGATGGGGTTGTGCCTGTAATAAATAATAAATAAATGCTCAATCATGGGAAAAAGAAAGATCTGAAGCCGCCTGTGCAGACAACATCATGAGTGCCATTCAGAACTCAACTGAGAATGACTGAGGATGACAATTCAATTCCTGAATTTGAATTGAGGTAGAAATCAGAATACTGACATTTGAATCTCGGAATTTAATTGATTTTAATTCCACTGTAATTGTAATTCAATTCTAAGAAATTCTTAACTGCTATTTTAATACAATTTTTAATTTCAATGAAAATACTCATTATTTACAGTAAACAAACGTGGGCATACACTTAACATATGGAACATTATTATTAAATATATAATAAACCTTTTTTTGGCCAAATTTCAAAGCAGCACTGCATGTATCATTCAGTGAAGGCAATCCCAGAATGCACTGCGATGAGCTCAGTGAAAATAATATGCAGGACTGCTAAATTGAAAACATTTTTTATTTGTTTATTCATATTTGTTTTTTATATAATGATCATCTTTAAAACTTGATTCCATTCTAAAATGTATTGATAAAAAAACACAAATTTAAAATGTTTTAGAAATTATTTTAAATTTATTTAATTTTTTATAATGATTATCTTTGAAATAACTTAATTCCATTCTAAAATGTATTGAAAAAAAATTTAATTAGAAATGTTTAGGAAATTTGAAAATATTTTACATTTATTCACATTTTCATAATGACTATCTTTAAAATAACTTGATTCCATACTAAAATGCATTGATACAATTTTTTTATTAGAAATATTTAGAAATTAGAAAATATTTTTCATTTATTCACATTTTTTAATGATGATTACCTTTAAATAACATAATTGATTCTATTCTAAAATGTATTGATAAAAAAACAAATTAGAAATGTTTTAGAAATTATTTTACATTTATTTAATTTTTTATAATGATTATCTTTTAAATAACTTGATCCCATTCTAAAATGTATTGATAAAATAAAAATCTAATTAGAAATGTTTTATAAATTAGAAATTATTTTTTTTATAATGATTATCTGAAATAACGTATTTGATTAAATTCTAACATGTATCTATAAAAAATTAGAAATGGTTTATAAATGTATTCACATTTTTTAATGATGATTATCTTTAAATAACTAATTTGATTCCATTCCAAAATGTATTGATAAATCAAATTAGAAATGGTTTTACCCAATATGTGTGTGTCTGGTGTATCTTTATACCATATTAGAGTATTGCTTGGCAACATGCTAAGGTCAAACTCCGTTGGAGAGGATGTGAGTGAGTCTCTGCGCTTCATGAGGAGGAGCCTAGCAGACATCAGGACAGCACAACAGGCTCTGAAACAGAGAGACAGTGTATTTGTTATTGCATGCTGCCCTAAAAACAAAACTCGTATTATACATGTTGAGATTTCTGATCTTTTCCCTCAGAGAAGTATAAATGACACCAAATGAGAGTGCATTGGGATGGGAGAGAAAAGAGCAGAGTTATCATGAACAGCCAAGCAGCATGCACCTCTCAATGGAGCGGTATTTTGTGTCATCGTTTGTCTTTACGTTTATTGGGAAGCTTAGTTTTTTACAACAAAAATATACTGCGTTAGTCATGTGATCTAATTTCCTGAAGCCCAGAGGGAGTAAGTCAGTGCAGATGTTTATGCAGTCAGATCCTCGGTCCAAATGAAAACGGGTGCTGTCTGTCCTGTAATCAGTGAAAAGGTGAGTCAACAAATGATCTGTGGTTATTCCATTACATACTGGGAGTTTGAGGATTAAGCATGGCCTGCAGATACAGATAGTGCACACATTATCTATTTCAAACATGCATGGATTTGTCAAACAGAGCACACACATGCAGGAATTTCACCACATGTCATTTTGAAGATATCAAGGTCAATAATGCTGCAGATGCTGCTGGTCCATTAACGCATGAATGGAATAATAAAGATCCTGCACAATCTTAAAAAATACACTGATTCATCATTCAGATGACAGTTGTGCAGGATCTTTATTATTCCATTCATGCGTTGATGGACCATATTCACATACACTCACCTAAAGGATTATTAGGAACACCTGTTCAATTTCTCATTAATGCAATTATCTAATCAACCAATCACATGGCAGTTGCTTCAATGCATTTAGGGGTGTGGTCCTGGTCAAGACAATCTCCTGAACTCCAAACTGAATGTCAGAATGGGAAAGAAAGGTGATTTAAGCAATTTTGAGCGTGGCATGGTTGTTGGTGCCAGACGGGCCGGTCTGAGTATTTCACAATCTGCTCAGTTACTGGGATTTTCACGCACAACCATTTCTAGAGTTTACAAAGAATGGTGTGAAAAGGGAAAAACATCCAGTATGCGGCAGTCCTGTGGGCGAAAATGCCTTGTTGATGCTAGAGGTCAGAGGAGAATGGGCCGACTGATTCAAGCTGATAGAAGAGCAACTTTGACTAAAATAACCACTCGTTACAACCGAGGTATGCAGCAAAGCATTTGTGAAGCCACAACACGCACAACCTTGAGGCGGATGGGCTACAACAGCAGAAGACCCCACCGGGTACCACTCATCTCCACTACAAATAGGAAAAAGAGGCTACAATTTGCACGAGCTCACCAAAATTGGACAGTTGAAGACTGGAAAAATGTTGCCTGGTCTGATGAGTCTCGATTTCTGTTGAGACATTCAGATGGTAGAGTCAGAATTTGGCGTAAACAGAATGAGAACATGGATCCATCATGCCTTGTTACCACTGTGCAGGCTGGTGGTGGTGGTGTAATGGTGTGGGGGATGTTTTCTTGGCACACTTTAGGCCCCTTAGTGCCAATTGGGCATCGTTTAAATGCCACGGCCTACCTGAGCATTGTTTCTGACCATGTCCATCCCTTTATGACCACCATGTACCCATCCTCTGATGGCTACTTCCAGCAGGATAATGCACCATGTCACAAAGCTCCAATCATTTCAAATTGGTTTCTTGAACATGACAATGAGTTCACTGTACTAAAATGGCCCCCACAGTCACCAGATCTCAACCCAATAGAGCATCTTTGGGATGTGGTGGAACGGGAGCTTCGTGCCCTGGATGTGCATCCCACAAATCTCCATCAACTACAAGATGCTATCCTATCAATATGGGCCAACATTTCTAAAGAATGCTTTCAGCACCTTGTTGAATCAATGCCACGTAGAATTAAGGCAGTTCTGAAGGCGAAAGGGGGTCAAACACAGTATTAGTATGGTGTTCCTAATAATCCTTTAGGTGAGTGTATATATATATGAATAAATGTAAAATATTTTCTAATTTCTAAACCATTTCTAATTAATTTTTTTTATCAATACATTTTAGAATGGAATCAAGTTATTTTAACTCTTAACTATTTCCCCGTCATTGATGGAGTTTTCCGTGTTTTCACTGTTATACGGTAGGGGGCGCTATCTTCTGAAAGAGTACAGAATCCGGATCAAAACACAAAAGAAGCAGAAACAAGCGATAGCATACAGTATGTATGCCTAATGTAACCGAATGAAATGTCGCCCCAGGACTGTGAAGCTTTGGGGGTGTTGATGGACTCGATCTACTCCATCTGTGTTTTGATCATCATTCTGAATCTGATCTGGATGTAGCCTTTGACAAAAATATGATTTTCTCAGCTTTTTGCTCAAAATATTGCTTTTTTATGAAACCCACATTCAAGTGTGATAAAAAGAATGCATTAAACTAGAATAAAACATGTTTTTTCGTTTAAAAGCAGAGGCTCTGTTCTTTCTTTTGATATATTGCATGTTCAGATATTCATACAACAAAATATTCTGGGGGCCATGAAGCTTTTGTGAAAACTGACTGACAACTTTTTTTAAAAAAATGCTGGCGGGGAAAGAGTTAAAAGATTAAAACAATATGAAAGAAATACCAGTTTACAACGTCAATCACCATATTGTTTTTTGCACAGATAAAATAACTGGAGGCGAAAGCCTTGAACATTAAAATGTAAAATGGCCGCGCCGGCTCTTACGTTAAAAATAATCATTTCCTTGGGTCTAATCTTTGCGTTTGTTGGTTTTAGGTTTAATTCAGGTCTCCTCTGTTGGAGTAGAACTGGCTAGGTGGCGCTGTCACAAAAAACGAGGGTCCTAAAATAATGCGTTCCTGAAACTGCAGCCTCTGGTATTGCAGGAATATAGAATTGAGGAAAATTCTGTTAATGGAGGGGAAAGAGTTAAGTTGGCACCATATATAATAAAATCCACATCTACTCAAATTGACCCGGGCATCACCAGAACATCATCACAGTTGTGATTGTTCAGATCTTTCACCTGCATTTCCTGTTGGAAGTCACTCTGTGCTTCTCCAATTTCCCTATTCTGAGGAAGCTTTCACATGCCAGCGTAATGAATGAGAATCAGTGAACCGCTGAAGCTTGAAGGACCGAACCCAGATGCAGTCGACTGGCGTCTGTCCAGCTCTGTGAGCTCGTCAGGAAATCCAATTAGAGAAGTGAAAGTCATCTCTGACCTGTGCCAGTTCTCCAGCCAGTCCTGCTTTCCCTGCTATGCATCAAAAAGAAGCCAGTCAGTTATTCTTGAAATAAAATGCTAATTGCCAGGGAAAGAACAAACAATTTCATTTGGAGTGTCGTCCAGTGGAGGCCTGATCCTGTTTGGACAGCCTGTCATATGTAAACTAATTAATAAGTCAGATTTACAGTATTTGAAGAGCGGGAATGAAATCTGGAGAGCAGTGAGAGAAATTTAATAGACAAACTGGGCATCTCTGAAGCACTGAGGATTGTTTCCCTCTGCAGTAACACTAATTCTCTGCAGTGATCTTCTGTCAGTCGCACGGCTTCTGTCGTCTTTTGTTAGCCATGCAAATTTGTCTGCAGTAATTAGTTGCCTGGCGTCACTATAACCGCGAATAAATGATTTCTGCATCAATAATTCATTCAGCACTGTCTGTAGGTGTTTGAATACTATTAATTAGCTTGAATATAGCCTACATATATTCCTGGGTACGCAGGTTTTCTGGGGGTTTTCCTGTTCCGCAGAACCTTCTGAACTCTGTAACTTCAATGAATTTAATTGTGTTGTCATTTAAAAATGTTTTTCAGCATTCAGAAATCTGTTCTGATAATGATCAGACTGCTCTATTAATTACAACAATTACTAACACAGCGACAATGAACAGGATGGAAATAAAGAGCTCAAGTGAGGCATTACATGAAGACATCATCTTGAAGTCAATTCTATTTTTGTCGTCCTGTCAGTCATCTCATCTCTCCTTAAGGCCCGTTCACACCAAGAATGATAACTATAAAGATAACTATCTCTGTGTCGTTATTGTTATAGCTTTGGTGTGAACACTGCTATTACTTAACATTGAGAATTAATTTTAGAGCTATATCTTTATCATTATCTTTATAGTTATCATCCTTGATGTGAACGGGCCTTTACTCTCGTCATGTGATAAGTGAAATCGGACTCCTGCTGCACTCTGCTGCGACTCTGCCGATGGCGCAGTCGTTTTCAGTTCCTCAAAATAGAAACGCACCAACAATGCGTCTGAACACAGCTCGTTTTCATTGTCGCATTGCGCCGGGTGTATGATAGGGCCCTAAAACACCAGGTGTAAATGTGTCTCCGTCTACTTGTGATCCAATCAACCAAAACACATCTTCATACCAAGTCTTAATGGCTTTATTTCTATAAAAAAGCAAAACAAGAGTGGGGGCGGTGCCGCGGTGGCCAAGTAATATAATCGGTGTACGGTCGAACCAAGTGTGCCACACAAGTCCTGAAAAGTAAAGCCAAAGCAATTTGATCACCCCTTGGTGGCTAGATGCAGTATAGCTCATAAACCCGCCCTCTCCATGTAATCGAATGGGACACGAGCCAAACTAAAAAAATCCAATTACACTTCAAACTATTTTTTTTTCCAAAGATGGTTTCGGTCATTTTATGCAGTTCTTATCAGGCAGACATACACTATATTACCAAAAGTATTGGGACACCCCTCCAAATCATTGTATTCAGGTGTTCCAATCACTTCCATGGCCACATGTATAAAATCAAGTCCCTAGGCATGCAGATGCTTCTACAAACATTTGTGAAAGAATGGGTGGCTCTCAGGAGCTCAGTGAATTCAAGCGTGGTACCGTGATAGGTTGCCACCTGTGCAACAAGTCCATTCGTGAAATTTCCTCACTACTAAATATTCCACAGTCAACTGTTAGTGGTATTATAACAAAGTGGAAGCAATTGGGAACAACAGCAACTCAGCCACGAAGTGGTAGGCCACGTAAAAATCACAGAACGGGGTCAGCACATGCTGAGGCGCACAATGCGCAAAGTCAATAGCTACAGACCTCCAAACTTTGTGTGGCCTTCAGATTAGCTCAAGAACAGTGTGTAGAGAGCTTCATGGAATGGGTTTCCATGGCCGAGAAGCTGCATCCAAGCCTTAGATCACCAAGTGCAATGCAAAGTGTCAGATGCAGTGGTGTAAAGCATGCCGCCACTGGACTCTAGAGCAGTGGAGACGTGTTCTCTGGAGTGACCAATCACACTTCTCTGTCTGGCAGTCAGATGGATGAGTCTGGGTTTGACGGTTGCCAGGAGAACGGTACTTGCCTGACTGCATTGTGCCAAGTGTAAAGTTTAGTGGAGGGGGGATTATGGTGTGGGGTTGTTTTTCAGGGGTTGGGCTTGGCCCCTTAGTTCCAGTGAAAGGAACTCTTAATGCTTCAGCATACTTCAGCTCCCAAGTTTGTGAGAACAGTTTGGGGATGGCCCCTTCCTGTTCCAACATGACTGCGCACCAGTGCACAAAGCAAGGTCCATAAAGACATGGATGAGCGAGTTTGGTGTGGAGGAACTTGACTGGCCTGCACAGAGTCCTGACCTCAACCCGACAGAACACCTTTGGGATGAATTAGCGCGGAGATTGCGAGCCAGGCCTACTCGTCCAACATCAGTGCCTGACCTCACAAATGCGCTTCTGGAAGAATGGTCAAAAATTCCCATAAACACACTCCTAAACCTTGTGGAAAGACTTCCTAGAAGAGTTGAAGCTGTTATAGCTGCAAAGGGTGGGCCAACTCCATATTAAACCCTACGGATTAAGAATGGGATGTCATTAAAGTTCATGTACATGTAAAGACAGGTGTCCCAAAACTTGGCAATACAGTGTATGTTCAAGTGTTTTTTTTTTTTTTTTCAATAAGTTTGGTTTTAGTTATTTGATGCTATAAAAACAGCATGTAACGCCATGATTGACAGCTGTGCTTGTGAATGAGTCTGCAGAAGTGGGAATGTGGACGGGACCATAGCTCCACCTCAGGATCAATACTGCACAGACTCGGGCTCTGAACGACATAATTGGCAACAACCGTTACTGGTGCTGCTTCCAAATTAGCCTACTTATACTACACCCTAAAAGTATGTACTGTTTTTGTGAAGAAAAAGTACATACTTTTGAGTGTGTAGCAGAAGAGTAGGCAAGCTTTGGGACATACTACTTCGTCATGACTGCATCTTTAATGGACAGCTCTGTCGCTTAGTTACGTGCATCCTGTCACCGTTTAAAACATCCCTGTCAATCATCTCGTCACAGTTAAAATCCTCCAAAATTCCAAGTGGGATTTTTTTTCACTGAGTCTGGCCACTTTGCCATAAACAGTATACATTATTAATGACTTTCTCATAGATGTACTTCTCATGTATGACTTTTGTACCTATTTGTAAGGACACTTGTAATATTAGAACATTTTGTTCATCGCTACTAACAGTTCCTTGTTATAAAAAGGTAAATAAGGAAAAACGATTTAATAGTTTTGATCTATAGAGGTTCTGAAGTGAGAAGATCTGTTTTGTCCGGTTTGACATGACAGACACTCAGAGCAGGTTTATGGTGTCAAAAAGGAGAAACGTTTGGCCAGTCTAGCTAGTTGCTATAAAGATAAGACTGGAGTGGGTGATTCAGAAAACTTCAAAATGAGAAATGATATCTGGATGCTCTACCGCCAGATAAGCACTTCATCGTTAGGGCATTTCATGCCTTTTCCCTCCGTCAGCCATGATAGACAGGTGTGGTGCACCACCTGAAGGGATTATCCCATCCCGACCCCAACCACAATCCATCTTTAACATTCAGTTGTTCCAGCCTAATCCTGAATTTGAGATGAAATGGCATTTATAGTGGATGGCAGACAGTGGGAATTCTGTACCATCAAAGCTCCGGTAAGAGGAATGTTTTGCAAGATAAATAAATAAAATAAACAAATAAAGATTTTTGTAGTCAGAATTTGTCTTGTTTCCAGTACAAATATCTAAACATTCTTAAAGCAAGCAAAATGACAAGATATTAAGTCTTGTTTTCTGAAAAATCTATCAAAATTAAGTGTTAATTGTGTTTATACTTAAAACAAGAAAAAAAACTGCCTTAATTTAAAGGGAAAACAAGTTTATTTTTATTACCTTGCATGTTTTTTTCTTGTTTTATCCATTAACTCACTTAATTTGTTATAGTTTTAGAATGACAAAAACATATCATATAATATAAGTGAGTTTATTTGTAGAGTGACAAAACTTTTTTTTACTTTTTTAATATATTTTATTTACATTTGTAATCATTTTGATGGTGCTCTGGTGCTCCTCATGTGGCGGTCAAAAATGAATAATAAATGTACTATATTTTAGTTTTTATTTAATATTTCACATTTTTAGGGGATTTTATGGTACTAAATTATAAGTCCATTTATTCACTTTTTAACCTAAAAATGAAATTTCCAGCTTAAACGGGCATATATCTTGAATGCTTTGAAACACAGACTTAAATTTGGTCTCTTTTTAAAGAAGACTATTATTGAAAAAAGATTATTGCTGAAGTCAAAAAGTAAAAAAAAAAAAAAAAAGAGAGATTATAGAAGTTTATTGTTATGAAAAATGAACAAAAATACTATTTTCAAATTTTATATGAAATATATATTTAGCAAAAACGCTTTACTTAAAAACTAAGAAAAAAATGAAAGCCATAAATCTAAACAAGTTGTGCTCCAAATGCGAGGTTGATATCTAAAAAAATGAGCTTTCAGTCAGATTTTGTTTGGGTGCAGAACCAAAAATTCCACTAGATGAAATTCGTTGAAATTTTGGACTGTGAGGAGTACAATTATGAATATTTTTCTAAGAACCATTTAACCTTTTCGAATCATGTCCATGATTTTTTGTGTGTGTGTGTTCACACAGCAAGAGTCAAAACCTTTACCAAGTTCCGTACCATTCCAATGAAGTAAAAAATTCTAAAAAAAAACAAAACTTAATTTTTCGGTCAAAAATGACAGAAGAGCACCAGAGCGTTATTAAGGGTGTATGAATATGTATTGTAATATATATATATATATAAAAAAAAAACATTTCTGTCATTAATTACATTTTTGATGAAATCCTGATGAGCTCCATAGACAGCAATTTCACCACTTCCAAGGCCCAGAAAAGTAGTAAAGAGATTGTTAAAATCATCCATGTGACTCCAGTGGTTCAACCTTAATGTTATGAAGTGTCGAGAATAGTTTTTGTGTGCAAAAAACCCCCAAAAACGACTTTATTCAACCATTTCTTCTCTTCCGTGTCAGTCTCTGTGCCTTGAAAGTGGTAATAACATTGCAGTCTATGTGGGGACAGAAAGCTCTCGGATTTCATCAAAAATATCTTCATTTGTGTTCCGAAGATGAACGAAGGTCTTACGGGTTTGGAACGACATGAGGGCGAGGAATTAATGACAGAAGTTTCATCTTTGGGTGAACTAACCCTTTAATTTTGATATGTTTTTCAGCAAACAAGACCTAATATGTTAGGCCTATCTCATTTTGCTTCTCAAGTAAATGTATCTTGATTTAAGAATTTTCAGATATTTGTACTGGAAAACAAGACAAAAGCACTAAATAAGAAGATAATTTTTGCAGTGTTGGATTTGTGATTCCACCTTGGGAAATGTGAACTGCAATGAGATCATAATCGACAGAAAGGCCAGGATAGAAAATAGCCTGGATATACACTTGCACACTAAACCAATGGTAAAATCTTTCAATAGTTTGGAAAAATCCCCGACAATGAAGACCACCGGGATGCATGTACACATACCGGCTGAAATCCAAGACGTCCCCAAGGAATAAAGAAGAAAGAAAATAAAGCAGCTTTATCATTTCACCTTGAATGCGTCTCATCAGGCTTCTCTTATCCGCGCTCTTTCTCGCTCCGGGCGGCTCTGGACCCCGTCACTCCAGGGACAATGTTGGCTGTCACGGCATGAACGCTGCCCACTGAAGCCTGACTGCCGGATTGTCAAAGCCTTTGGAAAACAAGGCCCTCCTTTTCCGTACACAAGCCTCGGAGACGTGCGCGGTGCGGAGCGTATATCCGGACCGCTAGAAACACGGGACTAAACGCAGTCCTGACAGTTTGACCAATTGAACCGCGGGATTAAAAGATGTGGAGAGAAGTGAGACAATCAGAGCACTAGAACGGGAATGAACTTGGTGAAAAGCATTTAGCCGTAATGAAAATGTGTCACTGCAAAGCCTTTCTGCTGATAAACAGGGGACACTTTGTTTAAAGGGTTAGGGTCTGCTCACTTGTTTCTATTGACTGACACAGTTACTGTTCGTTTTCTCACAGGCTTTGCTTCTGGAAGTATTTTATCTTTAATCTGATTTATTTCAAAACAACCAACTTGAGACACTGAAAAACAAAATCAATTTTCACTCCAAATTTCACAAACAATTGCAAAGAAATGCCAAGTAACACATTGAATTAAACATTATTTTTTATTTACAACTTCGAAAAACATTATAAATCATTTGATTCAATGGAAAAAGAAAATATAAGACAATCACTGTAAAAATTATTTTCTATTACTATTTCAGTTTTTCCACTTCAAAACGTCACATTTAATTCAATGTGTTTCCTGGCGTTTCTTTGTAACAATTTGTGAAATTTACTAGCAAAAAGAGTGAAAAGTGTTTCAAAGGAAATACGACGACAAATTAAAAAAAATTCTTAACTATACAATAATTAAAATACCATATTTTTTAAACTATATTGCAAAATATTCAAATATAAACTGTAGTTTGAGAAAATAAGGTTACCTGATTATGTCATCTGCAAAGCTTCATGGGAGCAAGCGCTCATCTCCTCGGGATTATGGGTAATGTAGTTGTCACTGGGAGGTTTTAAAAAAGATATTGCACAGAATAATATCACACAATATATCACATAACATCCTTAGACCTTGTAGGTTTTTCTAGAAAGTTTTTTTTGGTTCTTGACATGGAAATACTTCTGGCATGTCCTGCGTTGTGGCATGATAAACTACTTTAAACAGCTTTTTTCCAATTCTTTTATACATATCAAGCTTAATGAGATCATATTAATTGAGAGGTACTTTAAGTACTAAAAATGTCACTGCAGGAACATTTAAAATGAAGTAGTCAAGACAAAAAGGTGATTCAAAATAATGAATGACTTGAAAGAAATGATTACAGTGCGGTTATTGTTAACTAATACGATTAAAATATAAATATTACATGAATAAAAATGTAAAAATTAGAATTGTTGCCTTGGCAGCTAGCGGAAATAAGTAATAAAAGTACTAAAATGGAAATAAATAGAAATAGAAATATTAAAAAACAATAAAAATAAAGGCTAACATATAATATATTGAAAAATGAATACAACACTGATTTACAGCACCTAAGATACATATTTTATTATGAGATTTGAATAGCTAAAATCTTAATTGGTACTGTTATTGCTAAAAATCAGTTTCTCTGTGATGAAAATGAACAGGATTTCCAGGATTTTAACTCTGTCACTATTTTAACTAATAAAACAAACCAATTGACTGAAACTCACAATGATTCTGTAACAACATTAATACGAGTTCACTCTGGGGACACGAATAAAAAAACAGCTTGAAATGATAATTAAAATGACTCATTTCCATCTGATCTACTAGCAGCTGTGCACAAACACACGTGAATTATGTTTCTGCAACACATGGAGGCGTAAATGAATCCCTGAAGGCCGCGGCTGAGAACAAACAGAGGACGGAGACGCACGCCAAAGGAATCGGCAAACAAACACCTAAAACTGAGACGCAGCGACTCATTTTGCCTCTCTGTTGAGACGAATGTCTGGGATTGGAGGCCGAAGCCTGTGAGCGGTGATGGGCGTCCTAGTTTAAAGATCATTATGCAGATTGCTCCATGTTACAGCATCTCTATTTCCGAAATGTAATTTCACGTTCTTCGGGATGGAACGATCGGAAGTCCATTACAATGTTTGAGAAGACTAATGTTGTCAGTGCTGTCAGCTAGTCAATAAATCACTGCGTGTCGACTGCGTCTGGCAGATTTCAGCCTATCATTAAGTCTGTGTCGGTGGATTAAGAGTGATTTTTTTAAAGCAGGATTAAAAATTGAATCAAACCGAAGGTGTTTATTAACAGTCATCAAAATCCGTTCTGTTTGGCCACGCTAACAGCAAATGAAGGCCCTGAGGAGGAGATTTTTGTAAAGCACTCGGTTTACCTGCTGATTTCTCTATTGATTGGTGTAGGGAAAGAATATTTGCTGAACTAACCACTGTAATTACAAATCCTGCTGGCAAACTCTGTCCATCGCAAATGCCGGGAAATAAGTGGATTTAAGGAGCAGCCGATGGCAGATTTATCAGGTACCCGAATAAAATGACAAAACGACTGCATTCATATTGATTTGGAAAGTTTAGCAATTTTCTGTTATTAATTAGTGGTGTTTGATAAGTCAGCACATATGAAATCATTCATCTAGAAATCATCATTTACTGACCCTCATGCTTTCAAGAACTTTTTTTAAAGGTGCAGTGTGTAGTATTTATAAGGATCTATTGACAGAAATGCAATATAATATACATAACTATGTTTTCAGTGGTGTATAAAGACCTTACATAATGAACCGTTATGTTTTTATTACCTTAGAATGAGCCATTTCTATCTACATACACCGCGGGTCCCCTTACAGTGAAGTCGCCATTTTGCGCCATCATGTTTCTACAGTGGCCCTAAACGGACAAACTTCTCTAAAGAGCACTAGTCACTCTCTGCTCCCTCTGACGACGACATTTTTGTCCTGTGTCAGCCACCGTAGCTTCTCTATGTGCTTCGAAAGGGAGGGGTGAGCGGTGGATGATTGCAATTCACAACCTCACCACTAGATGCCGCTAAAATTCACACACTGCACCTTTAAGCCATTATGTTTTATAAAAAGAAGAAAAAAAAGGTTTATCATGTCCACATCTGAACTGTTGCTGTATGGAAAGCAGCATAACGCTGGAATGAAGGAATTAATGAATAAATAAAAATATAAATAAATAATTAATAAAAACACAACATAAAAATATATTTAACATTCAATAAATAATGAAAGTGACACTAAATAATAAAAAGACATAAATAAATAAAACTAATAAATAATGAAAATGACACAAAAATAAATAATAAAATGATTAATAAATAAAAACAGTAAATAAAACCCAAAAAATTATTAAAAATATAATACATAACTGAAATGACACAATAAATAAATAAATAAATAAATAAATAAATAATAAACAAAGCTGAAATAATTAATTCATTGAAAAATAAAAAGTGCAATAAATAAATAATGAAAATGACAAAATAATAAATAAGATTAATAATAAATAGATAAATAAAACTGATAAATAACGAAAATGACACAAAAATAAATAAATAAATAAATAAAACCGATAAATAATGATACAGTGGGGAGAACAAGTATTTGATACACTGCCGATTTTGCAGGTTTGCCCACTTACAAAGCACGTAGAGGTCTGTAATTTTTATCATAGGTACACTTCAACTGTGAGAGACGGAATCTAAAACAAAAATCCAGAAAATCACATTGTATGATTGTTAAATAATTAGTTTGCATTTTATTGCATGACATAAGTATTTGATACATCAGAAAAGCAGAACTTAATATTTGGTACAGAAACCTTTGTTTGCAATTACAGAGATCATACGTTTCCTGTAGTTCTTGACCAGGTTTGCACACACTGCAGCAGGGATTTTGGCCCACTCCTCCATACAGACCTTCTCCAGATCCTTCAGGTTTCGGGGCTGTCGCTGGGCAATACGGACTTTCAGCTCCCTCCAAAGATTTTCTATTGGGTTCAGGTCTGGAGACTGGCTAGGCCACTCCAGGACCTTGAGATGCTTCTTACGGAGCCACTCCTTAGTTGCCCTGGCTGTGTGTTTCGGGTCGTTGTCATGCTGGAAGACCCAGCCACGACCCATCTTCAATGCTCTTACTGAGGGAAGGAGGTTGTTGGCCAAGATCTCACGATACATGGCCCCATTCATCCTCCCCTCAATACGGTGCAGTCGTCCTGTCCCCTTTGCAGAAAAGCATCCCCAAAGAATGATGTTTCCACCTCCATGCTGCAGCACACGCAGGGTCCCCCCTGTAAGTTACCTGTTACCAGGTAAGTGGAGAACAGGAGGGCTTCTTAAAGAAAAACTAACAGGTCTGTGAGAGCCGTAATTCTTACTGGTTGGTAGGTGATCAAATACTTATGTCATGCAATAAAATGCAAATTAATTATTTAAAAATCATACAAAGTGATTTTCTGGATTTTTGTTTTAGATTCCGTCTCTCACAGTTGAAGAGTACCTATGATAAAAATTACAGACTTCTACATGCTTTGTAAGTGGGCAAACCTGCAAAATCGGCAGTGTATCAAATACTTGTTCTCCCCACTGTACAAAAATAAATAAATAATAAAATTATTAATAATAAATAAATAGCACATAAAAAACAATAAATAAATGATTACAATATGAAAAACAAAATGATTAATATTACAAATTCAATAAATAAAAGACAAAAAGACAAAGATAATGTGATTTAAAAAATGATTAAATAATGAACAAATTAAATAATGATTACATTTTTAAATAATGAATGAAGCTGAAATAATTTATTCATTCATTCATTGAAAAATTTAATTTTCAATAAATAATGAAAATGACAAAATAAAAAATAAATAAAAATGAATAATAATAAACAAAAATAAATCAATAAATGATTAAAATATTAAAAATGCAATAAATAAAAGAAAAAGACAAAATAATACATAAATAATAAATGATAATAAATAAATAAAAACTATTGCATAAAAATAATAAGTGAATGATTAAAAATACAATACATAAATAATGAAAATGACACAAAGGGCTTTAAGGAGCCCAAATAAAATGACAAACCGACGATTTGGATTTTTTTTAATTTTTTTTTTTACAATATTCTGTTATTAATTGTGTCAGCCGTCACAAGTAATATCATTTGCACTTTAAATAAACCCCAAACACTAACCTGATTGTGCTTAAGTCTTCAAATCATCTGTGTTGTTGAGGAGAGGTGTGCTGTTATTTTACAAAGGGATCCATTTCCACCATTAAACAGGTGAAAAATCTCAATGATGGAGGGACGCGAGACCGTCTTCTTGATGTTTCAGTCACTTTGCACAAAATCATCTGTAGAACAAATAAATGTAAATGACGTACATGTATACAGCAAACACATTTTGATTTCATTTGTTAATATAATTAAAGTGATGCCAGTAAGCGCCAAATATCACACTTTCAAAATGCAAATGATAAACAAACAGCACTTCCTGAACTCCTCTTGGAAATGCCAGGTGTCGAGGAGACACAAAAGAGTTTGAATTGCTGGCTGAATACGCCAACTGTGTCACAACAGTGAACTGTGGTCATGTTTATTCATTAGTACACATTATCATGTATTTATATAAATATATTGTGCACACTGGCAGAGAAACTAAGCTCTCATTAATAAAAAAAGCTGTGACATCTGGCAGATAAGTCTCAGGTTTACAGCGATGCTGATTCCCAAAAAAAAAGTTGTTAGAGCAAATATTAGAGGTGATTATGTGCCCTTTTTAATAAGATTAATCTCGTCTTAAGGTATGACATCATCTTACCCTTCAAGGTCCAATTAAACTGAACATCTCTCAGCTCATTCATAATTCATTCATTGCTGCATTAAAATAATGAATTTAGTGGCATGCCCTGCATCTTAACCTGCATCGTTAAAACAGCATGAGTGTTAAGCACTGAAACAACGACATATGAAATCATCCATTACACGGTATTAAAGTTCATATAAATATCATCATTTATTGACCCTCTTCCAAGACTCTTTTCTGAACATTTCTTAAAGTTTATAATGACCACATTTGAACTGTTGCTGTATGGAAAAAAGCAGTATGAAGCTGAAATACATAAATAAATATATAAATAAATATCACTACATAAAAATAATAAGTAAATGATTAAAAAATTATAAATAAACGAATAATGAAAATGCCACAGAAATAATTAAAAATATACAATAAATAAATGATGCGGAAAACGATGAAAAAAAAAAAAAAATTACATATAAAAAATAAATAATAAAAAAAACAATAAATAAAAATAATAAAATAAATAAATAAATAAATAAATAAACACTACAAAAATAAGTAAATAATTTAAAAATGATAAAAAAATAATGACAATGCCCCAAAATAATAAATAAATAATAAAAATGATACATAAAATGGTGAATACATGATAATATATATATATATATTATGTATTCACCATTTTATTTGTATTGTATTTTATTTGTAATCACACATACATATATATATATATATATATATATGATTACAAATAAAATAAATAATAAAAAGCAATAAATAAATGAATGATATGGTAAATGATTAAATAAATAAGATTACAAATAAAAAGTCACTAATAAAAAGCAATAAATAAAAATAATAAAATAAATAACACTCCAAAAATAAGTAAATGATTTTAAAATAAGTAAATAAATAAATAAAAATAATAAAAAATGCTACAAAAATAATAAAAATGATACGTAAAATGATGAATACATGATAAAAACTGATATATAAAAATAAATAAATAAAAATTACAAATAAAATAATAAAAACAAACAAATAAATCAAATTAAACAGCATACAGTATTGGAACGATATGAAGATATTGAGTTTTTTTTTAATTTTTCTGAACTTTCCTTCAACATTGATACTTCATATTAGTTACATATGGAGCCTCTCTGTGTCTTCGTCAAATTTACATTCATAGGAAGTTGTCAAAGTCTCAATAGACCACAACAAATCTCTAATTTTCTACCTTTTATGTTCAAAGCGTTTCGTTCTCTTCTAGTAGTCAAAGCCACCTTTAATAATCACAGTCCCTCCGCTGGCAGGATTCAAAGCCTCCTCCTCCTCGCGTGGCTCTTTTAGAGATAAGTTAAATTGACTTTCATGGCCTAATTCAAAACGTACATGTTAAATAATTAGCATTACGACAGTTATATTCATAGCCGAACTCTCAGAACTCTTAAGCTCGGGCAAAGTGGCTCTTGATAAGTCTGTCTGCTTAACGGAGGAGTAATTACGGCATTAGCATTCTTCACGTGGCCCGACTGGAGGCCTTTAATGAGAATTCAATGAGGAGCGCTGCGGCCGGTCAACTCTGTATAATCACACTGCTGTTTACACAGAGACACCAGAAAATTAGCCCCCGACCGATGGGACCACATCATGCCATCTGAGTCGTCACCGCAGTCAAAAACAACTCCTGACCGGCAGATTAAAGGGGTGGTTGATCATGATTTCACTTTTTAAACTTTAGTTAGTGTGTAATGTTGCTGTTTGAGCATAAACAACATCTGCAAAGTTACGATGCTCAAAGTTCAAAGCAAAGGGAGATATTTTCCTTTACAGAAATTGCTTTTTAAAGGGTTACTTCAGCGATTAGCATTAAGCTTTGTATCAGTAGAAACCCGGTAGTATACTCGAATGATCGTGCTTCCCCCCCTCATATCCCCGAGATGAGAGATTTATGTATTTTAAGTCTGGAAAAAAGCCTCCGGTGACACAAATATCGTCATTTTGCGTCATCGGAGGCTTTTTTTGGCCAGAGGCTAGAGACTACAGGCAGTAGTAGGAGCTAGTTCCGCATGTTTTCAACCCGCCCATAGGGGGTGGGATCTCACTCACAGAATGTAAATGCGCACGGCCGCTCGGTCATTCATAACGGAGCGGTGCGGAGCAAAGCAAGTGTTTCAACTTTTCAGCGCCAGACTGGACACGCACCGTGAATGACTGCCGTGCTTAGCTCAGCTCTTCGCTCTCGTGATGAATGAAATCTGACTCCTGCTGCGTTTGTGCTGTGACTCTCGTTCGGCTCACTCACACTTTATTGAACAGACACGTTCAGTTTTTAATTATAGTGTCTGTTCTCTAACTGAACTAAATTATTTTATTACTATAAAAATGAAAACGACGGTGGGCAAGTGATAACCGGTAGCCGTGGCTTGGGAGTGGCCTCGTAGGGCAGCGAAGCAAGTGCATTCTGGGAGTTGTTGTCTTTCATCCACATGAGCCAAAAATACATTTTCTGGCTTTTCTCAGTCTAGAAGGCACCAACTTCTAAAAAAATTTCACATTTCTACTACATAAATGACCCAATTTAAATACACATTCATTTTCCCAGCGGTGAATTACAGCTGGTAGGGACTACACAAGCTTCCTCCCGGTTTAGTGACATCACTAACCCTGAAATTTACATAAACCCTGCCCCCGGGAACACACAACAAAGGGGGTGAGATTATCATGACAGAATATGCTAATCAATGACTTGAAGATAGTTAACTCCACACCAGCTACATAAATTCATCAACTAACCATTCAGAAACGTCCTATGTCTCATTCTACATGTTGTCACTTCTTCTTGAGTCTCTCCATCATCGTCCAACTCCGGTTTGAACCAAGCGGCAACCTCCCCTAGTTTCTCTTGAAGCCAATACGGAAGTGACTTAAACTGCAATTCATCGACTGGCCGCTAGAGACAGGCTCCAGAAGGGAGCAGAATCTCATTGAGCCCCATGTTAAAATGCCCAACTTTACAGCATAAAAAAACATGTTTACAGCCTGGTACAAATTGTGGTTTTGGTCTATACAGCTAATTTTGGCCTTCATGACAACCGTGAGGGGGTGAATTTTTTTATAACTCATTCGTTTAAATTATATTAAGCCTTAAAGTTCTGCATAATTAAGGGCGTGGTCACTTGAGTGACAGGTGGATTGGCGCTGCTGTCACTACTAGCCGTTTGTCTGCTGTCTGTTAGCTCCACCTTGCCCATTTTCAGTTATCCGGGAGTGACGCGTGGTGGCGCGCTGCCAAGATGGCAACAGCCGCACTTTAGGCTTCAGAAACGCTCCTCAGAAACCTATGGTGACGTCACGGACACTATGTCCATATTTTTTTACAGTCTATGGTTTGAACATAAAAGGCTGAACAGTTTCATTGCCTGTCTGCATGAGGTTATCAGAGCTGCTAACTGCAGTTCTTGAAGCTCCGCCCCATGAGCACCAGCTCATTTGCATTTAAAGGGACACACAAAAACGGCACTTTTTGCTCACCCTCAAAAAGTGACAATTTTAACATGCTATAAAAAATGTTCTGTGGGGTATTTTGAGCTAAAACTTCACATACACACTCTGGGGACATCAGAGACTTATTTTACATCTTGTAAAAAGGGGCAATCAACCACCCCTTTAAAGAGCTGTCATACATTATAGATAAAATAAAGCAACACGCCATGAGAGGATGCATGGCACAGTGATTTTACCATGGAAAGGGGTTTTTAATCAAGCAAAGTTACTCTTATGCAAGGTAAAGTATAAATAAAGTAAAAATAAAAAACTTCACTGTAACAACCTTGACGTGGCTATAAAGGGCAGAAAACAATATTAACAAAGACAACCTATTTATTAAATGATTACATTTATTATCATTAATAATTATAATTAATATAGCTAATTTGACCAATTGAAGACTGTTTGCAATATAGTGCATTACTACAGAATGCTACAGCAGTTACTACAGCAATTACTACAGCAGCAAAGACACATACATATATATATATATGTGTGTGTGTGTGTGTGTGTATAAGGGGGAAATCGTAACATTCAACAGAAATCCCACCTTTAACAAGATAGTTCACCCAAAAAAAATTTAAATGTTGTTCAAATGTTGTCTATATGAGTTTCTTTCTTCTGTTGAACACAAAGATATTTTGAAGAATGTTGGTAATCAGACAGTTGACGGCACCCATAGACTTCCATAATATTTTTTTCCTACTATGGAAGCCAATGGGTGCCGTCAACTATAGTGTTGTATTCAAGACCACCTAATCCGAGACCAAGACCAATGTGTGTTAAGACCAAGACAAGACTACTTAAATTCATAAAGATCCACATTATCACCTGAGAAATGACTTATTTTTAATCAATAAATGTAACTAGGACACTATATAGAACTGTTACCAATCAAATGAAATCATTAACAACAAAATTGTGGTACAGAAGATGCACCTGAATTGGTAAATTACAAATGCATAAATAATGTTGAGAATAATGTTTAAAAACAAAATTATTGAAGCAATATCATGTTTGCATGCTCATATTTGTGAAAACAGCTCTCTAGCTCGTGTTACTGCTTAATTATGTCACGTTATAATATAAAAATCCAGATCTCATACAAGTACTTTTTTGCAACATCTTGAATTTTGTGAGCATTTGTATTAATTTTGGTGACATTTTTGACACAATCCCTCATTAATTTATGAACTGGCACAATAAATAAATCAAATTAGAAATAAGTTATTGATTGCATCTGAAGCAGCAAGTTTTACATCCAATCACATTAATGATGTTAACAAATAAATCAGACAATGCACCGGCAATTTAGTGATATCCCAGCAGGTCTTAGAGTCCTCTAAGTCTGAGACCGAGACAAGACCAAGACCTTCAAAAAATGGTCTTAAGACCGGTCTTGAGTACTACAACACTACCGTCAACTGTTTGATTGCCAACATTCTTCAAAACATCTTCCTTTGTGTTCAACAGAAGAAAGAAACTCATACAGGTTTGGAACTGGAGGGTGAGTAAATAATGACAGAATTTTCATTTTTGGGTGAACTATCCCTTTAAGATCCAAGAGCCAATCATCATTTTGATAGTTTGTTTACTAGAACATGTCAGTGTTATTTTAGTATTATTTAGTATTTTTTAATACTTTAAATTAGTTTTTATTTTTATTTTTCAGTTTTCATTTCTAATTTTTTGTCATTTTTTTAGTTTTATTCTATTTTTTAATTTTTATATTTAGCTTTAATTTAATTTTATTTCTGTTTTAGTTTTAATAATTTTAGCAATTCAACTGAAACATATTTTATTTAATTTAATTGCCAAGGCAACATTTTTTTTTAGATTTCATACACCCGGCGCAATGTGATGCCAGGCGCGACGCTAGTGTTTTTTGCTAGTTTCAGCCCGACGCAGTTATCATTTTCACGTCCAGTGCTACGTTGTTTCAATAGCAAATGCACTTGCGCCCATCTGTTGGGCGTGCTGGTCTGAAAACCAGGTGTGTTCAGGCGCATCGTTGGCGCGTTGCTATTTTGAGGAACTGAAAATGACTGCGCCATTGACCAACAAAAACCTGCTCTAAAGTCAATAGTGCAGTATTTTTTGTGTTATTTAAAAAGCGCGTTAGTAATATGAGCCTATAGGCGGGTGCACAACGCGCATACACTCTGCTTATTACACACACAGGGATGCAGCAGCACACACACATTTTTGAATATTAAAAATAAAAGGATTCCTCTCTGGGGAAGCGTTCAGTCTTTCCACTCACCATGTAAATAGCGAATCCACCATGGTGCGAGCGCAACTGGCTTTTAAAGGGAATGGGAATTGGTTTATTGCACATTACGCCCAAAACACACCCATGACTCATTAAGAGAATAGGGACAACCCTTTTAGACCATGCGCCTGACACGCAGACCGTTTTTTTCCCGTCGTTAAACTAGCAAAAGTGTATTCGGACACACTATAAGTGCACCTGCGCCGTGCGCTTCAGACGCCATGCGCTCAGACCGTTAAAATAGGGCCCTAAGTGTGTCATCTAATATTTATATATTATTTCATCTTCATTTAAATGAACTAAAACTATTTTAATAGTTTTAGTTTTAGTTAGCAATAACTGAAATGTGCATGCATATTAACCATGAACCAGCTTCACTGATTTGAAATATGTTAGTGAAACGTAAACATAAAGAGTTTAATGAGATTTAAGAGTTTTTGCTCTTTTCCCCATTCCAGCAATGTCTATTTAAAAAGAGGCATTTACATAATAAATAAGATGGTCACCAATTGGACTAATTTGCCTTAAAGTTGAAGTGCACAACTAGTGGACCGGGCTGAACATAGTAACAATGGTTCAACCAAGCCAGAACGTCCTTTTTATCCAACCAATAGCAGTCGAGATGAGAAGTCATTATTTTTGCAGCTCTGTTCGGTGATATTAGAGGAGCAGAAATTACACACGATATAAGGGAATACTGCGTGGCTGTGGACCGTATGCATACACTTCATGGACAAAAAGAAGTTTGAGGTCATTACAGAAGACACTCATGCGTAACGGCTGTGTGCTGAATGAAACAGCACTAGTCCATGAACACTTGCAAGGTTACTGGTTCAAATATGTGGCGACGGCACCAGGGGTGTTAAATTAACCCCGGGGCTGCTAGTTATAACAACCCTGAGGATCTTCTGTAACCTTGAGCAAGTGTTTAACCTTCACATGTATCAGGTGACCCTCAGCGGTCCGTGAGCAGTGGCCAATTGACATAAAATAAGTCGATTAAAATCTGGGGGAAAATACAAATTATTAGAAAATGTTACTTATATTCAGGAGCGTTTCTGCAAGAAAAATGTGAATAATCGAGAACTGCTTATTACATTTATTTTAAACATGGAATCTGTTCCAGTAAGAACAAATTATTTACATTTATAATCACAACCTGAAAGTACAAACTGTCTGCATTGTTTCCAACTAAAAGAAACCTAAAAACATGTTTTGTTCAAAACTTCTACATAATTAGAGTACAGAAAGGCTTATTTATAATGTGTAAATGCGTTCCCCTTCATATGCGACGGGTGTGTTTGTAGACTTCAAGCTCAATCTGTTGTCGCACAAGCGAGTTTGCAGAGCACTTTTTAATTGGCTCGGCCTTGAATGGGCGACAATGGCATACGGTAAAACAAACACAGCTGCGGGCGCTAAACACACAATGTGCTGCTTTACTTGAGTTATTATTCCAAATGAGATTTTGACAGTCATCATAACATCAGGACAGAGATGTCACCACTGATCGTACATTAAAAAAGGTGGTAATATGCTATTTTTGAAGATTGTATGTCTGATCACTTAATACAAATAACAGCACACAGGTCACTGTTTATATATATACACATGTATATAAATACACTACCAATCAAAAGTTTGGAAACATTACTATTTTTAATGTTTTTGAAAGAAGCCTCTTATGCTCATCAAGGCTGCATTTATTTGATAAAAAAAATATTACAATTTAAAATAATGGTTTTCTACTTACTTTAAAATATAATTTATTCCTGTGATCAAAGCTGAATTTTCAGCATCATTACTCCAGTCTTCAGTGTCACATGATCCTTCAGAAATTATTCTAATATGATGATTTATTATCAGATTTTGTAGAATAGAAAAAAAATTTACAAGACAAACTGAAATATTTTGTCAATAAAATACAATTATTAACTTTTTCATATAAAATAATGGCATTTTTTTAATAATTAAAAATAAACAAATTTTTGAGTTTGACAACAAACACACCGTAAAACATAGCTTGATAGCATAATTCAAAACATAATAATAATTAATAACTTCTGAACATTGACTCTCAATCTTTATTCACCTTTTTCTCATGGTTTCTCAATAGAATTCATAAAAGTATGGAATAAAATAGCACAGTTCTAATAGGGGCACATTGTAACGCAGTGTGACAACATGCCCCACCTGCACAACTGGGATTTAAACCCGGTTCGTGACTTCTGCTGGTTAGATCAGCATTAAAGAACTCTCTCAACTGTTAAATAACAGATATAAGATTAAAATATCACATTTGTCTCATTTTAAATAAACACAAAAAATAGAGATGAAAAATTTACAAACCCGATTCCAAAAAAGTTGGGACACTGTACAAATTGTGAATAAAAAAGGAATGCAATAATTTACAAATCTCATAAACTTATATTTTATTCACAATAGAATATAGATAACATATCAAATGTTGAAAGTGAGACATTTTGAAATGTCATGACAAATATTGGCTCATTTTGGATTTCATGAGAGCTACACATTCCAAAAAAGTTGGGACAGGTAGCAATAAGAGGCCGGAAAAGTTAAATGTACATATAAGGAACAGCTGGAGGACCAATTTGCAACTTATTAGGTCAATTGGCAACATGATTGGGTATAAAAAGAGCCTCTCAGAGTGGCAGTGTCTCTCAGAAGTCAAGATGGGCAGAGGATCACCAATTCCCCCAATGCTGCGGCGAAAACTAGTGGAGCAATATCAGAAAGGAGTTTCTCTGAGAAAAATTGCAAAGAGTTTGAAGTTATCATCATCATCTACAGTGCATAATATCATCCAAAGATTCAGAGAATCTGGAACAATCTCTGTGCGTAAGGGTCAAGGCCGGAAAACCATACTGGATGCCCGTGATCTTCGGGCCCTTAGACGGCACTGCATCACATACAGGAATGCTACTGTAATGGAAATCACAACATGGGCTCAGGAATACTTCCAGAAAACATTGTCGGTGAACACAATCCACCGTGCCATTCGCCGTTGCCGGCTAAAACTCTATAGGTCAAAAAAGAAGCCATATCTAAACATGATCCAGAAGCGCAGGCGTTTTCTCTGGGCCAAGGCTCATTTAAAATGGACTGTGGCAAAGTGGAAAACTGTTCTGTGGTCAGACGAATCAAAATTTGAAGTTCTTTTTGGAAAACTGGGACGCCATGTCATCCGGACTAAAGAGGACAAGGACAACCCAAGTTGTCATCAGCGCTCAGTTCAGAAGCCTGCATCTCTGATGGTATGGGGTTGCATGAGTGTGTGTGGCATGGGCAGCTTACACATCTGGAAATGCACCATCAATGCTGAAAGGTATATCCAAGTTCTAGAACAACATATGCTCCCATCCAGACGTCGTCTCTTTCAGGGAAGACCTTGCATTTTCCAACATGACAATGCCAGACCACATACTGCATCAATTACAACATCATGGCTGCGTAGAAGAAGGATCCGGGTACTGAAATGGCCAGTCTGCAGTCCAGATCTTTCACCCATAGAAAACATTTGGCGCATCATAAAGCGGAAGATGGAACAAAGAAGACCTAAGACAGTTGAGCAACTAGAAGCCTGTATTAGACAAGAATGGGACAACATTCCTATTCCTAAACTTGAGCAACTTGTCTCCTCAGTCCCCAGACGTTTGCAGACTGTTATAAAAAGAAGAGGGGATGCCACACAGTGGTAAACATGGCCTTGTCCCAACTTTTTTGAGATGTGTTGATGCCATGAAATTTAAAATCAACTTATTTTTCCCTTAAAATGATACATTTTCTCAGTTTAAACTTTTGATATGTCATCTATGTTGTATTCTGAATAAAATATTGAAATTTGAAACTTCCACATCATTGCATTCTGTTTTTATTCACAATTTGTACAGTGTCCCAACTTTTTTGGAATTGGGTTTGTACTTAAGAAATTTACTTTTGCTATGGTTAAATAAATGTTCAGTGATATCTTCCAAAGACTTTGGAAAGCAATTTTTTCTCAATACAGTGTTGATATGGCAACTAGTAAATACACTAAGTTTCATCATGCTGGCATGTGTGGAAAGTTTTAAACCAAGCGTGTTACAACTAACCCCGCGTTGTGCCCCGCTCACCCCATATGACTGCTCAAGGTATTCATTGTGATTCACACCATGTCATTTTTCCAAAAAACTTTTTAAACTTCAATAGATTTTAAGTTGTATGACTTGATGTCTGTATTATGCTGAATGATATTTGATGGAAATCGCTCATCTTTTTGTTCGTGAATGGCATGAGCGGTGCGGTGTAAAAGAGCATATGCGCTTTGATAAAAGACAAGGAAGCATGTCATAAACCTTGACATTTATTTAGCTGTCAACATTTACTTTCAGAGTGTAGTAAATATGAATGGCCTCTTTTTTGACATAAGATTAAGTGTGAAGAGACCCACCGGGGCGATGCGTTTAAATGTGCTTTAATGCTGTAAGGTCATGCAGAAACGCTCCAGCCAGAGACATTACTCATGTGGCATTAAACAGATTCTGACAGCAAAACAGGCAGTTTCTTCATCTTGGAAAGGCGGCGTCTGTCTCATGTAGTCCAGAAGCCAGCAAAATACTAATCCATCAACAGTTTCTTTGTCTCGATGTAGAGCCGTGACCTTGAGCTGTAAACAACAGCAGTGATGCATTACAGAGCAGAGGCTGAATAATTATACTGAGATACGGATGCCCTTAAACGCAGCAGACAGCAGATATGAATAGGGAAAACAGATGGAAGATATTGTAGAATAGATGATATAAGTGACATGAAGCATTAGCAGATGATTTGAATGTTCCATTTATGGTTTCAAATTTTTAAATGTTGCAAACTTCTTTACTGGATTATTGTATCACAGAACAGAAACTGACGATGTCACGACAATTAAAGAAAAACATTATTAACTAAGTCAATCTGCTGCAATCAGTTCCGACAATCCACATAATGAAGGTGGCTGAGGTAAAGTTATAAAACTAATGAACGCTCTTCGAATAAAACTAATGAGGATGTTTTTGGATAACAGTCAGCAAATGTAGAGCTCAGACAACAAGTCTTAACAGCAGAGGACAAAACAAGGACAATAACTGCTGCAGTCAAGACGCAAAGACGGCAGACAGACATTAACATTTATTCATTTAGCAGACGCTTTTATCCGAAGCGACTTACAGTTGAGAAGGCAATAAACACAAGAAGTGCCAGTAACACAAAGTTTCAGTCATTGTTCAAGATAGTATAAGGTAACAGGGAGGGATTAAGGAATAATGAGAGCATAGACAAAGATCCTACTCTACCCGGTCTGAGCGGGATTCGAACCGGTGTCTTCCGGCATGGAAGGCGGGCGCACTAACAAGGACGCTAAAGACTGCAGTCTCTACTGTCAGTCGCCAGTGCGCCTCTTAAAGCCAGGGGAGTGAGGTTTACTCGCACAGCTCTTTCTAGCTGGCCTCTGTTACACTCAACCCCCTAATCCTCACTCCCATCTGGGTCACGGCACCAAATGTAACCGGTCCTACTCTACCCGGTCTGAGCGGGATTCGAACCGGTGTCTTCCGGCATGGAAGGCGGGCGCACTAACAAGGACGCTAAAGACCGCAGTCTCTACCGTCAGTCGCCAGTGCGCCTCTTAAAGCCAGGGGAGTGAGGTTTACTCGCACAGCTCTTACTAGCTGGCCTCTGTTACACTCAACCCCCTAAACCTCACTCCCATCTGGGTCACGGCACCAAATGTAACCGGTCTTACTCGACCTGCTCCAAGCGGGATTCAAACCGGCGTCTCCGGCATGGAAGGTGGGCACGCTAACAAGGACGCTAAAGACTGCAGTCTCTACTGTCAGTCGCCAGTGCGCCTCTTAAAGCCAGGGGAGTGAGGTTTGCTCGCACAGCTCTTACTAGCTGGCCTCTGTTACACAACTCCCTAAACCTCACTCTCATCCGGCTCACGGCACCAATTGCAACCGGTCCTACTCGACCCACTCTGGAGTGCGTTTCCCAAAAGCATCGTTAGCCAACTATGGTCACAAGTTCTATTGAACTCTATTGGTAACAACAGAACTTGTGACCATAGTTGGCTTTGGGAAACGCACCCAAGCGGGATTAGAACCGGCGTCTCTGGCATGGGAGGCGGGCGTGCTAACAAGGATGCTAAACACCACAGCATTGCACAGCTCTTACTAGCTGGTCTCCGTTACATATGCAAGCATCGATGTCTTGAACTTGCGAGCCACACCTGGATGCCAGTGCAGAGAGATAACGTGACATGTGACGTGGGCTCTCTTGGGCTCATTGACGACAAGACGTGCTGCAGCATTTGGAATAATTTGAAAAGGTTTGATTGCACATGTTGGAACACCAGCCAGAAGAGCACTGCAATAGTCCAGCCTAGAAATGACAAGGGCCTGGATGAGAAGCTGTGTTGCAGGCTCTGTTAGGAAGGGCCTGATCTTCTGTGTAGTGATGTTGTGCAGTGCAAACCTGCATGATTGTGCTGTTCTTGCTATATGATCTTTAAAAGGTCAGCTGATCATCAAGGATTACCCCAAGATTCCTGGCTGAACTATGGGATTATCAGTGATAAACCTAGCTGGATGGTAAACAGGTGCTGTACTGACGGAGAGGCTGGGAAGATGAGAAACTCTGCCCTTTCATCCAGGCTGAGATGTCTGCCAGGCAGTCTGAGATCCGTGCAGCTACCGTGGGATCATCTGGTTAAAATGAAAAGTAGAGCTGTGTGTCATCAGCATAGAAATGGTAGGAGAATCCATGTGCCTGTATAATGGGTCCCAGTGATGTAGTGTATATGGAGAAGAGGAGGGGTCTAAGGACTGATCCCTGAGGTGCCCCAGTGACCAGTTAATGTGATTTGGATACCTCCCCATCATCTACAGAGAAACATTTCTTCATTATTGCAGCAGAGCGTTTCAGACGGGCTAAAACACAAACAGCATGACAGGTGCTGAAATACTGTAATTGATGAAAATGCAAAAGTGCTGAAGATGGCTTTTCACCGTCTTATCTGTTCTCAGACTGTAATCAAAGACTGTTTCTCCTGCCATAATGGTTTTGGTAGAAAGTCGAAATTGTGTGATATTCTGCATCATAATCACAATGATTGCCAGCCTTATTTTTTAAAATGTCAAACAAATGTCTGTGTTAAGGTTTTATTAAAAATAGTCTCAAATAGAGGAATCTTGCATGCTTCATCACATGTAATATGATTGCAATTTCTAAATGATTAACTCAAAACAATATATTGCAACTCATTCCTCTTCATCCACACACAAAAAAAAGTGATTGACAGCAATGGTCTTCTTTTATTCGTTAATTTCATTGCAACCACACAGAAGAACACCCAAGAAACCTCTTAGAAATGCCTTCACAAGTTCACAACCACACAGAAGAACACCCAAGAAACCTCATAGCAATGCCTTTGCAAGTTCGCAACCACACAGAACATCCTAGAAACCTATGAGGTTGCTAAGGTGTTCTGCATGGTTGCAAGGGCATTGCTATGAGATGGCCCTGGCAAATTTACAGAACAACCCAGCAACCCCATAGCAACACCCAAAACACCCTAGCAATCTCATAGCAATGCCCTGGCACCAACACAGAACATCCTAGCAACCTCATAGCAATGCCCTGTCAACCGCCATTAACACTAGTTCTAACAGCCTGGCCACCTCATGGCAACACCCTAGCAACCACACAGAACACCCAAGAAACCTCATAGCAATGCCTTCGCAAGTTCGCAACCACATAGAACACCCTAGCAACCTCATAGCAATGCCTTGGAACCTACACAGAACATCCTAGCAATCTCATAGCAATGCCCTGCAACCATGCAGAACACCCAAGTAAACTAATAACGACGCCCGGGCAATCACCCAGAACACCCTAGCAACCTCATAGCAATGCCCTGGCAACCACCGTTAACACTCTAGCAACTTCATAACAATGACCAATCTAACACTAATCCTAACAGCCTAGCAACCTCATGGCTACACCATATCACCCACACAGAACATCCTAGCAAACTCATAGTAACGCCCTGCCAAGCACCCACAAAGAACACTTTAGCAACCTCATAACAATGCCCTGGCAACCACCCTTAACACTCATCATGACTGCAACTTTTGCATAGGCATAAAATATAGTTTTATATGTTATGCAACTATAAACAACATAGTGTAACCAACCAGTGAAAAACAACTTATCCATTTATGAAGCAGCATCAACAATATTACTTAAATTTTCCCAGCATGTACATCACAAACACAGGGACACATCATAATTCACTTGACACTCTAAAGCAGGCAGTGTAGCTGTGAGTTTTGCTCAAGTGCTGTGGGATTATCGAGCTACGCGGGGCTGGAAAGACTTATCGCCAGGCTGAAGGTAAAGGCGGGTGACTATCAATAAAACATGAGCAGCAGGCTTCACATCTAACAGATCGCTCTTATTTATGTAGGCACCTCAGATCCGTATCTGCTGCTCACAAAACCCTATGATCTATGTCTTTACGTTATCAGATCTCTCAGGGCTTTGGGAAGAAGCACTGAACGCGGCTCAATTAATATCTCATGTACTTACAGATGTTACTGCTTGCACTGCATCTGGGTGCAGAGCTGATATTGAAACAAATTTTCTGGAAATCAATTCATTATGGCGCAACTTGAGAATAAAATGTATTTTGTGCACTTCACAGAGGGAATCTTTCAGATGCCAATAATATCATGTAGGTCTTTGTTTACTTTGCTAATATTGTATTTCAGTCTTATTTCATATTGTTTATCGGCACCAAACGCTGCTTCGCATTTATTCCACGACTGAGACTGTAACAAGAAGTGAGGTGATTCCATGAATAACATCCGTCGGACGATCCCGCTATGAGCATTCACTCAGAGTTCTGTTGCAGTGACCCCGAATGCGACCCCGTCAGAATGTACAGCGTGTTTCCTGCGGCGGGTTGACATGATGGGGCACAACACACAACCGGAGGACCTCGGCGCACCGTGGGTCTCCTTTGTATCAATAAATGTCTCATTAATATTCTCAGCGAACTGCACATGATGATTATGATGGACACAAACTGACAAGAAGAGAGTGTAGTGTCATTTGTAATTGGCCGGTGCGTGGAGATGTTTTTCTGTGTAGCGTTCAGTCCCACAGGATTGCTAATCAGATATAGACTGGCTGTAATTATCTAGTGAACCTTGAGTACGAGCGTCGCGGAGGAAGGACGGACTTCAAATGCTCTAATCAATATTTTATCAGTGCATTTGACACCTCACTGAAAGCATTCAAATTTAATTATTGTAAACACTGCAACTTATGATGACTTTAAGTGAAGATTATGAATGAATAAAGACTTAGCAGCAGAGTGTCATAAGCGTGATCATGTTTTGATTTCAATGGAAGAAAATGCACGAGTTAAACTTCTGCTGCAACACACTCTGACAAGGTCATTCATTAGACCGTTGTTATTTCAATCCAATTTGTTTTGATTTCATACCAACCCTCAAAATGGATCTCACACATTCTGATCCATTACTTCTTTTAAGATTTTTATCTGATGGACGATAACAAAAATAGGGCAATAAAAACGCCACATACTGACAGACTTCAGTGTAGACTTTTTAAATAAACCTGCAACCATTCAGAACAAGAAACACCTAGTAACCACCCAGAACCCCTTAGCAACAGCAAAGCAATGTGATAACCTTAACACCTTAACAACCACATAGCAATACCCTAACAACCACTTAGAACACCCAGCAACCATATAACATTGCACTGAACACTTTAGCAATCATCTAGCAACTCCTTGGCAATGACCCACAAAACCATAGCAACAACATAGAACACCTTAGCAACTGCATAGCATACCCTAGCAATCACCCAGAACACCTCAGCAACCATATAACATTGCACCAAACATTTAGAACACTTTAGCAACCACCTAGCAACTCCCTGGCAACGACCCACAAAACAATGCCCAAGTAACCACCTAGTAACACTCTAGCAACAACCTAGAACACCCTAATAACAGCAAATTAATGCAATAACCTAGAACACCTTAGAAACTGCATAGCAATATACCCTAGCAACCACCCAGAACACCCCAGCAACCATATATCATTGTACCGGACATTTAGAACACTTTAGCAATGACCTAGAAACTCCCTGGCAGGGCACCTTAATAGTCACAAAACAATGCCCTAAGAAACCACCTAGAACACCCTAGTAACAGCAAATGAATACAATGACAACCTAGAACACCTTAAAACACTTTTGGATGGACAGAAATTATAACCAAATTTTCTTCAGTGTGGTCTGTATAATCATTCAGACTGGATTGCACTAATGCTCGAGTCAAACACCCATCTAGCACTGGCATATGATGGATTTTATCGTTCAGTGAATATAACACTCCAGTTTTTACACATCTAAATGAGAGTTTGACCTTCATCTTTATGTTCTAGCACAGGTGATTCAAGCAGCTGAATAACTGCATGACGATTTCAAATCAGCATACAGTACTTAACATAAAGCCATACTGAAATGTCATTTACATCTCACTCTTTTACTACCACAGATATAGGGGCTTGACTCAGTCACACACCCTGTAAATGGCATGATATGGAATAGGCCATCAATAACGCACATGATGAATCTGAGCGTGTTTTACAAGAATAATCTGAGTGAGGTCCTGGTCTGAAAGTCCTGCAGAACTGCCGCAGCAAAAAGCACTCATACAAAAAATGGATATCCACAGAGAATGTGCAATAGATTACGGCCACCGCTGAGAGAGATGGGCTTCCTTGCACCCCGCGATCAATACACGCATCAGAATTCACAGCAGACGCTCCTCACACTTTTCCTGCTTCGTTTCAGGTGTAATGAGAGGCCGCAGTGCACTATGGGTAACAGACACGCTTCAGACAAATGTTTAGGCTGATGGTGTGAAAAGTTTGATCATTTAGAGAATAATCTTACTTGTTAGAGAATTTAGAGAGTAATCTTACTTGTTCTCTTCATTAATTCATGGAGTAAATAAATACATATTTATACATCTAAATTCACTTCCAATTGAGTTTCATTCGTGACTTCAGGAAAAAAACTCACTTTAGAAGCGCTGATGTAAGGTTTTATTGCTTCGGTAAACATCTAGACGTCTAGCTCTACAGAGGTGAAACTCAAGAAAACACGTCCAGGTCAAATTTCACTCTAAAATGAAAATGCATGAAGGAAAATATAGATGCGAGCAGCAATTATCAGGGTTCAAGCGCTTTAAGGCCTTTCAGCACATTTGCAAAAATATGTTTTAAAGCTTTTTAACAGTTATCGAGGTTAAGCCAAAATCCTAGGACTAGTTCGCGAAAGTAGGTTTTTGAAATAATCTCCAATATTTAACGAATGGTTTCATTTTCAGCGGCGGTCGTAGAGGTAAAGGTGCACAAAATGAGAAGTTGTACCATATGGTATGAATGTCGTGGGCATGTGCGAAAAATCGCGTGATATACAATCCTTTACACACGTGGAAAACGCCCCCCCGTTGGCCGATTTCTTACAGGCCTCTAGGGCCGTCAAACAGGTCCAGCGAGTTTCATTCCGATCGGCCTCCGTTAACCTTATCTGACAGCTGCTTGAACTTCACTAGCCGACGGCAGCTGTTTTTTGAGATACGCGAACGTCCTCGTAGACAATAACGGCACTTTGGACAAAGACACTGCATGCCAGTTTTCAAGTCAATCGGACTGACTGTTGTGTAGCTATAGCCATTTTTGTGTTTTTAACATTTTATAGCACCACCAAGTGGCCACTCGCCACATCCTTTTTCACGCAACCACAGACCACAAACATAGGTGTACCGAGTTTGGTGATAGGATAGCAGTTTTAGTAAAAGTGGCCACGGCCACTTCAAACGTTTTGGCGTCCGTCGTGGACGTCAATCGAAATTTCGACTTTTTACGCTAATTATTGGCAATCAGACACCAGAGAATCTTTCTGCACTGGTTTGGTTCCGATCGGGCGAAAAAACCTAGGACTAGTTCGCAAAAGTAGGTTTTTCGAAAAATCCGAAATACCAAAAAATTCCGTCAGGATGACGACCTAATCCGAGACATGCGTTCTGACGAACGGTTTAGGCGTTATCAGTCATTTGTGTACTTTTGATCGCTGTAGCGCCACCATCAGGCCGATTGGGATGAGCTTTGGTGACGTTGTAGACGGGGTGGGTACTACCATCCCTCAAAGTTTCAAGTCTCTACGACTTCCACTTTTAGGGGAGAATGCTGATCCTTGGAAATTCTAACAATTACAATAGGGTTTCAGCCCTACATGCTTAAATCCCTAATTAAGCCGATTTTGAGGAGTATTCTTGCATTTTCATGATAATTAAGCACAGTATTTTCTAACTTTTGGGGTGAACTATGACCTGAATATGTTCTTCACGAGATTTTGACCATTATGACCCGATGCTGTGCTGTGACTGACAGTGAATTAGTGTGAAAAGCACACGCTATTAATCTTGATTGTCTGTCATGACAGGTTTAATTACAAGGGAGGGACAACTAAACATACAGTTTCCTTTCATTTCACAATGTGAAGTGCAGCGTAACTCAGTCAGTAACTTACGAGGCGATCAGCAGGCCTTACAGGGATCAAGCTATCAGGTTTTTGTCTCAGTCATTGATCAGCTACACGCCTCACTTCAGTCCACTAATATAGAGATGTAAATAAGACAAAAGATATACTTACATCATGCAATACAGTGCCATTAGCAGAATATGAAACACACTGAATAATAAAGGTCTTACATAGAGTTTGATGTATAGTAAGCATGTTTACTCTAATAAGCATAAAAATACATCACACACAATTACTGGGTACATTTTTAATTACACTAAACTTTTTTTTATCCATACTATTTAGTATTGCACAAAAATATTTATAATCAACTTTTTTTTCACTGACCTTCTCACAATGCATTCTGGGATTGTCTTCTCCGCAAAGGATAAATGTGACCCTGGACCATAAAACCAGTCATAAGTCGCACGGGTATATTTGTGGCAAGAGCCAACAATACATTGTATGGATCAAAATCATTGATTTTTCTTTTATGACAAAAATCATTAGGATATTAAGTAAAGGTCGTGTTCCATGAAGATATTTTATAAATTTCCTACCATAAATATATATAAAAAATGTATTGCTAAGGACTTCATTTGGACAAATTTAAAGGCGATTTTCTCAATATTTAGATTTTTTTGCAACCTCAGATTCCAGATTTTCAAATAGTTGTATCTCGGTCAAATATCGCCCTATCATAACAAACCATGCATCAATGGAAAGCTTATTTATTCAGCTTTCATGTAAAAGCTGTATAAATCTCAATTTCAAAAAATTTACTCTTATGAATGGTTTTGTGTTCCAGGGTCACAAATGCATCTTAGGAGGTTAATATTAGCGTAATTATTATGTTGCTTAGATTTTGCAATGGTGTTCATGTCCAGAGTGCATCCTCTCTGGAACAGGACATATTTAAAGACTGACTGCATTATATCAGGTTTGGCTCTAAATTGCGACCATTTTGGTCGCATACGCTTCCGACATTTAATCTGTGCGACCTCAAAATATATATTTGGGAGAATTTGTGAAAGTGCAAATAATTGTTTAGATGCGACCTTCATTTTTACACTCCTAACTTTAAAGCAGACTTTAGGTTGGTTAATATAAGCCGTCAATCACTCCCTTTCACTGCGCTATCACACGTGAGAGGGAGCTAACTAGTAGCACGCAAAATGTAAAGAGCTGAAGAGAGAAGGATTTTTTGAAGGGGTAAGTGAAAGAGAATTTTACTTGCACGACCGGACAAGTAGCCTGATTAAAACGTCAATAACAAAAAATAACTAGGGAATCACCAAACCGTGAGAATGATACAGATTTTATTTCATTTATTGTAAGTGGCGATTGATGGCGGTAACAAGGTTGCACTGTTGAGGCTCGCTCACACACTCACACACTCACACACACACACACACACACACACACACACAGACACACAGAGAGAGAAACTCAGTTAACATCCAAAATGTGGAGTAATTTTAACATTTGAGTTAAGCAACATCACACGACCATACGTGCTGTTTTCCTGAATACCATCACGATTGAAAATGTGACATTTCATACAGCAGTTCAATAAACAGTTAAAATTAAGTCACTTACATTTTAGAGCAATATTGACTGTTTTTGTTCTGTTTCAGCAGCGCAAATAGTTCCAAACAAAGATCACAGCGCGTCTCACAGCAACACTCATCCGTGTTTGAATGATTCGGCGTTTTGAACGAATCGGTTGAGTCAAAGATTCAATGACCTATTCACAAACAACTGCCTTATTCTTGAATGAATCAGTCGTTTGAACGAATCGTTTGAATGAATGACTCAATGATTCACTCATTAAGACGGTCTCTTGCCGCCACCTACTGGCGGTTTAGTTTCATGTTTAAAAGTATAATTCTTTCCAACATTTCTATTTGTGTTTTCAAAATATATTTAAAACAATCTCATAACATTATTCAAAGGGTTAGTTCACCCAAAAATGAAACTTCTGTCATTCATTACTCACCCTCATGTCGTTCCAAACTCGTAAGACCTTCGTTCATCTTCGGAACACAAATGAAGATATTTTTGATGAAATCCGAGAGCTCTCAGGCCCCTCCATAGACAGCTATTTAATTAACACTTTCAAGGCACAGAAAGGTAGTAAAGACATCGTTAAAATAGTCCATGTGATTAGTTCACTTCAAAATGAATATTTCCTGATAATTTACTCACCCCCATCTCATCCAAGATGTTCATGTCTTTCTTTCTTCAGTCGAAAAGAAATCGAAGAGAAAGTTTTTTGAGGAAAACATTCCATGATTTTTCTCCACATAATGGACTTACCTTTACGTTTATTCATTTAGCAGACGCTTTTATCCAAAGCGACTTCAATGGCAACCAACGGTTGAAGGTCCAAATCAATGCAGTTTCAAAGGGCTTCAGAGGCTCTGCATGATCCCAGCCGAGGAATAGGGTCTTATATAGCGAAACGATATAAAAAATTCAAATTTATATACTTTTTAACCTCAAATGCTCGACTTCGGTGTTGTGCTTCTTCACGATGTATGACGTCATCACGCAGGAACGGTCACTTCCGTGACGTAGGTGGAAGTACCGACCCAGTGCCGAAAAACTCCTGTTCTCCTCCAACTTTAAAATTGTCCGACATCGTTGTTTTACTTTTATTTTTGTAAAGGGCGTTTGATTTAGTCTTTGCAAGTTCGTTTTAAAACTTGGGCGGTACTTCCACGTACGTCACGGACATGACCTTAGGGGTTTGGAAAGACATGAGGGCCAGTAATTAATGACAGAATTTTCATTTTTGGGTGAACTTGCCCTTTAATGCAGTTCTAATTTTTCAGTGTGAACGATTTAATTTGATTGGTAACAGCCATAAAGTGTCCTATTATTCTAATTGAATTTATTGATCTAAATTTAAATTGAAAGATGAAGCATAAATTTAATAAGATTAAGGGAAAAATGCCCTTTATATAGGTGAAAAAATGCCCCTGGGGTAAATATCACAAATATGCAGATTTAAATGTGCCAAAGCTGATAGAACACTAATGAGAATATTGCTTCAGAATAAATTATATTTACAACACAAAAATCCTATTTTTTTCCCAGACAAGCTACTTTTTTACTCTGACAATTGAATGACCGATCTACTTACACATGACAAGGCATAATGTCGAGCCCTGATATATATATTAAACATTTTAGTCTAAATTTTTGCTGGTGCTACCAGTGCTACCAAATAAAAAGTTAATTTCGAGCCCTATTTTCGTATTCATAGTGAAAATCTGTACAAGATCGTTAATGAAATTCCCTCATAATGCACACATTATCATGACCTTTGAAACATCCTCTGAGAATGAATGTAAGCATGTATCACTACAAAGTATAAAATACATCACACACAATTAATTACTGGGTCCATTTTATTTGCACTGAACCATCCATACTATTAAGTATTAGGGCTGCAACAACTGGATAACTCGATAATAATCGATAATGAAAATCATCGATAACGAGTCTCATTATCGATTAGTCGGGTCTGCCCTCTGTGCACGATAAGCTTCCACCAGTCTCACCAAATTACAGCACTGAAAAACGCATTTTTATGGACAAAATGTGCATCTAGAAATAGTGGAGTGAAAACAGAGTGAGCTGATGCAGGAAAGGTACGTGATCCAAGCGCCCAAAACATGAGAATTCTTTATTTTAAGCTTCAAGCTAATGCATTAGTGTTTAACATACCCTGTCATGCGCTTTGACAGATGTGTGTGTGTGCGTGTGTCCTCAGCGCAAAACGTTCATTTTACAGGTTATATCCACTGATCTATATAGAGAACAGTAGTTATATCCTCATCTGTAAATGTTACTAATTCACGCGAGTATTTCCATTTTGCATGAAAGCGCGTCCTGACACTAGTCTGCATTAAGCTTCAAACTTCACTGAACGAGCGCCGGTGCGGCGGGCGCGCGCATGCGCGTCAAACAGACAGCGCGCATGCGCGCTCAACAGGCAGTCGAGAGGGAGACCATTAATTTTCAGCGCAAAAACATTCATTTAGCTGAAATATCTGCTGTTGGACGCTAAATTTAGTTTTAAAAGTCAACATGTAATTCAAGTATTTTATGAGAGTAGTAACTGTAAAGGGATAACAGTGTGTAATTGAATATAAATGTAAGACGTTACTACAGGATAAAGAAATGACAGTAATGGTTAGTGTGTCCATAGCGAATGTGTGTGTGTTCCTGCAGAACATTCCTCTTATCTGCTAACACTGAGCTTGTGTTTTTTTGTTTTTCTTTAATATCATTTTAATGTAGGGATTTAAACTCCTTTTGCTTAGTAACTTTTTTTGCACAATGTATAGCACAAACATTTCCCTTACGAAAATTAACCATGATTTTATTATAGTAAAACCATGTTTTTATTATAATAAAACCATGTTTTTTTGGCGTATTGATTACCATTTGTATAACCACATAAATAACATATAGTTAAACTATGGATTTGAAGCAAAACCATGGTTAATTTGTGGTTACCATTGAATAACTAAAATAACCCTGTTATTTATTTATTATTATTATTGTTTGTTTTGTTCGATGTAAAACCATGGTTAATTTATGTAATGGTAGATATATTCACTACGTATGTGTTCATAGCACTCAGCTGACACGTTTGTTTGAAGGACAGCATTGGGCAGGATGTGGAATAGTGTGTTTTGTCAATAAAAAAAAAAAGGATTCATCGGAAAAAATAATCGGCCAACTAATCGATTATCAAAATAATCGTTAGTTGCAGCCCTATTAAGTATTGCACAAAATATATTTCTAATTCACTGAACTTGTCACAGTTCATTCTGGTATTGTCTTCTCCACAAAGGATAAATGCATCTTAGGAGGTTAATATCAAAATGTTCCCTCACTGGTATGTATTTAAAGACACTGTTTGACATCAGGTTAGTTTCATAATCATAGTCAAAATCTGTACAAGATCGCTAATGAAATTCCATCATAATTTGTATCCAATCCTAATGGGATCCAATAAACATCCTCTGAGAATCTGTCAAGAGTCAAATAAGATCCTGCTGGATGAACAGGACTGGTGCCAAATTACGATACACACTCCATTAGTAAATCCTTTGGGATTTTTGGACTATTAATTAATTAACTAGAGAACATGACAATTAAACTCTGGTTTGCACAAACTCATTTAGATGATGTTTCTTCCATAAATTGTATTATTATAAATAGAAGCTTTTTATCTGCAGTAGATGCGTGTGTTGATTCTGTCTGACAGGTGGCGTGTTATTCTGCTGTCTATAACCAGCCCAGAAAAATCATCCTTTATTCAGTGCGAGAAAGAAAAGATTCAGCAGAAGACAAGTGACCCAATTACCACGTAATGGACTCTGGGTGGTCTTTCAGCTGACATATGGAAGTCAAGACGCTTCAAAGAAATCACCAGACATCCACCTGAGTCACAGACACAAGAGCTCATAATCACATCTGATATAATGACATTCATTTCTCATATAAGAAATCATTTGAATATTATTACTAATAATGTCTGAATATTATAATGATCTAGATCAATTTCATGATACTCCCATGATAAATTTGATGACAATATTCATACAGTATATAATGCTTCTGTATTTACAAGATACTCCAAAGGTTACCATGAAATTACCACAGTAAATGTCCAAAAACATGCATCAAAAAATAACTGTAATACAATGAGACTTCAATATATATGGTACTGAATGATTACAACTATCAATATAGTATTCAACATAATATTACCATGATGAATGCCAAAAAGATGGTATATTTCATGATACTGAATGATTACCAACATATAATATAGTACTTCAAGATACTATAAAGAATAGCATGGTATTACCATGGTAAATACCATCATACTTTACTGTATGTATTGTCGCCATAAGATTTAAAGGGCACCTATTATGCAAAATTCACTTTACATGGCGTTTGAACATAAATATGTGTTGGCAGTGTGTGTACACAACCACCCTATAATGGTAAAAATCCATCCACTCCTCTTTTTTTTAATTCCCATAAATCATAAGCAGTGTCTCAGAACAAGCCGTTTGAAGATTCTAGCAGTATGACATCACATGTTTAGGCCCCACCCATGACGGCTGACAGACTCCGCCCTATTAGCATAGACCCCGCCCTGAATGAGCTGTACACAGTCCGCCATGTTTATCTCCTCACCAGAACATTTAACAGCAGCATTCAGTTCATATTGACAGCATATATAGCAGTAGGTACTGTATATTACGCTGCTTTCACTTTAATATACAGATCTAATATACACATGCGATTTCTTTACTTGCTGTTTACGTTAACAGACATAAACGACTGTGTTTATGTGAACTTTGTGTGTTTTTGACATAACATTGTGTGTATTTGACAGTTTAAGCACAATAAGATGTGAAAGAGAACTTAGTTTAATACTCACGAGACGCTCCATCTGACATCCAGCTTTCTGTGCGCGTGCTTCGGGTGTGTACGCTCAGAAAACCATATATCAGAAGTTTAGACTGATATGGCTTTAAAATACATGCAAATAATAAACTTTCATGATGATGAAGTACTGCAATGTCACGTGAGCGTGACCGCGATAGAGATGTTAATTAAAACCAAACGGATAGTTTTAGGGCCCTGTCATACACCCGACGCACTGCGGCGCCTGGTGCCTGGCGCAACGCAAGTGCTTTTTTGCTAGTTTCAACCCGACGCAGTTTTTTCACGTCCAGCGCCACGTTGTTTACATAGCAAATGCACTTGCGCCCATCTGTTCACCCATGGGCGTGCTGGTCTAAAAAAACGAGGTGTGTTCAGGCGCATTGTTGGCGTGTTGCTATTTTGAGGAACTGAAAACAACTGCGCCATTGACCAACAAAAACCTGCTCTAAAGACAATAGCGCAGTATTTTTTGTGTTATTTAAAGGGCGCGTTAGTGATATGAGCCTATAGGTGGGTCCACAACGCACGTACACTCTGATTATTACACACACAGGGACACGCAGCAGCACACAAACAGGTACAACCCTTTTAGACCATGCGCCTGGCGCGCCGACCGTTTTTCCCGTCGTTAAACTAGCAAAAGTGGATTCGGACACGCCCTAAGTGCACTTGCGCCGTGCGTTTCAGACCATGCGCTTAGATCGTTAAAATAGGGCCCATTGTTTTTGGCAGAGTATTGGAGGCACCAGCTGTACAGGCTGGGGAGGGGGCGGGGAGCAGCAGCTCATTTGCATTTAAAGATACATGCACGAAAACATGTTTTTCCTTCCACTCAAAAATGGGCATTTACAACATGGTATTATAAATGATCTGTGGGGTATTTTGAGCTGAAACTTAACAGACACATTCTGGGAACACCTGAGACTTGTATAACATCTTGTAAAAAGGGGCATAATAGGTCCCCTTCAAGACCTGACTTTGAGCTGCGAGGTTGTATATAATTTCTTTGAGACAATTTAAACGGTTTAGCCTCGCTAACCCCTGAGGATACTTGATGAGTCACTATCTTCTTAGTCAAGTGGTGGGTAATCGCTTATGTTGATTCCAGGGCTCAGCTGAGCTTGATTTATGATGGACCCGCAGCAATAAAACTCCACAGATCCTTTCGTTTTTCCTGTGTGACATTGAGGACATCAGCGAGAGCACGACTGAGCACTATGATGCTGTCTGTGGTGCTAGAGCTGCCTATGTAGGAAGTATTTCAAGTATGCCTCGGCACAAAGGCTGAAAAATGAAGCTGCCATTTTTCATTGTATACATACTGTATGTATTGTATATAATATATACATACAATTATTTCATTCAATACTGAAAAGCAGTGAACTAATTGCTTAAAAAGAAATAAATAGGCCTATGGACAATTTCACCCAATATTTCTGTGTAATACAGTGTGTAATCCTGTTTTTAAGTCGTTCACATAGCAACATGCTATGGTCAAATTTACAGAATGTCTTATAGGGATGATATCAGAAATGATGCATAATTAACACAGACGAGTTTGGATGACCTTTGGATCTTCTGCAGGATCAACTTCCATAAACGATTTTGAATCTGCGCTGTTGCTGTGAAACCGTTTTCATTTCAGCCAAGCGTCATTATCGCTGTCATCAGCGCAAATTAAGTGTAGAGCAACACATCAGTGGGAAATTTGAATAAAACATGCAGCCTGATTAGATGCCTTAAAACCTGTGACAAGCAGGGTAATGGAGACGCCCGCGCGCGTAATCAGGCCTCGGTCACTGCGAGCGCGTGGATGAAATAAACCCGCGGCTTCATATCCTTCCGTTCTGCGTGTCTTATCATCCGCCATGGCAAGGTCATGATAATGTGTGCATTTAATTGCTGATACACTTGATTATGTGCAAAATATTGAGGAGGTAAATTGGAGCGCGCTGCTTTGCATTTTAAAAGGTTCCTCCTGCTGTTCACGAGCCTATTAAAGTTTGTCATATTGATTCGAGCAGGTTCATAATTTGGTGCAGAAACATTTTCACTCTCCCTTGAGAACTGAAAGATTTAAACCACTGCAAACTTAAATTAGCCTTGCACTTTCTTTAACTGAGCCTTAAAATTTTTTACTTTTTTAAGAAATATGCCAGACATGAAAGACTATTTATACACCGATCAGGCATAACATTTTGACCTTCCTAATATTGTGCTGGTCCCCCTTTTGCTGCCAAAACAGCCCTGACCTGTCGAGGCATGGACTGAAGGTATGCTGTGGTATCTGGCACCAAGATGTTAGCAGCAGATCCTTTAAGTCCTGTAAGTTGCAAGGTGGGGCCTCCATGGCTTGTTTGTTCAGCACATCCCACAGATGCTCGATTGGATTGAGATCTGGGGAATATGGAGGCCAAGTCAACACCTCAAACTCATTGTTGTGCTTCTCAAACCATTCCTGAACCATTTTTGCTTTATGGCACACAACAAACTGCGATGCACTGTGTATTCTGACGCCTTTCTATCAGAACCAGCATTAACTTCTTGAGCAATTTGAGCTACAGTAGCTCGTCTGTTTGATCGGACCACACGGGCCAGCCTTCGCTCCCCACGTGCATCAATGAGCCTTGGCCGCCCATGACCCTGTCGCCGGTTCACCACTGTTCCTTCCTTGGACCACTTTTGATAGATACTGACCACTGCAGACCGGGAACACCCCACAAGAGCTGCAGTTTTGGAGATGCTCTGACCCAGTGGTCTAGCCATCACAATTTGGTCCTTGTCAAACTTGCTCAAATCCTTACGCTTGCCCATTTTTCCTGCTTCTAACACATCAACTTTGAGGACAAAAATGTTCACTTGCTGCCTAATATATCCCACCCACTAACAGGTGCCGTGATGAAGAGATAATCAGTGTTATTCTCTTCACCTCATAATGTTATGTCTGATCGGTGTATATATTAAATAATAAAATAAAATATTCCCTCCATTTGGAATAGATTTATATTACAGTATGTAAAAACAAACAAAACCTTAATTTAAAGTAATGTACAGTGGAAGTGTATGGGGAAGTTGTTTCATGGGGATAAAAATTTGTGATAGATCAGTATATCAGATGATTAATTCATTGTATGAGCATTATAACAACAAAACATTATGTTTGTTAATATGAGAGTACTGTGATTAAATCACTCACGATCATGTAAACCCAGCAACTTTTACATGAGAGAAATGGACAGTTTACATGAAATGTCTCCATCTCAAAACCAGACGTTCATCCACCTAGAAAGATCTCGAAAATGATACATGTATTTGTGCACAGAAGATTTAATATGAGTGCTTTAACTCGAACACTTGACTTCCACTGAAAATGCATTAATGCAACTTTTTTTTCCAGTTTTTACAAGCTGAGAGATGTTAGTTATTTTGCATATTGACCGACAGCATATCACAGATGCAGAGTTTAACTTGTTTTGAATTCAAAATCTGTCAACAAATATTATTTCATATTTGCCTGGACGGCTGCACACTGACACCTGACACAGCTACACTCACACTGGGTGTATGTCAGGAGTGAATGTAAACAGTCCATCATCATCCACATCCATCCCTCTGAAACACATCGAACGTGTCTGAACACACTGAGTGTGGCATAGTGCAGTACTGATGCTTTTTCCAGGGCGGCTGTGAAACACACTCACACAAATATATGGGAATTATCTGAATAATCATCAGTATGTAAGACAGAATGTAAAGATGTAGCTGTAACTATGGAGATGATAATTACTGTGTGAGCTTGATTGAAAATATGTGATGATGTTGGGCCAGGAAATGTCTGGGCAGATTTGATTTATACAGCCTCTGTATTTACATAGAAAGCTTTTTTAAATTGAAATGAACTGACCCAAAGCAGAAAGTTTTCCTTCAGTATCAAATTGTGTCAAAGTAATGTCACACTTTTGATCACAGACAGACAGACAGACAGACAGAACGATAGATAGATAGATAGATAGATAGATAGATAGATAGATAGATAGACATAGACAGACAGACAGACAGACAGACAGACAGACAGACAGACAGACAGATAGATAGATAGATAGATAGATAGACAGAACGAACGATAGATAGATAGATAGATAGATAGATAGATAGATAGATACAGACAGACAGAGCGATAGATAGATAGATAGATAGACAGAACGATAGATAGATAGATAGATAGATAGACAGACAGAACGATAGAAAGATAGATAGATAGATAGATAGACAGACAGACAGATAGATAGATAGATAGATAGATAGATAGATAGATAGATAGATAGATAGAACGAAAGATAGATAGATAGATAGATAGATAGATAGATAGATAGATAGATAGATAGATAGATACAGACAGACAGAGCGATAGATAGATAGATAGATAGACAGAACGATAGATAGATAGATAGATAGATAGATAGATAGATAGATAGATAGATAGATAGACAGACAGACAGAACGATAGATAGATAGATACAGACAGACAGAACGATAGATAGATAGATAGATAGATAGATAGATAGACAGAACGATAGATAGATAGATAGATAGATAGACAGACAGAACGATAGATAGATAGATAGACAGAACGATAGATAGATAGATAGATAGATAGATAGATAGATACAGACAGACAGAACGATAGATAGATAGATAGATAGATAGATAGATAGATAGATAGATAGATAGATAGATAGACAGACAGAACGACAGATAGATAGATAGATAGACAGACAGAACGATAGATAGATAGATAGATAGATAGATAGATAGATAGACAGACAGACAGAACGATAGATAGATAGATAGATAGATAGATACAGACAGACAGAACGATAGATAGATAGATAGATAGATAGATAGACAGACAGAACGATAGATAGATAGATAGATAGATAGACAGACAGAACGATAGATAGATAGATAGACAGAACGATAGATAGATAGATAGATAGATAGATAGATAGATAGATAGATAGATAGATACAGACAGACAGAACGATAGATAGATAGATAGATAGATAGATAGATAGATAGATAGATAGATAGATAGACAGACAGAACGACAGATAGATAGATAGATAGACAGACAGAACGATAGATAGATAGATAGATAGATAGATAGATAGATAGATAGATAGATAGATAGATAGATAGATAGACAGACAGAACGATAGATAGATAGATAGATAGACAGACAGAACGATAGATAGATAGATAGATAGATAGATAGATAGATAGATACAGACAGACAGAACGATAGATAGATAGATAGATAGATAGACAGACAGAACGATAGATAGATAGATAGATAGACAGACAGAACGATAGATAGATAGATAGACAGAACGATAGATAGATAGATAGATAGATAGATAGATAGATAGATAGATAGATACAGACAGACAGAACGATAGAACGATAGATAGATAGATAGATAGATAGATAGATAGATAGACAGACAGAACGACAGATAGATAGATAGATAGACAGACAGAACGATAGATAGATAGATAGATAGATAGATAGACAGACAGAACGATAGATAGATAGATAGATAGACAGACAGAACGATAGATAGATAGATAGATAGATAGATAGATAGATAGATAGATAGATAGATAGATAGATACAGACAGACAGAACGATAGATAGATAGATAGATAGATAGATAGATAGATAGATAGATAGATAGACAGACAGAACGATAGATAGATAGATAGATACATACAGACAGACAGAACGATAGATAGATAGATAGATAGATAGATAGATAGATAGATAGATAGACAGACAGAACGATAGATAGATAGATAGATAGACAGAACGATAGATAGATAGATAGATAGATAGACAGACAGACAGAACAATAGATAGATAGATAGATAGATAGATAGATAGATAGATAGATAGACAGACAGAACGATAGATAGATAGATAGATAGACACAGACAGACAGAACGATAGATAGATAGATAGATAGATAGATAGATAGATAGATAGTCATTGTTCTGCAGAGACCCACATTTGAGTGCTTTTGTCAGTCAGTGTGTCTGCTTGTCTTCATGAAATCTTCTGGTTCTAGCATGTTCTTCCCCTGGGTCTCACGGCCACGTTACAGTCAGAGTGTTTAGCCATCTGCTCTGCGGAGAAAAGCAGATAGTGCAGAAACACAGAGACCACACACACACGACTCTCTCAGGAAAGGTGACCCTCAGCTCATAGCTGAAATATGACATCTGAAAATAAAAGATCTGATCAGTATTAGTATCATAAAAGTAAACAAAACCAGCTCAGCGGATGTGTTTCTACAGCATGTCTGCAGTAACTAACAAGACAAGCTGTGACTGTGTTAGAAGGTTTGGGTATGTATTATTAATAATCTTTTGTGCAGAGCAAGACATTTAGATATCTTCTTTTCTTTGGCTAGAAAAAGTTTTTTTTTTATCCTTTATGAATATATCGTTTTTTTTAATCAATATACAAATGTGGGTCCCTCAGTTGAGATTTTCTCTGAGCACATACTATCTGCACATTAGCTTATATGAGGAGATTATAATGTACAGTAAGAAATGATTTCATTAATAACACAAGATGAACTGCAGTTAACACGGGTCATGTGCTCAAAACACCCTTAAAGAAACAGTTCACCCAAAATTAACATTCTGTCATCACTTACAGTCATGTTAGTGGTCTAGAAAATCCTGCTTTATTTCACATCTGGGTCACTCGCTCACGGTCGACATTATGTCGGGGTCACATGATCAGACGAACACTACTCACTTTAACTCAGTTAGCCACCTGTTATCATGGAATATACCTATGGAATAAATGAATCAGACAATATATATCTATCATTAATAAATGTTTTTAAAATATATTGCTCATTGTTAGTTCATGTTAGCTAATGCATCAAATGAGACCTTATTGTAAAGTGTTTTCTGTGAGATTCACAGGCCTTGAACACAGTTGATTTTATTTCCGGTCATATCACAACAGTAACTTAGTCATAATCCGTGTTTTTCTCTGTCAGCGTCACTCAGTTTCATGCTATTATACGTAATTTCTTTCAAATCACATCAAAGGCATTAGCATTTCAAAAAAATAAATAAAATAAAAGAATCCAGCTGCGTCAAAGTCAGAAGGCATGTGGGAGCGTTTCAGTGTTCAGTGCTTCACATGTGGCTGTCAGAGACACTTTGTTCACGTATAATCCTGTGGCTCGTGTGCTGCCGAAGTATTTGACAACATGATTTAACGTCACCTGCTTTTGACCAAAAACACACAAAAAAACTTTAAATATCCCTGCAGACTTTTGGTCTTTTGGAGATGCTTAATCAACATGAAATCAAAATGTCCTGTTTACTTTATACTGTCCTGTCTTAAAGGGGACCTATTATGCATTTTTCAAAGTGTTGATTTTGTTTTTGGGCTCTACTAGAACAGGTTTTCATGCTTGAATGTTCAAACAACATATTATTTTTCTTATATTCGACATCGTTGCAGCTCCTCTCTTCCCAGTCTGTCAGTAATGCTCTGTTTAGTTCCTGTCTCTATAAAAGGTGCATTCACGCTAGTGTTGATATGATATGATGTCATGATACTGGAATTTCCAACTTTGATACTATATTTTGAAAAATAATCGATACCATTTTCAGTACCACAGGGAAAACTGCCATATACACTATATTGCCAAAAGTTTTGGGATGCCTGCCTTTACAATGACATCCCATTCTTAATCCGTAGGGTTTAATATGGAGTTGGCCCACCCTTTGCAGCTATAACAGCTTCAACTCTGTTAGGCTTTCCACAAGGTTTAGGAGTGTGTTTATGGGAATTTTGACCATTCTTCTAAAAGCGGATTTGTGATTTGTGTCACTGATGTTGGACAAGAAGGACTGGCTCGCAGTCTCCGCTCTAATTCATCCCATCGGGTTGAGGTCAGGACTCTGTGCAGGCCAGTCAAGTTCCTCCACACCAAACTCGCTCATCCATGTCTTTATGGACCTTGCTTTGTGCACTGGTGCGCAGTCATGTTGGAACAGGAAGGGGCCATCCCCAAACTGTTCCCACAAAGTTGGGAGCATGAAATTGTCCAAAATGTCTTGGTATGCTGAAGCATTAAAGGGGTCATGAATTGAGAAATCAACTTTTCATTCAGCCTTTGATATATAAAAGTTCATCGTGATATAAGAATATCCTGTAAGTTTCGGAGCTGAAAACTTCCTTGTTAGTAAAAGAAAAGCTTTTATTGACAGCTGGCTCAGCAAACGAGAGATCTCAGAATGTGCCAAGATGTGACGTCAGAGTGTGGTGAAACGCCGCCTTAACCGAAGAAGAAGAACGCCTGATTCTGTAGCCCCGCCCACCGATTTGTGCATGACATGTTATAGATAAATAACATAGGCCTACTAAACCGGATCGAACTTCCAAGCAATAAACATGCTGCATAAGCTTCATTCGGATTCCAATATTATGAGCAATATTACGGCACGCCCATAAAAACTGAGCGTTCCATGAGAGAGGCTCAAAACCAGGGTAGAAAATAGCCTATTACTTATTCATTATGATGTTTTTGAATGTAAAAACCACGCGAACGTCATAAGTTGACCTCAGACATCACTATAAAAAATAAAAAAAGCCAGTTCATGACCCCTTTAAGAGTTCCTTTCACTGGAACTAAGGGGCCAAGCCCAACCCCTGAAAAACAACCCCACACCATAATTCCCCCTCCACCAAACTTTACACTTGGCACAATGCAGTCAGGCAAGTACCGTTCTCCTGGCAACCGCCAAACCCAGACTCGTCCATCGGATTGCCAGACAGAAAAGCGTGATTGGTCACTCCAGAGAACACATCTCCACTGCTCTAGAGTCCAGTGGCGGCGTGCTTTACACCACTGCATCCGACTCTTTGCATTGCACTTGGTGATGTAAGGCTTGGATGAGCTGCTCGGCCATGGAAACCCATTCCATGAAGCTCTCTACACACTGTTCTTGAGCTAATCTGAAGGCCACACGAAGTTTGGAGGTCTGTAGCTACTGACTCTGCGCATTGTGCGCCTCAGCATGCGCTGACCCCGCTCTGTGATTTTATGTGGCCTAACACTTCGTGGCTGAGTTGCTGTTGTTCCCAACTGCTTCCACTTTGTTATAATACCACTAACAGTTGATCGTGGAATATTTAGTAGTGAGGACATTTCATGAATGGACAAGTGGCAACCTATCACGGTACCACACTTGAATTCACTGAGCTCCTGAGAGCGACCCATTCTTTCACAAATGTTTGTAGAAGCGTCTGCATGCCTAGGTGCTTGATTTTATACACCTGTGGCCATGGAAGTGATTGGAACACCTGAATTCAATGATTTGGAGGGGTGTCCCAATACTTTTGGCAATATAGTGTATACTGTCATACAGATAATTTATCATCTCATAATTTTTTGATTATTTGGGTAATTTTGCTGTAATAGCTAGCTACACAGAACAGGAAGGCTTTATTTTGAAAAATAACACTAAATGGTTTTCATTGAAAAAAATTAAAAACATATTAATGCGTACAATTAATGTTACAAAACAAGATCAGCAAGTGATTTTCTTTGTCTTTTGTCTTTGACTCTCTGAGAAAACAAAGGAAATTAACATCTGAACTCTCTCTTGCAAAATTATCATCCCCACCCGAGACGCAATCACACTGAGTCAATCACCTCAGTATTGCCATAATTTACATAATTTACATTGTACGGCAGCAAAGTTCCTTGATTATTACGCAGGAATGAGAGTATAATTCCTAGCCATATCGGTCTAGAAAATCGCAACTTTTCATTTTCCGTCGGTCTTAGTACACAATGTAACTACAGAAGAGTCAAGTTTTAAATAGGAAAAATATCGAAAGTCTTTGCTCATTTTTGAGCAAGATGCTAACAGTCCAATCCGATTCAATGATCTATGCTAAGCTATGCTAAAAGTTCTACCACCAGATCCGGAGATAAAACTTAATTTTATTCTGACTGAAATTATTGACTCCAGTAGATTACGTGGTATATGCATTGTTACCGCAAATCTGCGTCAGGTAACGGACTAAAGTCCAGTTTTGGGTGGAGCATAGGGCATGCCAACTGCGATTTTAGAGCTCTGGCTAACACTTGGCACTGGTTCAAGTGTACTTAGACTGAAAAGGCTAATAAAGGGAATTTCCATTTAGGACAACAGAATGTTGCTCGACCAACCTAAATAGGGTGAGCCTTACCTCTGTTTATTGTAATATTACTCGAATGAGGCGAGTAACGGTGCATGTACACTGGCGTGGAGCAATTAAATTCAAATTCAATTAATTCAATTCAATAGAATTCACATTTATTTGTATAACGTGTTTCACAATTCGTATCGTTTCAAAGCAACTTTACAGAAAATGCATGGGTCTACATCACAATTTAGAGTGATCTGTTATAACTTCCATAGGAATGAATTGAAAGCACTCGCTCTGCTCCGCTCGCTTCGCACCATTGGACACGCACCGTGAGTGAGAGGAGGCGGGTGTGTGGCAATCACCATCGATACTGCAGAAAAGGAGTATTGGAACTGTTTCAGATATTTCAGTATGGATACATATCGAAATATCGATATTTTTGACAACACTAGTTTACGCCATGTCGTAATTACCTTAATTGCGATATTCCAACTTGTAAAAAGTGTTTCGAATCCTCATAGAACTCAACTTGTAAACTTGTAATCTTCTGAGAGCTTTGACTTGTACCACATGACCGCTGTACCATCTGACTGCTGCAAATTCATTTAGGCGTTGATAGTGTTGCTAAAGAAATGCATAATTGCCAGTCTAAGGACGTGGCGTGAACGCAGCAGAAGCCCCTCCTTCCGAAAAGCGCACTGTGCTCTGACTGGTCAGCTGGGCCAGTGTTGTGATTGGTCAAGCGCTTTGAGTGTGTTTAAGAAATGTCCTGCCCCTTACCATACCGTGAGTTTCAACACACTAATAACTAACTCAACAGGCCCCGCCCCTTTATGTTGCATATGCCTTGGGCTGGAATTATTTAAATGAGGAATATTTGTTACCAGAAGAAAACTCAAGACTACAATGGAGGCGTTTCAGGGAGTTCAGAAACACTGACACTGATATAGAGAAGAACTCCCGCTGGAACTTTGCAGAGATTTTTCATGCTCAAACAGCAACATTACACACTAAAGAAAGATGAACAGGATAGGACCCCTTTACATTTTTTTCTTGTGGCATTTCAAGTTTCTTTCATAAAATTCAATAGAAATATGTGAATAAATGTGAAGCTTATTAAGAGACAAAAAAGACCAGAGACACAAGTTGTCCACAATTAACAACTGTCATAGGATGTATTTTTTTGTTCCAAATGGCAAATCATTGAGAAAAAGCACGGGAAAACTGCAAGAGTGATAAATACGGAGTGTACAGCCTTGTGCATTTACGCAAAATCTCAAGTCTTTTGCACGAACGCATGTAATCACAACAACATCACACTCGCCAACTCACGTTTACTTTGATTTAGTATACAATGATTGCTTCTTTAACTCCGGTAAACGTAATACTGAGCACTGATTCGTTCAAAGGCAGAAGGAGAAGGTGACGTTACAAAGTTTCATTTCAAAAGAATATTTACAACCAATGAATGTCATTATACACACCTTAGAAACCGTACTATTGTGCCAAATCTCTGGACAATAAATGTTTTATGTACAAAAAGGGCATAAACGGAAGGGACAGACATCGCTCCTTTTCAGCTGCCCTGTCGGCTGACAGTCTCTCGGACAGTTTCCCATAATGCACCGTGAATGTTAATGTCTCTAGACTCGACAAGGCATTTCAGTCCATTGGTTTAACTGGATTAGTCTGATACGAGGTGGAAGGGCGTCATATGAAATATTCTTTTTGGTTGTCACTGATAATGCTCTGTGAGTTTGGATCCGTGTTAAAGGGCGTTTCGGGACTGTCGTCTGTTTTTCCCGCTTTGGGCTCTTGGGTCTGAAACGTTTCTTTCCGCCGGTACAGGAATCGCGCCATCACAGCCAGCACGGCGAGACTCACAAATATCACGACGGCAATGACACCTGAAAAACAGCACAGTGACACGCAAAATAGTGAGGAACCTTTGGACACGAGACCTTGACTTCATGACTCGATTACATTTCCACATCTCTGGATCACGAAACATGCAAAATGTGTGATGGGCACACTGTTGTGACATGGTTGACTGACTTTTGAAAAAAAAAAACTTAATATAAATACAAATATTGTAAATAAAAATATGAATTAATCAAACTAAATTTATATCATTTAATATTCATTATATGAATACTAATAAAATATGCAATATGTTTATATATATTTAACTAATATGTATTAGTTAAATTAATACATAAAAATAATAAATAAATTCATAATGAAAACGTAGGAATTCCATATCTATGAAGATAATTCAACATTGGCTGTAAGCACTGCAAAAAAGATACAAAAATTTGGGAAATTAATATAAATAATATACAAATATAAATGAATTAATATACAATATGAATATATTATAAATGAATATAAAAGTAATTCATATAAATTAGTTAAATGAATGTATGTATGTTTAACTAATATGTATTCATTAAATTAATACATATAATTTATCAATAAAATATATATAAATGAACAAATAAAAATAATAATTCATAATGAAAACTGAAAGAGCTCCATATCTATGGCTTATGGTGATAAATCAAAATGTATGTAATTACTGCAAAAGAAGATTAAGGCAAATGTATATAGATAATATAAAATATGAATGTATTCATATAAATATGTTTATATTATTTAATATTAATATTGGTCATATTAATATACATATGTAAAGGTAAAAATATTATAAATTAATATAAATGTAATGAATATAAAAATATATATAATTTGTAATGAAAACTAAATGAATTCCATATCTTTGTTGTATGATGATGATTCAACTTTGAATAACTACTGCAAATAAAAAATGAAATTAAACAATTAAAAATTCAACATCGGGTGTAAGCACTGCAAAAAAGATACCAGAAATAATATACAAATACAAATTAATTAACATACAATATGAATATATTATAATTAAATATAAATTCAATTTATATAAATTAGTTAAATTAATGTATATACATTTAACTAATATGTATTCATTAAATTAATACATATAATTTAGAAATAAAATACATATAAATTAACAAATAAAATTATAATTCATAAATGAAAACTGAAAGAATTCCATATGATAAATCAAAATTGGATGTAATTACTGCAATAAAGATTTAGGAGAAATTTATATAAATAATTGTAAAATATAAATGAATTATTATAAATATATTATAATAAAATATTAATTAATTATAACATAATTAATTAATAAATATTTTTATATATTATTAATTAATTAATATAAATATTAATATAAAATAATATAACATTATTTAATATTAATATTGATTATATTAATTCATATTAATATAAATATGCAAAGGTAAAAATATTATACATGAATATAAATGTAATAAATATACAAAAATATATAATTTGTTATGAAAACTTTTTTATGGTGATAAATCAACTTTGGATAACAACTGCAAATAAAAAAAGATTCTAATATGGAACTTAATGAGGTTTAATTGACTAAACACCATAAAGCATTCAAAAGTAATCACATAAATTGGTCATGTAGTGGCGGGTGGATTTTAGTGCCCCAGTTTAAACTGCAGCTGCCGGACAGTCAGAGGCGCTTCTGAATCCAGACCTCACACACCGCTGTCATGTCATAATCAATCGTAATTTAGAGGCCATTAGCGATGTTTCTGGGGCTGTTAAATACAGACTATCAATAAGGGCGAGAAAGCTGGCAAAAAAAACCCCTTGCGACTGGCGCTCACCATCAGACGTGTTGTGAATGCTTCTCCGTCTCAATTCTACTCGCTGTCACAGCGAAACGCCTCTAAAATGTTTCTCTCCTTTGTGGCCAGTTAAGCGTGGCACATTTAATTATAAAGGGTAAAAGAAATGTCTAATTGAGGCACCAAAATAAATCTCAACGCAATTTAATGCCACATTACGGTGGCTGTGAAAAGGACAAAGTGCATTCTGGATTGTAATTTCTTTAAATGTTTAATTAGTTTTGGGGGCCGTTGTTAATTTCATTCTATTTACCAATAACTTTGGAGAAGTCTTTATATTCAATCAATGTGAACGCAGCTGTTAATCAGGTATTACTGAGGGCCGCTGCCGGGTTAGAGGTTCTCTGTCTTTTAAATGCACATGCAGGCTGAACTTCCAAGTCATCTTTGCATGACAAATAATCCAACGTCTTTGTCATTAAGTTTTAGCTCACAAAATGTAAATTCTGCCATCATTTACGTTCCGAAACTGCACTGTATGACTTTCTTTCTTCTCGTTGAGCGCAAAAGGAGCTGTTTAGCAAAATGTTGATGCTGCTCTTTTCCATACAGTGACAGCGAACGGTGCAACTCAATAAACTTGGGTCTGTTTCTGACAGAAAGCTTCATATATGACTCAACGAGAAAAAATTATCATAATTTTTACCGTTAAAGACTGCGGTAAAAATTGGTTAACAGTACATTTCCTTACTATATACTGTGAAAAACTAATACATCTAATTTTACATTAAAATGCTGTTAAATTTACAGTTTTTGGAAGTGAAAAAGAACAAGTCATTTATAATTTACAATGAAAAACAATACATTGACATTCCCTTTGTGACATCTGCTGGTTTTTCAATGAAACGTTTTCTTTTTTTGTTATCATTTATGAACATTATGTTTTGTATGTGAGGGAGTGAAATTGCAAAAATTAGAGTATTTAAAAAGTGTTAAATAAAACTGTTTGTTCAGTTCAGTGCTGTTGTTATAATTGTCAAAAACAGAAATAAAACAATAAATAAATAAATAATCAGTTCTATACATTGGTTAGTGGACACATAAACATGCCAATAACTGGTATTGGTACACTGTAATCCCTAACGCTCAAAATAATGAATTGGTTTGAGTAGAGCCAACTCAAATTAAACAAATTAGTTCAATCAAATTAACTTTGAGTATTTAGAACTTTTTTTATTTTGAGTTCACAAAACTTCATCTGAATTGTTTCATTGTTTTGAGTTTTATTAACCTAAGGTGGAAGTGGAGATTTAGAAGTGTTTAATGTTTTGCTATGTTAGTTTACAAGAGTTTCTGTTATGTTATGTTGATTCTGTTATGGTGACGAGTGAAGCATGAGATTAGTTTGAGAACAGATATACTGTATGTTAAATGTTCTGTATTGCTGTACTCATTCAGCTAACTATGCTAATGCTGTCAAAGCATTGTGTTACCAAATAGAAAAGTAGCATTTATTGAATTAGCTAGTTCAAGCTAGCCAAGTTTCCACTACTAAAAATATTTAAGTTGATCATTTTATTTTAAATGTATGAATTAGCTTACGCAAATATTTGAAGTTAAAAGCAATTAAAATGTGCAAAATAAAAATCTATCTGCAAGTTCTGCTTACTTAAACTTTAAATTTCTTAACTTAAAAAATTTGATGTAACCAATTGCCTAATTTTTTGAGTTTTGCCAATTTATTCGGGTTTACAGTGTATCAGTTATAAAAAAAACATTATCGGTCGATCTCTAATCTTATGCTGCTAAATGTTTATAGCATTATTTTAGTGCCATGCATGTTACCATGGTGATGTTTTGTATTTATGGCACTGTGCACCTTCTATATATTAATATTTCCCTCAGCTTATGGAAAAGCTACTTGTGATGAACTTTGATTCTACATGTGGCCTGTGTTTTTACTGTGGTTGTCAGTAAATTATAAAGGTACTTAGAGATTTTACTCACAGATTTTATGACCTCAACAGGTTGGTATATTAACATTATATCAGTTAATGAAATATAATTGTTTTTTACTATTCAATCCATAACTAAAATGCTAATATGCCATTTTCCCCCCGTAAATTTCAAGGATTTTTTACAGTGTACAGTAGTGGCCAAAAATTATGTTTTTAATGACCCTATAAGTTCGACTAGACCATCAAAATATGAGGAAAATATATATATATGTTTAATATTTTAAATAAGAGAGAAGAACAAAACACTAAATTTGGTTAATGTATTTATCTGATTAAATTAAAGACTAAATAAAAAAGGTAAACTACATCTACAGGTTTTATTTTACTATGCAAAAAAATGCATAGAAAAACAAAATGCTCATTGGAAAAAGCATACACTGGCTACTGCATAATCAGTTATTAATATTTAGCATGTGTTCATAATTTCTTTGCATGACAACCTGGCCAAAAATTATGTCGGCACAATTTTATAGTGTTATCACAAATAAAACAATTGCACAACTACGCTTACTAAATCTTTAACAAATTTTTAATCGTATTTGAATAAAGGGTGAAGATGTCAATTTTCCTACAGGCCGGACATCACTTTTGCCCAGTACTGTACTTTTATGCTGCATTTTTCTCCTTTTTTGGAGCTCAAGAGTCTCACTGAATAGAAAAGAGCAGGTAAACATCTCCCTTCGTCTCCCACAAAGTTAATAAAGTCAAAGGAACGAGTAAATGATGATTTGGGTGAATTGTTCCTAGAGCAAGACAAACTAGATATGAGCAAAAAGCAGCAAAATAATAATGAATGAAATGAGAAAAGATGAGGAATGGACTATTTCTCTAAACTGAAGCATAACATCCATTTACCTCCGATCAAAGCCGAGTCGCTGTTGATAGCATTGACTATCGGCTCACCCGCACCTACTGAACCCACATGATCTACAGCAGAGGAAGAGAGACAGACAGACAGACAGACAGACAGACAGATCATCAGCAGGATTCAAGCGCTTATCGCTCGCAGGTCGTGGCTCATTGAATACGCCGCTGCTCGATGAAGGAGCGATGCAGCATCAACGCAGAGGCAATCGGGAAATGATTATGCAAATGAAGGTCTTTCTCACGCAGATTAATACAGCGATCAGCCATTACAATCATTATTGCTTTAATTTAATTAGCACTGCGGATGGATTCAGTGAGCCAGCGACCAAAGTTTGCTGAAATTCAACTTTCAGGAGGAATCTGGGCAGAAAGACTGAACAAACTAAGGAGAAGTTCGGAAAACAAAGTCTGAGGAAGATATAGATGCCAGAGAGTTTTCAAGCAGCTCGATATAAACAGTTTAACTAACTTTAACCAAGAGTCAAACTGTTGCTCTGCTAGTATAAATACTTGAGCTGAGAGACAAAAGTTTATACTAATGCTAAATTTTGTGTTTTATTCATTTTTTTTATTGACTTTCCAGCAATAGTACAGGTTCTTAAAGGCAATTGCCATTAAAAACAACATGTACAAATTAATAATCTAAAATCTAATCTTTTTCACAATCATTTAGGAGTCTTTGAATTAGGTTTGCATTGAAGTGCTTGCATTCATGTACTTTTGGGACTGACACAAGGATTATCAGTCAATGTTGATCTAAAAAAGGCCAAATATCAGGCGATTAATTGTCTTGATCAATTGAGTGCATTTTTTGATTTGCATATGTCATTTGCAGTGCTTCATGGGATTCTCTGCAGAATCATGGGTAATGTAGTTCCCTTTCAGTCGGTCACGTTCGACGTACGTCTCCGTTCTCTCCTTCAGGGAACAAGGGTTACATACGTAACCGAGACGTTTTTCATCAGGAATTCTGCTGTTGAACATGATTATTTAAGAAAATATGTTGAAATAATGGCTTCAACTAAAGCATATACCATTGATTAGCAACCTCGTAGCTCACAGAAGATCTTCCAGTGTTTCCGCTACATTCATTCTTCCGTGGCGGGCCGCCACACCAAAAATCATCCCCGCCACGGCTGCAGCTTCTCAGTGATGTCCGATATTGTGCGTACTATTGTTAAGCCCCACTAAAGGCATAAAACCACTGTAAAGCACCATAAAGTTTTCATGCACTGTTTTCCAAGACTTTTGAAGCCGATTCGATAGCATAATGTGAACAAATAAATATTTAAGTCGTTAATTCATCTCTTCTCGGTCATTCTCCATTCGAACAGCGTGTCACGTTCAGTTATGACAGTAACACGATGAAACTCACTCCAAGATTAATGTTCCCATTATTATACTTTATTTGTAGATAAAGGTTTTGCATAAAAGGACTTTATCTTGCTGGAGTTTATTGCTGTTTTTCTAAATCATGTTACTTTCTCCCGGGTGTCTGTTAGCTCACAACACTGGAGTAGAGAGCCCTATAATTCATGCACATGGTAACTGAAATTTAAAACTATTAAAAGAAAAGGCTTAATAAACTATTGCATAGATATAATAAACTACGTATCAATATCTCTCTTCCCTTTTTGCTTTGAAGTTTGAACATTTCAATGCGGAGCACAGTGGCGCGCTGTGACTCCATGTTGCTTCAAGCGCATCATTCTGCGCACAGGCTGTTGCCGCATCTTGTTCTGTCCTAGCTATCATATGTGGCTGCCTCATTAAAAACTGTACATTTAAAAGAAATGTCTTTTCATTTTATAGTATATATAAATATATATTTTCTTGTTTTTCATCAATGTATTTTATAATACAAAGAGCAATGTGTAACATTTTACCTTTTAATCTTAAATGTTTTTTTTCTCACTAAATTGTATTATTATTTTATTTTCACTAGATTTTATAAAATTATTGTGCACTCATGATTTTTCTAGAATAACTTTTGCTGCTGAAATCCATTAACCTAATTTATAATAGTATTTTTGCCATAGTTTATGAATATAGCCTTCTCTTCTCTTACTAAATTCAGAAAATTAGTTTTGACAGAGATGGCTGGTTGTTTTAATTTTTCAATTCCTCGGCTCAGAAAGTGGCCTGTGTGTGAGTGCATGTGATTCTTGGGTGGGGAGGTTTAACCACCAGGGGGAAGGGGGCGTGGTCTATGGGACATCACCCATGGGTGATGCCCCCCTCCCCCTGTGGAAATAGGCCTGCCAACACAGTTGGAAAAAATCCTAGAGGAAACACTGTCTTCAAGTTATTGTTAAAAATCAATTCCCCTATGGAGAAAATAAATGGGATTTTTACTTCCAGACTGTTACGTTCTATAACTAGTGCAAACAAGGTTTTCAAACTAGTGAAGGAAGTGGGTGGCAGTTTTGATGGCTTTACCTGCGAGAGAATGAGTCGTCTCAGCTGCGTAGGGGTTTGACGGTAAAGACGAGCCACAGCTGGATTCGGTCAGCGGTCCGGTGACTATGACAGGACTTGTGTCTGGATACAACAGGGCCGCTTTCAGCGGAGAGATGGAGTTAAACTGGACCACAGACAGACAGCCGGTGAAGCCCAGAGCGTTCAGACGGCCGATCTCTGGATCCACTTCACCAGATTCTGCAATGGAGGCACACATCTGAGCATTTAATGAGATCTCAAAAATATCTTCTACAAGACAGCAAAGAGGAGACAAATGGAAGCGTCTCTGCCTTTCCTGAGAAAAAGACCCCAATGATCTCACACGTGTCTCCTCTAGAGTTTCAGAACAGATCTCAATATCTCCAAATGAAGTCCAATGTTAGATAATGTTCAAACAAACTCTTTATTAAAAGTCACTGGACTACATAAAAACAAGTTGACAAGACGTTTTCATGTAGTCCAGTGACTTTTAATAAAGAGTTTGTTTGAACATTTTATTACCTGGATGTTTTAGATGTCATGAATCTACAATGTTAGATAATACCCAAGATACCAAAGTCTGCAATAGAAGGTCACAGATCTCAAAAACATCTCAGTTGCTTCTCTCGGATAGCAATTAAATGGAGATTTAATGGAAATGTTTGATTAAGTTGCTGATTTTCAGGTGTTTCTCTTGAGAAAAAGACCCCAATGATCTCACATGTGTCTCCTCTAGAGTCTCAGAAGATATCTAAATATCTCAGACTGGACTCAGATTTACCAAGATGCTATAATATAAAGTAAAAGATCTCAAAAATATCCCAATTGCTTCTCTCAGATAGCAATTACCCAACTAACGTAAATATGTTCTAAGAATGTTTTGGTAATGTTCTCATTAAGTTGTGAAAATGTTATTTCTGAGTGTTCTCTGAAAGTTCAGAATATCCATTTTTTAAATGTTTCAAAAACATTCTATACTTGATTATTGGTAAGGAAACATTCCATTTTATCATTCTGCAAACACTTTGGGAATGTTACTTTGGAATGTTCTCTCAACATTCTGAAACAAGTTGCAACATTTAAACGTCCAACTACACTCTAAAAATGTTTGGGCTAAATACCAAATTAAACCAAATTAAAATGTAAACCAACGGTAGGGTTTGTCCATATTTGACCCAAACATGAGTTGAAACAACCCAGCATTTTTTAGAGCGTAAAATGTTTCAGAAAAAAACGTATAAACGTTTTTGTGCTAAAGTTTTGAGAACATTATTAAAGACCAGATAACTTTAAACAAACTTTCTAATGATGTTACTGGAAGAATGTTTGCTCATAACTTTGGGAGAACTTTGCCGGAATGTTACGAGAACATTCCCTGTTTGCTGGGTAAATGGAGATCTAATGGAAATGTTTGGTTAAGTTTTCTGCTTCTCAGATGTTCCTACTGAGAAAAAAACCCACACAAGAATGATCCCACATGCGTCTCCTCTAGAGCGTCAGATGAGATCTGCAATCATAAGTCAGAGATCTCATTATGAACTCAAACACTCCTTAAATTCTCCCCAGACCAAATGATCTGAGCTGCTTCCATTCATTTTATAGAATATATGTCAACTTTTGATTCATTTCTATTTTATTTCTTCCAAGGAAATCCAGGAGAAACATCTGAAACAAACTTAATCAAAACATAACTTGTGAACTCCATTAAGCTTAGAAAGAGCAACCACTGAGCAACAATATTCTTCACAGTGTGTTTTCTCACACCCTCGGCAGCTACAGTAGATACGAGTCTCACTCAAGCGTACACTAGAAACATGGACACATGTTGCGACAACTGAACACAAAACCATGCGATTTAGCTTTTGTGCAGGACATCTCGATTGAAAACCGCATGTCGCATTCCGTTCCGCAGCAACGGCAGAGAACTGAACACATGAAGCCTGATGAAAGTCCTTTTATTCAGATATTGAGCCAGAGGCGACTCAATGGTCCATGAGCAGGAAAAAAACACATGACGTATTTGACAAATAAACATGTCCAAGATTTTAGGTCTGCTGTTTGCTTGCTTTTCTAATTCAATACAGCGTTCTTCATTACAAATTATATTATCAGCATCGCAATTTGACTGAAAAGTTAACCCTATAAAGCATCATATTTCATACGAATGTTACACAATCTATCTACTACATGCCTTCTGTCGTCTGATTGATAGTTCATACTTTTTTAAACAAGTTAAAGCCTTTTAGTTTAATTGTACAAATGTCAACCTTCAGGTTCATGTGTGTTTTTCCTGTGAATTCTTTACTGATTTTTATAAATGAATAAAAGTAACTTTCATATTGTTAGTAATATTTTTAAGATGAACACTTGATTATCCATAGAAAAATCATGTTAAAATGTGAGTATCAAATACGATCTCTCAGGCTTTTGAGGAAGGTTTATTTGTTCATCTCTCAGTCATCATTGTATTTCATTGCTTTATATGTTTTGAAACTTTGATCATAAAACTAAGCATTTAAACCATCTTACTAAGAAATATTGTGAGATACGGTGCTGCTTAAAAGTTTGTGAACCCCTTGCAGAATCTGTGAAAATGTGAATAATTTTAACAAAATAAAAGGTCATACAAAATGCATGTTATTTTTTATTTAGTGCTGTCCTGAATAAGATATTTTACATAAAAGATGTTTACATATAATCCACAAGACAAAAAAATAGCTGAATTTATAAAAATGACCCTGTTCAAAAGTTTATGAACCCTTGATTCTTAATAATGTGTCGTTCCTTGCATGATCCACGGCTGTTTTTTTGTTTTGTGATGGTTGTTCATGAGTCCCTTGTTTGTCCTGAGCAGTTAAACTGCCCAACGCTCTTCAGAAAAATCCTCCAGGTCCTGCAAATTCTTCAGTTTTCCAGCATCTTTTGCATATTTGAACCCTTTCCAGCAGTGACTGTATGATTTTGAGATCCATCTTTTCACACTGAGGACGATTGAGGGACTCAAACACAACTATTAAAAAAGGTTCAGACATTCACTGATGCTCCAGAAGGAAACACGACGCATTAAGAGCGGGGGGGGGTGAAAACTTTTTTAATTTGAAATCAAGGTAAATTGTACTTAATTTGTCTTCCGGGAAACATGTAAGTATCTTCTGTTGCTTCCGAAGGTCAGTACTAAATGAAAAAAATAGTATTTAAACAAAATAAGAAAAATTTGGACATCTTCATCCTGTTCAAAAGTTTTCACCCCCCAGCTCTTAATGCGTCGTGTTTCCTTCTGGAGCATCAGTGAATGTCTGAACCTTTTTTAATAGTTGTGTTTGAGTCTCTCAATCGTCCTCAGTGTGAAAAGATGGATCTCAAAATCATACAGTCACTGCTGGAAAGGGTTCAAATATGCAAAAGATGCTGGAAAACTGAAGAATTTGGCAGGACCTGGAGGATTTTTCTGAAGAGCGTTGGCCAGTTTAACTGCTCAGGACAAACAAGAGACTCAAGAACAACCATCACAAAACACAAGAAACAGCCGTGGATCATCCAGGGAACGACACACAGTATTAAGAATCAAGGGTCATTTTTATAAATTCATCTATATTTTTGTCTTGTGGACTATATGTAAACATCTTTTATGTAAAATATCTTATTCAGGACAGTACTAAATAAAAAGACCAGAGCCAATGATTTTGTCTGAGCTATGAATAAAAAAATTATATAATTCATAATTTTTCTCATTTTATTTGTCTTATCTCATCCTTTTAGTGTAGCATGAGTAAAGCTGATTGTTTTTAGGATGACAAACAATTTTGAAAGTTACATTTTTAGGCTGGTTCATTTTTTAGGCTGCTCTACCTCAGTGGTCTAACAGCGCTCGTCAATGTCAAAATGATCGAGATGGCCAATCAAATCAAAGAATCTTACTGTCATACTGTTCAGTCTGTCACTGTCACAACCGTCTATGGTCACAACGCAACGAGAGTTCATGGAAAGATGTAAGTAGATGCAAGTATTAGACAACTGTTTTATGATAGAAATGTTCAGCTACCAACAGTAATAGACCATCTGGTGATGCAAGCAAACTACTCAACCTTTTATGAAATTTCGCTGTTTTGAAAAATGCGATCATGATTCATGTAGGCCTAATTCATAAATGAATGTGACGACGAGGCAAAACAACTTAGCATTTTCTACATATTAGACATACGAATAAGAGGGAATTTGTGTACATTTTAAAATAAAATATTATTTGCAAAATAATATTTGTTTAAATTGATTACTTCATTAGCCTACTACAATTAGACCTAGAACTTATTTTACCATTCTTATTTATTTATTCCCTTAAATCCTTTATTATTATTATTATTATTATTTATAATAATAAATTATACCCCAAGATGCCCCCCCAAGCACAAAAGTGAAACTCTGCCTATGTCTTTCTTTTTTTGTTAAAATTATTCACATTTTCACAGATTCTGCAAGGTGTTCACAAACTTTCAAGCAGCACCGTATAGAGTAACAAATGATATTTATGAGCATTTTATGTAAGTATTCTGTTTTTAAGATCTAATTAATTTACATGATCAGAATTTTACTTTTTGGCCATTTATTGTAAATATCAGCAACTGCACCAAATTGCATATTTTTGCTCAGTTTTTCCTCCATATTCTCACTATATCATACTATATGAGCCATAAAAGCCTGACGCATCAAACATGATACTCAACAAAATACACGTCTTTTTAAATATTTAAAGGTCCAATAAACTTGCATAGAAAATTGATTTTTCTGACTATTATTTCATATGTCAGGTTTCACATGAATTTGAGAATGCCTTAGCATTTGGTGTGTCTCTCTTTTGACACAAACCAAACCTGATGATCATGTTCTTCAGCACGATTTGAACATCTGACTGGCGTCATTTCAGCTTTGAACGGGCCTGTGCTGGTCTAATATTAATCTTCAGGAGCTCAATGTAGGCTTCACATTTGATTTAGTTTTCATTACAAGTCGATTTCTGGCTGTGATTGATAGTGTTTGCTGGAAATGACACACAGCCGACTGTCAGCGACACACTATCTGAATGGTTACAGCAAATGCGTTTCATGTTACATGTTCATATGAAAGGTCATATGAACGCACAGGCTGCCACATGAGATTGTTTCCCTACTTAAAACACCGCCAACCTCGACCTGCACGACATTACAACGAGATTGAACCAACTTAATTTGGCTCATGAGCATCTCTAGGTAACTAGAAATGACTGGTGGAGGATAAACAGTATAAAACACTATAAACCATCCGACCTCACTGATCATAAGCAATCATAAAAAGCTCTTTATTTTCTTCATATCTGTAAACCCTGCCAGTAAATCTTACAAAACAATAATTTCCAAAGTCACCATAAAATAAGTAATTATATTTGTGAAGTCTATTTTTTAGGACCATTAAGATTTTTTTTGTCATGCAGTTATAAAAATCATCTTAAACAAAATATTTTATTAAAATCAGCAAAAATAAAGGCAGTATAACAAACACTACAATGCAGTTTATTTAAATACCTTAAATAAAATATTATTTTCACATTAGTTATTCAAAATATTTTACACTGAAATGAGAATTTAGCAGCAATTTGTGCTAATAAAGTGCAATGAAAATAGTCACAATGCAAAAAAAATCCTAAAGCTCCTAATAGACTTGATTTTTTAAATGCACAATGTCTTTGAGATTCAGCCTGCAAGCTTCATATTTTGAAACTTCTGTATTATTTATTAACTGAATGTTTTATTCATCTATTTGGGTTTTAAGTCTAAAAAGTTGTGCTTCAGGTCCTATTCATAGACATAAAAAAAAAAAAAAAAAAAAAAAAAATCAAACTGACCTATTTCACACCCCCCCCCCCCAGACGGCAATAATAACATGTAAAGTCAATATTAGTCTTATCTGAAGTAAATAGGACAAAGCGTACTCTATTCACACTCAGACTGAAGAGTTCGCCTGACTGAACAAACAAACTCCTGATGCTTCAGCTTCATCCAGACATTTCAGCATCCATGATGGCTAGAAAACCTCTATAATATATATAATATATAATGGCCACTTAACTGACCATCTGCATGTCGCTGAGGATAGCACTCGATTGTAATTCAGAAACATTTCCTCCTTAATACAGAAACACCGTGATGATGTTCAAACTAGAATATTACTGCTTACTGAATAGGAAATAGGAACTTTTTTGTCAATAGTCCTTTACGATTGTTGCTTGTCAGACTGTACGATCATGATCCCGCTGTAAGACACGTCACACTGTAGGATCTCAGGTGTCATTAATGTCAGACTGTACGACAGTCAGGACGCGTTAAAAACGGACGTACGCAAGAAGACTCATCCAGAGTTCTACATCATCAATCCATTTAGTGATTTATGAAGGGAGAGCGCAGTGCTGCTTTCTGTGTAATCCGTTCGCAAGAAAAGTTATTGTTTTTCATGAGACTTTCATGAGTACTTAATACTTCACCCTTGACAAAAGTGATTAGTGATTTTTTTAATGTTTAATATATATTTATTTAAAAGCGAAACTGAGTGATAAAATATTACAGGAAATGGCTAATATGAGCCAATAAATGCTCATTTGCCGCCATCTACAGGATATAGTGGTAATTAATGTCATTAAAAATAGACATTAAAAATAACTTTTGAAGTGTTTTTTATGCGATGACCAAAAACATTATTTGTTCATCCTTCTGAGATTGTTCCCATTCGTAAAACCGAACGTTTCAGGGTGTAGGAAATCCAACTTTTGATAGAAAACACTTTTATTTAAAAATAAAAAAGACGTTAATTAACATCCTGTAGATGGTGGCAGATGAGCATTTATTGACTCATATTAGCCATCTCCTGCAATATTTTTTCCACAGGTTTTGCTTTTGAATAACATTATAAAATCATTATAGTTTAAAAATAAATTTTGTCAAGGTGAAGTATTAAGTACTCATGAAAGTCTCATGAAAAACAATAACTTTTCTTGCGAATGGATTACACAGAAAGCAGCACTGCGCTCTCCCTTCATAAATCACTGAAGCTGTCAGTCCGAGCAGCGCAAGCTCTCTGATTTCGGCATACTTGTAAAAACTCCAGTTTTGTTCAGTGAATCTAACTAAAGTGCACAATAAATCTTTAATTTACAGTGTGTTGCCGCTTTTTTTCACATGAAAGTGCGAAAACTGATGGTCGAATTGAATTTTGCTGATGAGGAACACTGAGGGATGCGTCTTTTTTATGTTGTTTTACGTTTGAAAAACTAAATTAATGCTAGGTTGGACTATTTAAGTGACTGCTTTCTGATTATAAACTAACTATTACACCACTGATGCTGTTAAAGCTACCTCAGGATATTGAAGATACCAGCACTCCAACAAGTGACATTTGACCGGAAGTTTTCCAGCTGGCTTATGTCATTGCGGAAGTTCTTAAGAACGTTCCGTGCATATGGTCCATTGTCTCAGATGAACAAATCGTGGCCAAAAACGTACAGTGTGAAATGTTTTTGCTTCATTGCCATATGAGCAAGCTTAACTCTTTCCCTGCCATTGACGTAAATTTCCGTCATTTATAAGACAACGCTTCATCGCCATTGGTGGAATTTTCTGACTTTTCGTGTTTTCACTGTTATACGGTAGGGGGCGCTATCGTCTGAAAGAGCACAGAATCTCCGGATCAAAACACAGGTGAAGAAGCAGAAACAAGAACTCTTTTTTTTATGAAAAAAGAATGCATAAAGCTACAATAAAAATAGTTTTTGTTTAAAAGCAGAGGCTCTGTTCTTTCTTTTGATATATTGCCTGTTCAGATATTCATACAACAAAATATTCTGGGGGCCATGACATTTTTGTGAAAATGATATCGAAACCCTGGCGCTGACTGGAAACTTAAAAAAAAAACAAAAAAAACAAAAAAAAAAACGCTGGTGGGGAAAGAGTTCAATTTATAATGTTGTTGAGTTGGATAGAACTCTGAACTAGAAGTCAAATCTAGTCAAAATCAAACTATTCACTATAAACGTTTCCAGTCCTAACGTTTTCCATATTCTCAAAATCCCCTAATATTCCAGGTTTTCCGTGGCCGTGGGAATCTCCGGACGACTGCTGACAGTGATTTTTACTCACCGAGCACTTTTCCGATGACAATAGATTTGATGGCGTTGAATTCGGTGTCTGATGTTAGATTGAAATCTTCTTTTGCATGTTGATCGACCTACAAAAGATGCAACAAGCCATGGTTAAAATTATTTGTGCATTGAGCGTCACGTTTGTTCATAGCAAGGACATATTCGTCTGGAAGCATTTTAATTAAAACAACTCTTCAAAGCAACCATAAAACACGTTACTGCTCGCTGGTTCAAAACCAGAGGATGTGCTCCAGCCCGGCCGTGTGTCTGCATTTAAAGTGTGATTATTGCAAAGGTTCAGACTAACTGCTGAGGTCATCGACAGAGCAGTGCTCCCGTCACGACCTGCACCGCCGCAGAGCATTGACCGTTATTGAGCAGAGCGTGTCATGCATCAGGGCTGCAGTGCTTTACTGGACACTCAAAATCTAATCCTCCATGTGATCAAATACTCCATTTCAAATTCATGACTATATGCATTACTTTTTTTTATATGCAAGGATGTTCTGTTTAATATTTTGATGTATTTTGTAGCCTTTTAGGAAGAGATTAAAGGAATATTCTGGGATATTATCAACATATTTATAGACAGCCATTTAAGGCACTCCATGTAAATAGAGTAAAAATGTTAACTAATAGATATCACCATACTGATTAATCCCTGTACATTAAGACAATTGTGTTTAAATGATGCATTATCTAATTAAATATGCACTAATTTGCATACATTTCCAGAGTAGAAATCTGAACACTGATGAATAGGGGAATTTGGAAAATACTGTCAACAGCCACAAAAAAATACATTTGGGATGCTTTCTTTCTACTAGTCTAAAAAAAAGACTAAATGTTATGGAAGCAAAATAACCTAAAATCTCAAAATTGACCAGTGCTGTTGTAATATAGTAATTTGCCAATAGGTGTCACCGTTATACTATGCCATCTAGTGTGTCACTGCAGTTCTGTTTCTTCCTACTTCCTTTTCAGCTGTTTAATAAAAAAAACGTGAAAGCTCAACAGGTTATGGGCCCAGATCTTTGCCCAGGATTTAGTGTGATATAGACAGTGTTGTGGAACTCTCAATGGACTGTTTATTGAGAAGCTGAGCGGGCCAGAGAACTGGGCAACGTGGAAATTTCAAATGGAACATTTGATGAAAGCCAAAGGACTATGGGACATGGTGATGGAGACTGACAACATGTCAGAGGGAGCAAATGCACAGGCAAGAGCAGAATTCGAAAAAAAAAACGGAAAGAAAAGGCGTTTTCTGTGTTGGTGCTGAATGTGAGTACGCCCCAGTTGTATCTGATAACAAGCTGCAAGACACCTAAAGAAGCGTGGAATACACTAAAAGGACATTTTGAGAGAGACACTCTTGCAAACAAGCTGTTTCTGAAGAAAAAATACTTCAGATGTGAAATGAAGGAAGGAGAAAGCATAACTGAACATTTGAAACGAATGAAAGAACTAACTGACCAGCTAGGAGCGATAGGTGCTGTGATTGAAGAGGAGGATCAGATTGTAACACTGCTGGGAAGTTTGCCATCAAGCTATGCTACAATTGTCACTGCACTGGAAACCAAGTTGGACAATTTAACGCTGCAGTTTGTTCAGCAAGCATTAATAAATGAAGAACAAAAGCGAGTGCCTGCTGATGGTAACTATGGCGGTGCTGCGTCCGGTGGCGCGTCAACGATGTCAACCCAAGTTTGCGGTGATATGCAGTCCAACTCCAAGGCAGTGAGAGCTGACAGATCCAGCTTGTGGAGATGTTAAAAGTGTGGGAAAGAGGGACTATCAAGCGCGACTGTCCAAGTAAAAAAAAAAAGGAATAAAACCCACAAGGCCAAAAACGTAACATGTGAACATTTAGAAGACTCGTCTGAGAGTGCTTTTATCGCTAAAGAGGCAAACCAGGATAAGATGACACAACAGACTGAGTGGTTGATCGACTCTGGAGCATCAAAGCACATGACGCGTCGTGAAGATATCCTTTAAAACTACCAGCAATTTCCAAAACCACAGTCTGTGAAATTCGGTGACGGCAGAGTGGTTGACGCCCTAGGACTTGGTGAGAGCTGAGAATGACATTCAAAGTCAATGATGTCAAAAATGTCACGATGTTTGATGTGCTGTATGTTCCAAAGTTATCCGGGAATCTCTTTTCAGTGGGAGCTGCTGTCAGAAGAGGAAATATGGTGCAGTTCAAAAAATCTTGGGTTGTATCAGCTGGATGTCCAGGGAAGTTCGCCCGACTGTCACTGTGCGTCAAGTGCATTAGTAACAGCCAACGTGTGGCACCAGCGAATGGGACACACCACCAAATTGAAGGAACTTAAAAATCTGGTAAATGGACTAGACTTTCCTGCAGAGAAAGAAGTACCCTTCTGTGAAGCCTGCGTGGAAGGCAAGCTGTCTAGAAAGCCTCACAAGCCAGTGGGAGAAATCCGTTCCAAACGCAAACTGCAGTTGGTCCATAGTGATGTCTGTGGTCCCATGCAGTCTATAGTACTTTGTGACTTTTATCGATGACTATTCTAGATGTTGCAAGGTATACTTTATGAAGCAGAAGAGTGAAGCTTTTAACAAATTCAAGGAATTTGAGAAAACATTCTCCAATGAGTGCGGAGAGAAAGTGACAAGACTAAGAACGGACAATGGTGGGGAATACACATCCAAAGAATTTCAAGAATACTTGAAGGTTCAAGGTATCCATCATGAAATAACTGTGCCTCACACACCTCAGCAAAATGGTGTTGCAGAAAGAAAAAATCGGACATTAATTGAAGCAGCAAGAACCATGCTCTCTCATGCTAAATTGCCAAAGACGTACTGGGCAGAGGCTGTAGCGACTGCAGTTTACATACAGAACAGGCTGCCCACATCTGTTCTGAAGCAAGAGACACCGTACAAGAGATGGTACGATAAACAGCCAAATGTAAGTCACATGAAAGTGTTTGGTCGTGTAGCTTTTGCACATGTCCCAGACGCAGAAAGAAGAAAACTGGACAAGAAGGCTGTGAAGCTCCGTTTCGTGGGATATGCCAACAATGCGAAGGGCTACCGCTTGTTCGACGAAGAAAAAAGAAGGATTCTAATTCGTCGGGATGTGATCTTCAATGAGTCAGACTTTGACTGGAAACAAGAAGTGGACATTTCTTTTTCGGAGAATGAAGTTATCATGAAAACTTACGAGAAAACATGAGTCGATGCTACTGTCGATGAGACTGCTAGAGAAGGCGGCAGAATCAGAAAACCACCCAAGAGATATGGATATGAGGAGTTTGCCGACCTGGTGACTGTTGATCATTATGCTGGTGTTTGTTGTGTTGCAGAACCAAGCACACTGAAAGAGGCAATGATGAGTCCTAACGCAAAGGAATGGCAGGATGCGGCTGACCTGAAATATGAATAGCTGCTGGAGAATGAGACGTGGGATTTAGTGGAACTACCAAAGGATCGGAAGGCCATAGGATCAAGATGGGTGTTCAAAGTCAAGCATCAGAGTGATGGACGAGTGGAGAGATACAAGTGCAGACTCGTCGCTAAGGGATACTCACAGAAGTATGGTGCTGACTATGATGAAACTTTTTCACCCGTGGTAAGATTTAGCTCAATTCGTACGTTGCTGTCCTTCGCCGTCCAGAATAACCTACATGTGCATCAGATGGATGTGGTAACTGCATTTCTAAATGGACACCTGGATGAGGAAATCTACATGGAACAACCAGAGGGATACATCAGACCAGGGGAGGAACATTTGGTATGCAAACTGAAGAAGTCAATATACGGGCTGAAGCAACCCCCTCGCTGCTGGAGCAAAACCTTCACAGAGTTCATGAAGAACATTGGCTTCAAACAGAGTACATCCGACCCGTGTGTTTGTGAGATCTCAACAGGAGCTGGAGATATTAGCTGTGTATGTTGATGATCTGATCCTGATCACAGAGTCGATGGAAAGCATGAAAGAGCTGAAACTTGCTCTTAAGAAGCGCTACAAGATGAAGGACATGGGAGAGCTGTCCTATATCTTGGGTATCTCTGTCATCCAAGACAAGGAAAAGAACTGTGTGTTTCTTCATCAGAAGCATTACATTAAAGCCATTCTTCGAAAGTATGGCATGCATGATGCCAATCCCGTTGCAACCCCAGCTGATGCAAATCTAAAGCTGAAAAGGAACGACGGTGTCAGCAAGCCTGTGAACTCAAGTACCTACCAGTTTATGGTAGGTAGCCTATGCTGCGATGGCCACACGACCTGACATAGCACAAGCAGTGAGTGTTGTATCAAAGTTCAACGCAAATCCAAGTGCTGCGCATCTGACGGCAGTGAAGAGAATTCTGCGGTACTTGAAGGGTACATTGGAACTCGCTCTCAAGTATGAGCGGTCAGAGAACGATCGTCGCTCAACAACCGGTAATGTGTTCTTACTGGGTGGAGGAGCCGTGAGCTGGCTCAGCAAGAAACAGTCAACTGTTGCTCTTTCGACAGCGGAGGCTGAGTACGTTGCACTTAGCCAAGCAGCTCAGGAATGTGTCTGGCTTAGACGACTACTGAGTGATCTTGGAATAGATGCTACGCCTATGGTGATCCTGGAGGACAACCAAGGAGCCATTGCAATTGATCATTCAAGAACTAAGCACATAGACATTCGCTATCATTACATTCGTGAATGTGTGCAGAATGGACAAATACAACTGCAATACTGCCCTAGGGATGACATGAAGGCACATATCTTGACCAAGCCATTGGTAAGACAGAAGTTTGAGTATCTTAGAAGTGAGATTGGACTTTGTTTCATTTAATTCTGTTTAGTCTAATATTAAATCGAGTCGATCACATGATCCGCTCTGTGCTATCGTGTCTCTGGACCGACTCGATCACATGATCTGCTCTGTGCTGTCGTGTCTCTGGACCGACTCGATCACATGATCCACTCTGTGCTATCGTGTCTCTGGACCGACTCAATCACATGATCCGCTCTGTGCTGTCGTGTCTCTGGACCGGAGCTGCGGCGGTTCACTGACACCAACATGAAACCAGACTTCATTCGCCCCAATGGAAATCATATTGACACTGTCTGAATCGTTCCCTATCCCCTAAATAGTGCACTATGTGCCATTCACCATGTAGAAAATAGTGATCGTGTGAACAAGTGAGCGATTTCAGCTGCAGCTTCAGCGTCTGTTTATAATGTAGGGGGCGGGGCTTCAGATTCTAGAGAGCATTTGAATGGACAGAAAATCTGATGAGAAGCTGAAGTGCAGAGTGATGTCATCAAAAACACTGATTCATATTGACAGAAGTGAGAGACTGTAAGTTTTGAACGCTTATATCTTCTAAATGTGAATTTTGTCATTGTTTTGGAGCACACTAGCTTATAACCTTAAGGTTAACATATTCATACTAAACGCCAAAAAACTTTTGATTTCGTGGGGACGTTTTGATGTTTTGGTGATGGTTTCCCATGGAAGTCAACATCACGCCTCAGATGCTGTTAATCTGTGTATGTTGAAAATAACCAGAATATCCCTTTGCAGAAGTGTTATACCTTTTAACCCCGTCCCAATTTGATGCAAAATGCAGAGAGATGGACTTTCAACAGCGTCCTTCAAATCTACCACAGTACCTGAATACTGAGCGTCTCAGCGAGTCTCTGGACGCTCACTCTGTGGAGCTGCCCGTTGGCCAGATTCCTCGCGCTGGCTCGGAAAACCTCCGCGTCTCTGTTGTGCTGCAGTTTGTACTTGATGTCCAAATGTCCTTTAGAACAAAGAGCATTTGATTTCTCAACAGGCTTTTATATGGTAAAAAGTCACCGTTTAACCACAGTAAATATCTGAGACAAACAGGAACATCAACATGCAACAAAAGCGAACACGTTTCTGCAACTACAAAGCTTCATTTTAAGAGGATTAATATTTTATCCTGGTGCTGAAATAAATTAAAAAACTAACGTTTCATCAGTTTTGGGAGTAATTAACCATCTGTACACAAACAGAAAGCTTTTAAGCTGAAAATATCACGTGTGTGAGTCTTTATTAAGCTAAACTAGATTTTTGCAGGTGTTATGTTCTGAAGGGTTTATAGCATGTTGCTCTGGTGCTCTGGATGGTCATTTCTATGCTAATGAACCAGTTGGCTTTTGCTTACAATTTTTGGTGAACTTTCCTGTTAATTAATGTGTATATGGACCCCCAGAAATAAATAAAAATGGCATGCAACAGGAACAGGAAGCTGTCAGACCGATCACCAGGGTTCTGGAGGCTGTTATCTAGACTTCTGGACCTTAGGCATAATTGGACTAGCAGGTATTATCGGCACACACTGTCTGGTGCTTCCTCTCTGTGGAAACCCAGTGTGCCGTGATGAGCCAGATTCAGAGTTTCCTACTGAATTCTGCTTCTGCGGCGCGGGACGCCACAATAATTGGCATCAAACATGGTAAATAAAACAAGAGTATTTTGGGCAAAACACTTTGATGTTTGGTTAAATAAAATAGTATTTATTAAAAATGAAATCTACAGAGTGTCATAAACGTACATTCCAAATTCAATGAGTTATTTGTTACACTGTATTCTAACCAGTGTAGTATTATTTATATACCTTTTATTAAAAATATTTATTAATATTTTGACTTTTGACTTGGCTTTCATTTTTAAATTTTATATTTTTATATATTTTTATAGTTTGCATTTTAATTTTGTCATGTGCTTTTATTAGTATCGTTTTCTTTGAAATATTTATATTTAGCTTTATTTTTATTTCAGTTCTGATTAGCTGACATTTCTCAGTTTTTCATCAAATAATTATATTTTATTTTATTTCAGCTTTATTTCAACAATTAGAAAACAAAATAACGATAAAGAAAATTACTTTTAGTAGTTTCAGATCTACTTTTTGTCACTTTTATTAGTTTTCATTTAAATGTTTATATTTAGCTTTAATTTATTTTTATTTCAATTTTAGTTTTCAGTTAGTTGCCAAGGCAACATTTCAAATTTTTGATTACGTTTTTTTAAGTAATCTAATAATTATATTTTATTACAGCTTCTTTTCCACAATTAGAGAACCGTTTAAAATAACAACACTGGTTCAAAACAAAACTGATGTCTTTTTGGGACAAAAATGCATATTTACATGAAAGAAGATTTACTGCATTATGGACACAGCGTAAGACTGATTCAAACTTCATGAGTCTTTTTGCATGATTCATTAAAGGGGTCATGAGCTTTTGACATATAAGAGGTCATCATACTATAAGAATATCCTGTAAGTTTCAGAACTGAAAACTTCCTTGTTAGTCCAAAAACAGCTTTTATTGTGACCAAGCCCAGAGAACGACTCGTTGTGGAATGTGCCTATAGTAGATGAAAGACCGCCTCTGCAGAAGAAGATCAACGCCTACTTCATCATTGCAACTTTGGCCCCGCCCACTGGTGTGTTAGTGAGATGACGAGGAGAGAAGAGCGATACAGGATCATTGGACTAAAAATAACATTACCTTCCAAAGGATCCTAATGCTAGGAATGTGCTTATTTATTTTCAACAATGTGAATGTCTCAGTTGAGCATTATTTATTTATATTCGGTACATTTCACTGTGGGTTCTTTAGTAAATCAGTCACAGTTTCAGTGCAGGCTTTGCAAACAGACTTTTACGATATGGACTCGACAGTAATGCCACAACATGTAAGTAACCGTGTTAATTCTAATGCCTGATCAGTGATTTCTGATATGTAATGATTCATGTACAGTCAGATGTTCTTTGCCTATGTGTCAGTAAATCAAACCAGTGACTAAACGCTCAACTTCACATTGTTTCTGTTATTATCTGTTATTTAAACAGTGATTAAATTATATATAGAAAGCGATCAAAAAACGCTCCCTTTACAATCGCTGTAAAGTTTATCAGTGACTGAGTTCTGGACTTGCACCAAAACTCCTGTAATAATCAACAAATCTCTTATTTACATTGTGTTTGCAATGTTAATTATGATGAATGCATTCGTTAGTGTGCAGAAACTGAGTTGCAATGACGAGATCACTGCATTCATGTGCTCAACACGTCTGTGATCGGCTACAATGCTAATCACTGCAACCTTTCATGCCACAATTTAAATATAATGCTGTAGATCTAAATATAATGCTGTAGATCTAAATATAATGCTTCCACATGTAATACTTAGCTATTTCATATGCAAAGACGTAAGCCAATCACTGCAGTGGGCGTTTACACTGAAGTCTCACAGCAGCCAATCACAACAGTGGGCGTTTACACTGAAGTCTCACAGCAGCCAATCACAACAGTGGGCGTTTACACTGAAGTCTCACAGCAGCCAATCACAACAGTGGGCGTTTACACTGAAGTCTCACAGCAGCCAATCACAACAGTGGGCGTTTACACTGAAGTCTCACAGCAGACACGCCCCTTCAAACAGAGCGTTCAAACCAGAGGGCTAAAATCAGGGTAGGAAAATTGCCTTTTATTTCTAAATTATGGCCATTTTTTATGTAAAAATCATACTAACATTATAAGTGAACCCCAGGAAACATCATAAAACAATAAAACAATGCAGTTCATGACCCCTAAAAGAATTGTCTCAAAGAATCTTTTAATCGGACTACACTGGTCACGGTGTATGTTTTGCGAAGAAGATACAATAGAAAGATGTGTTGTATATTATTGTGCATCACATTCAATTCTGCAAAATATTTTGGTAGATTTAGGAAACCCTAAAAGACGTATCTCTGATATCCAGGTGGCGTTTTTGGATGAAAGTCGGGGGAACCTTTTTAAATGACGAGAGCTTTCGAGAAAATTCCCTTAAAAAATGCGCTTAAAAACAGCTTTTCTGGCACACAGGATCACAGACGCATGTTTACATGCAGTCATGAATGCATCACAGTCTCAGGAGGGAATATATCCCCGCCGGCATGCAACACGCCATTTCTTTTATGGAGGATTTCAGACAATATACAAAGTAATTTACTGCAGCTGACATCCTGGTGTCTTCAGAGATTCCCCAGACTCATGCTAATCCAAATTAATGTGCTTAGGGTGCATGCAAGCAAACCAGAGAGGAAGATTAGAGAGTTTCAGACCGTTTCTGTTAAGCAGGACGGCGAGGTATTCTCTGTAGTACGAGTTGACATAAAGCAGCAGCGCTGGAGCTTGGCTCGTCCTGAAGCTCAGTGAAATATTCTCTCCTCTCAGCGTTAAATCAGAGTAGATGGAGGACGACAGCGCGCTGATGTTCCTGTTCAGCTCGTACGGCTCTTTAAATGTGTACGTGACTGATGTTCCAGGTTTGAAGAAGGCAGAAACATCTGGAAGTGAGATGAAATGCACCTGGATTAGAATTATACATATCGCATAACTATATACGCTGGTGTAAGATCACTGTGCTATATTTACATTCACTGGGCAATATGGCCAAAAATATTTATTGATATTGATATTCATCACAATATTCATTTAATAGCATTAATAGGGGAAGAACATGCATTTTACATGTTTGTTAGACCTCAAAAATGAATGCAAACATAACTTTTTTGTAAATTCCATAGAATAAGTTACTTTCTAGAGTTTTATTTTTAAAATATATATATTTTTTATAAAAGGCTGTATTTTCCGTTTTCATCACAGATGGTGCCTAATGAAGCAAATTCATAAAACTTATAATCAATCTTTTAAAATGTAATCAAATGAAAATATAGCAATTAATTTTTTTATTGAATTTTTTTTTAACAAAGTGTTTTTATTTTTTGTCAAATAAAGTGCTGCACAACACAACTTATATACTGTATTTGTAATTAAAACATGGATGAAAAATATGTATGATATTCCTTAAAATAATAATAATAATAATATCTTAATTTTATATAATATCCTATTTTACTATATAATAGTAATATATTTCTGTCATAATTCCTTCAAGTTAAGCTTTTATTTTGTATTTTATGATTCATTTTATCAAACTAAATGGTGGATTGTTGTTATCGTTAATTTAAACTATTAAAAATAATTGTTGGTATTTGAAATGCTGAAATAAAATAAAATATAAATATTAGATGAAAAACTTAAAAATGAAATGAAAATTAGAAATAGTGCCTGAAATACGTATTAAAAGTATTAAAGTATTAAAATGACTAAAACTAAAACTGAAAACTAAAACTGAAATAAAAATAAATGAATAGTAAATATAAAAAAATTAAAACTAATAAAATGACAAAGCACATAACAAACTTACTAAAACAAAAAAATAAAAAATGAAAACTATAAAAATACTATAAAAATATTTTAAATAAAATTTAAAATCTTAATAAATACTATAATAGCATATAAATAACACTAAAATAACACTGAAATAGAAATATAATAAAATAATGTAAAACAGAAAAAATTTCCTCTTTTACTGTACATTTTTTGTGCAATGACCTTTGAGTTCATTATAGCTGTTGAAGATTTATTTATTTTTGATAAATACTGATATCGATATATAGCCCAGCCCTACTATTAGGGTTACAAAACAGCAATGAGCCACATTTGTTTCTGTACCTTTATGACAGAAGGTTCCCGTGAACGGCGAGAGGCTGCAGTCGCAGGTGAAGCCGTTGTAATTCTCCACACAGGTGCCGTGATTCTGGCACAGGCCGCCGTAGCTGCTGCAGTGTCCGGGACAGCCGGGCGTCACTCCGGGCGTGATCTCCGCCCTCTCCTCCAAATCCAGCGTCTTCCCGTTGAGCTTCAGCGAACGAATGCAGCCTAGAAATCCTTTCTGCCTGGAAGCAGTTCCTCCTGAAAACACAACCGGAAACAAGCAGAGTTTTCACAATCTGCCGTTGTTCTCCAGCCCTTGAAAGCATACAGCTGTCAGGACAAAAGCACAAACGCCATTTAAAAGACAAGTTACAGGAAAAAGATAGCTTTTATCGCGCAGACAGCATAACCTTTTCAGGTTTGAGTTGTGGCGGGTGGATATTGTTCTCTGAACTCGAATCGTCCGTTCAAAACAAATGATTGCTGACACTTTTCCCCCCCACTGATGTGTTGAATCTTCTGTCATTTTGTGCTGTCAGTCACAGTGGTTTTGTCCTTGATATGGTAATTGCTTTTGGAAGAATATTGTGTTTTTTTTGCATTCTGTTCCTGCAGACGACAAGCTAAAAATACAGAAATAATGTGCTCTGCATACATTAGTGCTTAGTGTTTTAGTGCTAATTTGTTTCAGCGAACACCTCGCTGTGCCAGCTGTGCCAGCTGTGCCATATAATCATCTGTGAAATGTTCAAAGCAAAGTTGGAAATGCTGTTAAAAGTTTTGACATACTAATGCTGAAATAAGAGACAATGGCAAATGTGTTACAACCCACAGGAAACACAAATCACTATAAGGTCCCTTCAATATCTCAATGTTCCACCTAGATAGAAATCGGAGTAAATAGAGAGCAATTGGAGAGTTAGTTTAAGTCTCCCACATTATAAGTGTTCTTTTGAGATCTTAATGGGGTCCTTTTATTCTTTTTTACATTTTCAACTTTCTTTAGTGTGTAATGTTGGTGTTTAAGTCCCAAAGTCCCTCCAGAGGGAGTTCTTCTCTATATCAGTGTCAGTGTTTCTGAACTCCCTGAAACGCCTCCTTGAGTTTTCTTCCAGGAATGAACATGTCACAATATTCCTCATTTAAATAATTCCTGCCCAAGGCATATGCAAAATAAAGGGGCGGTCCTGGTTGAGTTAGTTAGTAGTGTGTTGAAACTCACTGTTATGGTAAGGGCCAGGACATTTCCCAAACACACTCGAGACCCTATTTTAACGATCTGAGCACATGGTCTGAAGCGCACGGCGCAGGTGCTCTTAGGGCATGCCCGAATCCACTTTTGCTAGTTTAATGACGAAAAAAAAACGGTCGGCGTGCCCGGCGCATGGTCCAAAAGGTTTGTACCTAGTGTCTTAATGAATCATGGGTGTGTTTTGGGCGTAACGTACAATAAACCAATCAGAGTCTCATCTCCCATTCCCTTTAAAAGCCAGTTGCGCTTGCACCATGACGGAATTTGCGAACGGAAAGACTGAACGCTTCTCCAGAGAGGAATCCTTTTATTTTTAATATTTAAAAATGTTTGTGTGCTGCTGCGCATCCCTGTGTGTGTAATAAGCAGAGTGTACGCGCGTTGTGCACCCGCCTATAGGCTCATATTACTAACACACCCTTTAAATAACACAAAAAATACTCGTTTTCAGTTCCTCAAAATAGCAACGCGCCAACAATGCGCCTGAACACACCTGGTTTTCAGACCAGCACGCCCATGGGCGAACAGATGGGCACAAGTGCATTTATTTAAACAACGTGGCGCTGAACGTGATAATGATAACTGCGTCAGGCTGAAACTAGCAAAAAACACTAGCGTCGCGCCTGGCGTAACATTGGGCTGGGTGTATGATAGGGCCCTCGAAGTGCTTGACCAATCACAACACACTGGTCCAGCCGTCCAATCAGAGCACATTGTGCTTTTTCAGAAGCTTCATAGAGACAGGAACTAAAGAAAGTGTTACTGACAGAGAGGGAAGAGAGGAGCTGCAACAGTGGAGAATATGGGAAAAAAAATTATACAAATTCTATAATACAATGATTTTTTTTACTTAAACCACTTAAGTAAACTTACAGTATAGCAGTATAACATACATAAATGTATGAATACCTTTAAATAATATTTTTTATTATATTTGCTTATATTTTATTTTTGCTATGTAAGAAGAAGAATGAGGTTTATTTCATATTACAGCAATGAATATATTGGGTAAATGTGGTTAATTTTCATTAAAATAAGAACAAAACTGTTGACGTCTGAGATCTTAATATATGAACTAATTGATAAATGATCTGAGCTGTTATCCACATTATTTTACAGCTCTATACTCCTACTGTATGACAACTAGTGTAATGGAACATTTTTAATATCTATAGAAAGTATATGTAATTTTATGACCTATTATGAACTGTTGTATTTCTTCATTTGTAATTGGCTCTAACCAGCCAGAACTGAGTTTTTATACTATGTTTTGTCTGACTCTTCTGTGCTATATGATGAGTTTCTCACACAAGACCCGAGACAGGAGGGGTGAGGTATAAATACAGTTTGAGAAACACTTATCTTTGTCTTCTCACAGAGCCTCTCTGTATGCAGATGACCTTCCTCCAAGAATAAACTTTTACAATACTTCTTTGCTCTCTGGGTTTCTCATTGTTAGCCTCACCATTAATATTGGAAAATATTTTTCCACAACAGTACTGAATCATTTGTGTTTATTTGTATTATTTGTTTTTTTTGCGTGAGAAAGGTGATACTTGAGGTGAATCATAATTCATCTCCATTAAGTCTTCTAAAAGAGCAACCTATGAGCCTCATTTGTGTCTGTGGCAGCCTATCAAAGCTGATATCTTGATAAAAATAGCTTTCTTTTCCATGTTATGTCTCCTTCAGTACAACGACTGATATGTTTTACAGAGAAGACCTCAGAACTGCATTACAAACGGGTTGAAATGGAGCTCATCATACCTTCCTGTGCAGACGGACACATTTGAACAGTCATGGGAACCTCCGAATCCAATTGCAGTTGAGTGCTGCACAATGGAGCTATAAAGATTGAACTATAATGACACTACTTTCTCAACACTTACTGGAAAACTTCAATTCATTCCCACTGAAGTCCTCTAACAGAGAGGCACCTTTCAAATTGGCCAGGAGCTCGTTCAAGGTCAGCAAATCTTTAGCTTCACAGAAACCATTCGTATTGAGAGTCACCATCACAACCTGTTTCATCCCTGAAGATTCCCATGAGCACGTTTTACAAGAGTGAATCTCACTAAACCTCATATTTCAGCTCTCATATTTCACCCCAAAAATCAAAAGAAAAAAATTAAGAAAATCAAGCCTGTTTTTAGAACCATTAGGACTTTTTGCATTATTTTTTTTAACAATATTTTCAGGACATTTACTTCCAAATTCCTATTATGATGCATCCAGATGTTTTATATTTGTTATAATTCTAATTATTTTTAATTACTCTTTAAAGTGAAAAATACTATAATACTATATAATATTTTTTCTTCATTATAAAGGCAGTATAACAAATACTACAATGATGTATGAATACCTTTTAAATAATATATTATTATCATTCCATTACAATAATGAGAATGAGGTTATTTTCATATTACAGGAATGAATTTAGGGTGCAAATGTGGATATTATGCAAATATCATCCAACTATTAATTTTTTTTTTGGGGTCATTCAAATAGCTAAAATAAAACATAAATATTAGATGAAAACTGAAGCAGAAAAAAAGTATGTTGAAGTAGTAAAATTACTAAAACTGAAATAAAAATAAATTAACATTAAATATTTAAAAACAAAAAATGACAAAATTAATAAAACTTTAAAATTAAAATTGAAAATGTAAAAAACCTCATTCAAAATATTAATAAATACTATAATAGCATATAAATAATATTAAAATAACACTGAAATAGAATTTTTTTTGTGAGTAAAATATCTGTAAGCAAAATTTCCTCTTTTTTTGTTTGATTTTGGAGTGATATACGATCTTGACATGTTGTTCTTTGTGAGATTGGCACAAAAGGGACAAATAATGGCAAATAATAACAGCGATCTGATCTCTGAACAGCACACAGAGACTGATAAACGTTCTTCCTACCTACAAATAATTGGCTGTTGAGCTGCAGATGAATGTGTCCATCGGCGGGAGCTTTCTGAACGGCAGCGGGATGGTGGTCCACATACAGGGAGGCCTCTTTCACGTTGCGCTCGGCTCTCACGTGATGCCAGCGGTTGTCGTTCAGAGCGGCGGGCGTCTTAACCCTCACCTCAAAAGGACCGTTTCCCACATCGAATGAGAAGACGACTTGATTCGGCGCTGGAAAGGGAAACACATTTGATTGATGTTCATCATCATACTGGCAGATTGATATTTCGCTGATGTTTCGTTCCAGTTAATAAGACGCAATTGGTCAAAAGAAATGAGACATGCGAACCATTCCAAACGGAATCGTGATGATGGAATCTGTTGAGTGGCTGATGATGTTTGAGGGTCTGAGAATAATGCCAAAACAACACTCTGTTCTCTAAATGTCTAAAACAACTTCCAATGACAACAAAATGAATGATAAATGATCATCTAAAACATCTGACAGTAACGTTGAACCTAAATGTCAACTAACTATACTAGTATTAGTTGAGTACTAGTAGACCGTTTGAGGTTAGCAGGGTTCGTACACATTTCTACCAATACATTTCCATGACCTTTCCATTACTTTTCCATGACTTTGAGGCAAGTATTCATGACCTAACGTTCTATGAAAAGTCTGTGTATACATGTAAAATAAGAATAAAAATCCATCTTCAAATTACAGCATATCTTAACTAATTAATGACAAGCTATGTCGTTTAATACAAAATAAACACTGACAGACCAGTAAGACGGTTAGATAAAATACTGTCTGACCCTCAGAACTCCACTGTACGGTGGCCGAGAAGTGCAAAATGGACAATGGCAAGTCCAAAAAACAAATTAACAAGTTAGGAAACACAATAGCAATTCCGGAAACAAAATAACAAATCAGAAAACACAATGACAAATCTGAAAACAAAATAGCAAGTCAGAAAACACAACGACAAGTCGGACAAAACGGAAAAGGTAGGTATATGTGGCGAATGGAATACTGACCGCTGATTGGACGAGATATCTGTCAATCAAGACATGCAGAACGTACAGCAGGCGTCGGCAGGAGAAATATTAGAGTAAATATTAGAGCCGTCTCTTTTTTTACAGGCTACTTTAGTGCGATTAATTATGGAGAAAGAAAAACGTTTCATATTAAATATGCCTACCAATGTCTGGTTGAGTCAGACAAAATTACAAAACGCGATCTGATAAGTGAGAGAGTGGCGTGTAGAGTAAGAACAACAGATTTAGCTTTTAACGCGAGCAACCTGAGTTCGAGTCTCTCCTTTTCCCGATCCCTTTCTTTTCCCTATACCCATCGCTTATCAGCTTGGAGAGGCATTTTATTTTAAGTAAAAATAAAGTGTCTAACAGGTAGCCTACTTAATAGACCTACAATATGATAATCTATTTGCACTAAATGGCGTCTTGCACATCTAGAATAGCCAATGCCAACTTTAAATCAAGAAAAGTTTCCATTGGCAAAGAAATGGAATTTACACAGTGCATTTACACTGCATGCTATAAGAGTAATGTTTTGTTTTATTGTATTGATATAGCCAATTAAATTATTTTAAATGAAATTATAGGCTATGCACGTTTTTTTGTGCGTACATTCGTTTTTCGGAATCGTACACACATTTGAGAAACGATCTTAGATCAAACGTAGGACAGTTTCTACGCAACATTATATAAATGAGGCCCCTGGAATGCATTATAACTGCTTTCTAATAGTGTTTGTGTTTGTTTTTTGCAAAGTGAGTGACATAATAATTTTAGCTCGCAGCTTTGCAGATCATTAAAAAAACAATTATTATCGTAGACGATACATCGCTAATATTTACACATGCACACACGAATCAACTTTCTCCTGCCGACGCCTGCTGTACGTTCTGCATGTCTTGATTGACAGATGTCTTGTCCAATCAGCGGTCAGTATTCCATTCGCCACATATACCTACCTTTTCCGTTTTTTCCGACTTGTCGTTGTGTTTTCTGATTTGATATTTTGTTTTCAGATTTGTCATTGTGTTTTCCGATTTGTTATTTTGTTTCCGGAATTGTTATTGTGTTTTCTTACTTGTTAATTTGTTTTTAGACTTTCCATTGCGATAATAATTTGTTGTTTTGTTATTGAATTTGTTATTTTGTTTTCATAATTGTGATTTTGTTTTGCACTTCTCAGCCACCGTACCACTGTGTAGCAACAGATTGACATACATCATTGGGAGGCAACAATGTTAAATAAGTAAATAAAAGTGTCCAGTAACACTGACAGTAACTTTACAAGGTCGCAGTGCCAGAAACAAACTTTTGGAATACAAAATTTGGTAATTAAGAAGATTTTAAAACAGCTTTGCCTCCTATTTACCCTTAATCTCATTGGATAACCATCAATCATCAACAAGATAACGTCCCTATTTGAATTCCCCAAAAAGAGTTTATTTTTTCATTTCTGTCATTAATTCCTCACCCTCATGTCATTCCCAACCCGTAAGACCCTCGTTCACCTTCAGAACACAAATCTTGATAACAAAATGAAGATCAATATTATCACTTAAACATAAATTCTATTATATAAATATTTTAAAAATGAATTTCCATGACTTTTCCGAAACTTTCTTGGTTTATTTTTCCAAAACCTTTCCAGGCCTGGAAATTGCTATTTTAAAATGTAAACTTTTCCAGTTTTTTCATGACCGGGTGAACCCTGGGTTAGGGTTAGTAGAATAAGGGGTTGTTGACATGTACTTGCAAACAGGGCTGGACTGGTAATCGGGCATACCGGGCATTTTCCCGGTGGGCTGACGCACTTTGGGGCCGATACAAGGTTATTTATTTATTTTTTTGCCACGGACTGGCCCATTGGTTTGTCTTCTGAATTGACAGGCCAAAGCAAGAGAGACCTCCCCTCCTCCATATTCATAGACTGTTTTTTATTTATTTATTTTTTTATTTGAGCGCATGCGAAACTGCAAAAGGCGAATACCCACGCAGCGCTGCTGCTGACGAACGTACGCTGCGTTTCTGCTTCTCTATGAAGTGATGAACGGCACTTTGACTCTGAATTTTGTTTTATACAGTCGTGTGATATGGGAACATTTCAGGTTCTGTGGTGAATCTAGCTGAAAACAGCCGCGAGCATGTAAATACATGACGAGGTAAATTGGAAAACGGCAATACACACAACTACAAACTTGTCAATCTAGCACCACCACAATTTACCTTGCAGCTACTAACAGTGAAGAAATATGGTGTTTTGGCAGAAATGTATTTATTAAAAATGTTGCTATTATTACTTACATTAAATATTGCGGAATATAAATCACTTTTATAAAGGCTGTTTTCGTATTTTCTACATTTACAATATATTTTTATTACAAATTCAATAGTTTATTATTATTTATTTATTTTAGAAACCATATAGGCCTACCCATGGTTTTACCTGTGACTACCATGATCTTACAGTTAAATGAAACTAGCCTACAGTTAAACTCATTTGGGTAATTAAAGGATAATTCAACAAAACAGCTTTAAAGCCTGGATCCCATGAATTAAGGACAAAGCTTTTTTCTCTTTAAATGTTTTATGAACTTTTTAATAGTTCTAATGAAATTTAATTAAATGTTATTTCAATGAGAACCTCATGAAAGATAGATATCAGTGTCTTACATAAATTAGGTGTTAACTCTTGAAAAACATTGTTTTTAAAGGGGTAGTTCAACCCAAAAATGTGATCATTTACTCACCCTAATGTCATTCCAAACCTGAATGAATTTCTTTCCGTGTAACATAAAAGAAAATCATTTGAGTCTGTTTTTTTTTTTGTCCATACAATATTCAATGGTAGCATAACCAAAATGGTTTGGTTGCCAACATTCTTCAAATATCTTCTTTTGTGTTTCACGGGAGAGAGAAAGTCATACAGGTTTGGAACGACATGAGAGTGAATAAATGATGACAGCATTTAAAAGCAGTAAATTTACTTTACTGCATCCTAGCTCAAAATCAGTGCTTTACTGTCAAGTGCATTTCTGTGTGACAAAAGTGCAATATTAAGTTTGTTATCTGCATTTGCAGTAAATTCGATAATATCCATCATTACTTGTCCCTGTCCTAGTTTTATTTATTTACTCCAATTTAAGGCCCTAACCCCAGCAAAAACATTCACGGGGGAACTCATGGGCCGGGTGGGCTGGGTTTGTCAGGGCCGAATTTTAGCCCCAGTCCAGCCCTGCTTACAAAGTTACTTGTACTAAGTAGAATGTCTGTTGGGGAGCATCAAAATAAAGTGTTAGCAGATATTAAGTAGACAGTCTACTAATACTCTTAGGAGAGTTATTTGACATGTAGGTGCAACGTTTCTTATAGTCAACAGAATGTCTAAAGGGAACCATCAAAATAAAGTGTTACCCAGCTGCCTTGGATATGAGGTGAGCATCACGCTGATGGACATATATATAGAGCTGAAACCCCATAGGAGAGAAAAATCTCAAATCAAATCTCTTTAAGATATCAACTGCTTCTCTCAGAAACCAATGAGAGTTAATGGAGAGTCTTTTGGTGAAGTCTAGTCTCGCATAGCCAGACCTTCAGACTGACGGCACAAGTGGATGTGATTAACATGGTTGAAAAGATTATTATTATTAATATTTAACTGAAGTCGACGTTGAGTGATTTTGAAAAACCTAAGATGTTTAACATTGATTAATCTTGATGACGTCAATATAATTAATTGTTTAAATAGCGTGTGGAGGGATTTGATTATTTAACACACTGAAGAAGCCCTGCGAGCCGAAGCGTACGTGTTATTTCTCAGTAAAAAGTGAAAATAAAGTAACTAAAAAGATTTCAAATTTTGAGTGCGGATAATTTTTTCTGTATTTTTTCTTAAAGGGGTCCTTGGTTATGATTTCACTTTTTTAACTTTAGTTAGTGTGTAATGTTGCTGTTTGAGCATAAACAACATCTGCAAAGTTACGACACTCAAAGATCAAAAGCAAAGAAATCTCTTTTTAAGGACTGGTAGGGACTACATGAGCTTCTTCACAGGTTAGTGACATCACTAACCCTAAAATTGACATAAACTCCGCCCCCGGGAACACGCAACAAAGGGGGTGAGGCAGAAGAGGAAGAGTTGTTGTAGCACATTTGGGAGTCGCTCAAGCTGTCGCATCCGGTATGTAACACAAATGCAATAGCATGTCATAAAAGCAAGATGACAACATAAGTTATAACCGTAATTAAACTAAACTACACCTGTTCTATCTTCATGCAGCAGATATTCTCTGGCTCTGTGCATCTAACAGCAGTTCCCACATGAGTGATTTAGAGATTATCATGACAGAACATGCTAATCAATGACTTGAAGATAGTTAACTCCACACCAGCTACATAAATTCATCAACTAACCATTCAGAAACGTCCTGTCTCATTCTACATGTTGTCACTTCTTCTTGAGTCTCTCCATCATCGTCCGACTCCGGTTTGAACATAAAAGGCTGAACAATTTCTGACATTTTTAGTGCGTGTCTGCGTGAGGTAATCGGAGCTGCTAACATGAGCTCTTGAAGCTCCGCCCTCTTCCTGAAAGGGGGCCAGCAGCTCATTTGCATTTAAAGGGACACACAAAAACGTGAGTTTTTGCGCACCCTCAAAAAGTGACAATTTTAACATGCTATAAAAAATGATATGTGGGGTATTTTGAGCTAAAATGTCACTAGTTTTATTACTAGTTTTTGAAGTTTTATAAACCTAGTTTTTTATTTGAATGAAATATATATTTTTTATTTGAGTATAATATTTGCAAGCAAAATAATCTGTTTTTTATTTGATTCTAGAATGATATTATGGCCTAGACATGTTCTTGACAGTTCTTCTTTGTTCTTCTGACACAAAAGGAACAAATAACCCGATAAATGTTCTTCCTACCAATTCCTACTCCTAGTTCTCACATCTTAGTTTCTTACTCAATCTTCACATGTTCAAGAATCGACAGAACTTCAGGCTTCCGCCCGCTCCATCTGCAGGATTTCATGACATCTGAATGCAGACCCCTTGCGGCTGAGAAAGATCAGCACCTTCTGTCATGAAGCGCTTCTCTAATGACAAAAAACTCTACAAAAACGCTGATGATGTGCTATGACCTCTTTATTATTCAGTGCACACGCGGCACAGCTGACGCTCAGGGTGAGCTGCAGCAAAACCGCTGGAGCGTCTGTGTGGGAAATATGACACGAAACTGAGTCGCTTTTGGAAATGTAGATGCAAGCGTATGTGAGTCATCATCTCAGTCATTATTAAAAGGATATTTCAGCCAAAAATGAAGATTCTGTCATCATTTACTCACACTCATGTCATTTCAAACATTCTCTTTCTTCTGTGGAACACAAATGATGTTTAGCTGAATGTTCATGCTGCTCTTTTTCATATATGAAAGTGGAAGTTCTATATTCAATATACACTATATCCTATATACACTATATTCTAAGTCTTATGATAGTGCCACTTTCATTGTATTGAACAGGGTTGAGCAACATTCAGAGTGGAAGAATCCCTTTTAATTCACAAATTTGAATTGGATTGGCTACAGCACACAGGGATTTTGAACTGGGATGACAGGAAGTGAGATATAACGAACTGCAATTCAAAGAAATTCAACACAGATGATGCATTCTGGGAAATGAAGTGTTCTTCACTGCGGTTCAAAAGTCTGGAGTCTGTAATGTAATGTCTGTAATTTTTTTGAAAGAAGAGTATCTTGTGAAAGTATCACAACTGTTTTCAACATTGATAATAATCAGAAATGTTTCTTGAGCATCAAATCATCATATTAGAATGATTTCTGAAGGATCATATGACACTGAAGACTGGAGTAATGATGCTGAAAATTCAGCTTTGATCACAGGAATAAATTACACTTTATAACATATTACAATAGAAAACAGTTAATTTAAATTGTAATAATATTTCAGAATATTACAGTTTTTACTGTATTTTTAAAATCATAAATGCAGCCTTGGTGAGCAAATCTTCCTGACCCCCAAAGTCTTTTAAACTTTATTCAAAGTTTTCAAACAAGGCTTTGTCAAGTCAACATACAAGTTGTGTTGAATTGCTTTTTTGGATAAAACTCACAGCTATATGAATTTCAATTCAGTTTAATTCTATATCCTTAGATTCAAGTGTTTGCTACCTTAATTCAAATCCAGAAAGCAAACTGTAATTTAAAAGGCATTCTCAATCCATCTCTGAATGGTGTACAACCTTCATGGAAAATAACTTTTTTGCAACATGAAGGAAATAAAGTCATGGAACGACATGTTGGCAAGTAAATCACTATTCCAGCACCCCACAGCTCAGATCTCAGATGCCACTGTTTTTTCTCATCCGCTTCTTTAAAACGAACTTCCTCCGAGTTCACGTCCTACATGAGCGGCCTCAACAGGCGCCCAACTCAGTCAGAATATAATGAGAGGTTAATTGAGCTCTTCCAGCCAAAGGATTTGTCATTATAAAGGAACAAGCGGCCGGGCGCTGTAAGGTCTTCACATACTCTATTCTCATCCATCACATGAGCCCATTACGTCCAGGAATTTAACAGCTCTTTTATGCAGTTAAAGAGTGGCGTAATAGACAGGGACCATGTGGCGGAGGGGCATAATAAAAATCTAGACACACACCCAGAGGACATGGGTTTTATAGGGTTCGGATGAACGCCAGACAGATAGTGCTCATCTAGCAGCAGTCAAACTAGATTTTACATTTTCGGAGGGAAATGAAAGTGGTGTTTGTGCATATTTGTGTTCTGGGTGATTTTTTGTGTTTTGTTATGTGGTTGTTCTGTCATTTTCTGGTTTGTTCATCTGTGTGATTTTTTCAGCTGTTTTATGGTCGAGCGGGCAAAACAAATATTATATTAAAAACTCCCAAAGCATCCATAGATATTACTTTTACAGCTGAAACAGTAAAACTATTTCTATATTTTTAAACATATGAACCCTTGGTATTATTAGCGTCATGCACTACTAGAGCTACAGGAAGATGCATGATTTGGGAAATCATTCATGTCTGGAGTACAAAAACATACACTAACCTTTCATACTTTGGTTTAGGCCTTCAGATCACTGGGAGTAATAGTAATCGAGATGCTTGACTTAGCAAACACTGCTAACAAAATGTCCGAAGGTCTTAAATTGATCATGTAGAGGGAGTTTCACTCTGAGCGCATTGCAAACCAGTGGAGCACATCTCTACATATTGGTTCAACAGCTATTCTGCGGTAATTTCCCTGGAGAAAACCGTTTTGCGATGTCTATATTTTCAGCCGACAGCTTCTCTGGATTATTTCTCCCTTTGGTGGATAAACAGATACTCAGCAATGTCGACACTCAACACACGTATGTAACCCCATGCAAACATACACACACACACACACACACACACACACACACACACACACACACACACACACACACACACACACACACAGTTCATCTGCTTGACTCAATCACTACATCATCACATATTGATTCTGTCGAGTGTTTTTTCCTACAGGGGTGAATCTCATGAAACATGTCAAGAACCACAAACATCAAAAGAAAAAAATTAAACTTTTTATGGCCATTAATATTTTTTTGCATTCTGACATTTAATGACATTTCAGCACATTTAAACACCAAATTCTCATTACTGTAATGCATCCATATATTACTTTTACTACTCCAATTAAACAGTAACAGTATTTCTATGTTTATTAATATATATATATATACACTCACCTAAAGGATTATTAGGAACACCTGTTCAATTTCTCATTAATGCAATTATCTAATCAACCAATCACATGGCAGTTGCTTCAATGCATTTAGGGGTGTGGTCCTGGTCAAGACAATCTCCTGAACTCCAAACTGAATGTCAGAATGGGAAAGAAAGGTGATTTAAGCAATTTTGAGCGTGGCATGGTTGTTGGTGCCAGACGGGCCGGTCTGAGTATTTCACAATCTGCTCAGTTACTGGGATTTTCACGCACAACCATTTCTAGAGTTTACAAAGAATGGTGTGAAAAGGGAAAAACATCCAGTATGCGGCAGTCCTGTGGGCGAAAATGCCTTGTTGATGCTAGAGGTCAGTGGAGAATGGGCCGACTGATTCAAGCTGATAGAAGAGCAACTTTGACTGAAATAACCACTCGTTACAACCGAGGTATGCAGCAAAGCATTTGTGAAGCCACAACACGCACAACCTTGAGGCGGATGGGCTACAACAGCAGAAGACCCCACCGGGTACCACTCATCTCCACTACAAATAGGAAAAAGAGGCTACAATTTGCACGAGCTCACCAAAATTGGACAGTTGAAGACTGGAAAAATGTTGCCTGGTCTGATGAGTCTCGATTTCTGTTGAGACATTCAGATGGTAGAGTCAGAATTTGGCGTAAACAGAATGAGAACATGGATCCATCATGCCTTGTTACCACTGTGCAGGCTGGTGGTGGTGGTGTAATGGTGTGGGGGATGTTTTCTTGGCACACTTTAGGCCCCTTAGTGCCAATTGGGCATCGTTTAAATGCCACGGCCTACCTGAGCATTGTTTCTGACCATGTCCATCCCTTTATGACCACCATGTACCCATCCTCTGATGGCTACTTCCAGCAGGATAATGCACCATGTCACAAAGCTCGAATCATTTCAAATTGGTTTCTTGAACATGACAATGAGTTCACTGTACTAAAATGGCCCCCACAGTCACCAGATCTCAACCCAATAGAGCATCTTTGGGATGTGGTGGAACGGGAGCTTCGTGCCCTGGATGTGCATCCCACAAATCTCCATCAACTGCAAGATGCTATCCTATCAATATGGGCCAACATTTCTAAAGAATGCTTTCAGCACCTTGTTGAATCAATGCCACGTAGAATTAAGGCAGTTCTGAAGGCGAAAGGGGGTCAAACACAGTATTAGTATGGTGTTCCTAATAATCCTTTAGGTGAGTGTAGATAAATAGATAGATAGATAGATAGATAGATAGATAGATATATCCCCTCCAATTCTTCTCTCCCAATTCTCATGTAATGCATTCATATATATTACTTTTACTACTCCAATTAAATACTCCAATTAAATACTACTCGCTTAAACCTACTTCCATAATAATAATAAAATATATATATACAGTTATAAATAATAAAAAATTATATATATACACACTATATGGGAGGCTTGGATGCAGCTGCTCGGCCATGGAAACCCATTCCATGAAGCTCTCTACACACTGTTCTTGAGCTAATCTGAAGGCCACACAAAGTTTGGAGGTCTGTAGCTATTGACTGCAGAAAGTTATGACTTCTGCGCACTGTGACCCTCAGCATGCACTGTGACCCTCAGCATGCGCTGACCCCGCTCTGTGATTTTACGTGGCCTACCACTTCGTGGCTGAGTTGCTGTTGTTCCAATTGCTTCCACTTTGTTATAATACCACTAACAGTTGACCGTGGAATATTTAGTAGTGAGGAAATTTCATGAATGGACTTATTGCACAGGTGGCAACCTATCACGGTACCACGCTTGAATTCACTGAGCTCCTGAGAGCGACCCATTCTTTCACAAATGTTTTTAGAAGCGTCTGCATGCCTAGGGGCTTGATTTTATACATGTGGCCATGGAAGTGATTGGAACACCTGAATACATGATTTGGAGGGGTGTCCCAATACTTTTGGCAATATAGTGTATATATAAAATACTTATTTCATAATAGTATTTATATTATATTATATATTTATTTTATTAATACCATCATTAAATAAAGGCAGCACAACAAATGCTAGATACATAAACACTTTACTATTAAATCATATTTTAAAAAAAAATAATAATTTGAAATGACAGTAATAAGAATGAGCTTTTCTTTTATTACAAGATTTTGGGTGTACTTGATTATAATAAGACAATACCAAAAAAATCTTAACGATCTTTAGAAAATAGAAAGAAAAAAACCTGTCCTTTTTATTTCGGGGTGAAATGTCATGTCAGGTTTTGTGAGATTCACCTGTAGAGGAATAAGCCGGAAGGTCGAACACACTCACAGCTCAGTTCGATCCGAATGAAGTCTTTGATCCCCAGGTTCTCCAGGAACACTCCTGATGAAGAGCTGGTTTTAAACAGGAAGGAGATATCAGCGCTCAGCTCCCCGTGGAATGTGGGAAAGTGCATATATGATGTCTCCTTGTTGAAGTAGGCAGCGTTCCAGAAGTTACCTAGAGAAAACATTTACAGTAGCACATTTATATAGTTCGCCGGGAACAACATCATGGTTTTCATTAAGCACAACTGCATGTGGGTGCCAATCTATCCAGAGCCGGTCTGACAGGATGACAGAGTAAGTGGTTACAGTGTGATTAGAGCGGCTGATATTAAATCCGCGCGGTACTTACTGTCTCCATAACACTGCAGGGGACCCACTCTGTAGGCCGCTTCTGAACCGGATCTGCTGATGTCACCCACAGCCAGCGCTGCAACCGGCAAATGCTCTTTATGGGACAGCAGCCCGGAGTCATTAGACCTGGCAAACATCACAAAACAGCATGTTTGTACATTTGAGAACAACACAACCTCATTTCATGTAAACTGTGAATCTCATGAAAACTGTTAAGAACAAGTCTAGGTCATATTACACCCATAAATCAAAAGATGATATATATTTTTTTGCAACATTATTGAATTGCAAGCACATTTCCCAATCTCCATGTGGGAAAAAGCTAAGCTGGAAAGAGAAGCAAAATTGTAAAACTTATTTATCTTATTGCATCCTGGTGCCATTTTTGAATGGAAGCTTGTTTTTTATACCACAGAATAAAAAAAATGTAATTGCAACTTTTTATCTTGCAATTCTGACTTTATTTCTCAAAGTCAGAATTGTGACAAAAGTTATACAAAAGTTAACTTTAACTGAAGTTTACAACTCGCAATCTGACTTTTTTTCTCAGAATTGTGAGATATAAACTTGCAATTGCAATTTATAAAGATATGAAGATATGAAAGATATGTAAGATATGAACTTGCAATTGCAAGACAAAAGGTCAGAATTGTGGGATAAAACGTCACAATTACCTTTTTTCATTTTTTATTCCGTGGCTGAAACTTAGCTTCCACATTTTTGTAATATATACTGATTTTAATACAAAAAAAATACAAGTGTCTGGATGGTAGTTCTGCGTCAAATATAAAATATTTACTATATAAACATATTTCAATATTTTTTGGTCCTTTGTTCAGTTCCGATGTTCAGTATGCATCTCAATGTTCATGTATTTGCGTTAAATGACTTGTTGCCAATTAGTTGATTAAAACTATACATTTAAAATACAGTAAAATACAGTAAAAACAAAACCTAATAAAGAGCAATATTTACTGTAACTATATATACAGTTTATTGAAACAGTTTAATTTGTGAAAAATGCCATGCAGAGATTTCTGTGAACGTTGTTGGTTGATAAAATCAGAGATTTGAAACAATTTTTGAATCAGGCAGATTGATTTGTTTCAGCTGATGCTGAGAAATTAATCAAATCGACCATGAAAATATCTCGATGCATTAAAGTTATGACATAATGTTACAATGCGCAAGAAATCTGAAAATTGGCTTCATTTTCTTTATATAAAATATAATTTCATACTTCTTTCTTTTGACTTGAGGTTGAAATATGAACCGGACAGTCATTTGAGTGTGTGTAGAGAAAAGACCTGTTCACAACAAGGATGATAACTATAACAATAAAGATATAGTTCTAAAAATCATTCTAAATGTAAAAGAATAGCAGAGTCCACACCACAGCTATAATGATAACGACACAGAGGAACGATATCGTTGGAATCACTTTCAGAACGGTTTTATCCAGCTGATGAATGATGAAAACATTGACAGCCAATCAGAATCCATCCTTGAAAGAGCTCGAGCATTTAAAGTGGCAGACGACAAAGCTGCAACGCGCGCTTATAATAAACAGGACAATATTGTGCGTTAGTGTGACACTAATATAGTCACAACCACCTCTCCTTTCAGCAGATGTTTGTTTGTGTGCAACAGAGGAATTCATGGCGCTGTTTTGATTCCTTTATACATTTTATAAGCTCTTCATGAGTTCTCAGCTGGTAAAAATGGCATCATATGTAGGCTACGCACATGCAACGAGCGCATTTAGCCCAGCACACAGCATGGCTTTGGATGTTAGTTCTGTTGCAAAATATACGTCATAAAAGACAGGTTTTTTGTATCTTTAGTTTTGGTGTTAAAAATGACAGTGTGAACGCTAAGCGAACTAGGACTAAATGCATCATTTATTTTTTTGGTCCGGACCAAAAGAACCAAGAGAACCGAACTACAAGTGTGAAGACAGTCTGTTGTCGTACCACTCTTTGCTGTCGGCGTCACAGTTACAGAAGTGTTCAGGATGCACACAGTTATCCTGCAGGCCACAGGCACACTGCTGGCTGCCCGGCACCGCTCCGCCCCAGTACATGTGCGCTTCACCCGCCCTGCCCACCCACCAGGTGAAGGGGGTGCCATCTGCAACAACAACACGAACACAGAGCGTCCATAATGAGACTGATGCAACCGCTATACAAAATGATGCTTAGACACTGAAATGAGACATTAGACATTATAAAAGGAAGATTTTTGGAATAAAGCACACCCAGAAGAAATGTTATGGCTCAGAGGTTTCTACTAAAGCTCCTCAAAAGAAATAAAAATAGACACAAATGAGTCAATAGTTCAGATCATTTGACCCTGATTTAGATGAGATGTCTGAGTTTTGGTTGCAGACTTGTTTGGGATCTTGTCAAATCGGAGCACAATTTGAGTTGAGGATCTCTTGAGAAACATCTGAGAAGCAGGAAATGAGATGTTTCTACTAACGAAATAAAAATAGACACAAATGGGTCAAATGATCTAAACTACTGAATTTGATGAATTTGAGTTCATATTGAGTTTTGGTTGCAGACTTTGGGGCACAATTTGAGACATTTTGACATGAAAAGTGAGATTACTGGCGTCTTTTTTGCATGAGAAACATCTGAGAAGCAGGATGTTGAAATGTTTGAGTTCATATTGAGATCTCTGAGTTTTGATTGCAGACTTTGGGATCTTTGTGTATCTGAACACAGTTTGAGACAATGTGTGCAATTACTGTGTTTTTCTTTTCTCATGAGAAACATCTGAGAAGCAGGAAATGAGATGTTTCTACTAAAGTTCTTCAAAAGAAATACAAATGCGCCAATAGTTTAGATCATTTAACCCTGAATTTGATGAGAAATGTTCGAGTTCATATTGAGTTTTGGTTGCAGACTTTGGGGTCTGTGGGGCACAATTTGAGACATTTTGTCATGAAATTTGAGATTACTGGCGTCTTTTTCACATGAAAAAGAAGCAGGAAATTAGATGTTTCTATTAAAGTTCCTAAAAATGAAACAAATGAGTCAATAGTTCAGATCATTTCACCCTGAATTTGATAAGAAATGTTTGAGTTCATATCGAGATCACTGACTTTGGGATCTTGGCAAATCCGAGCACAATTTGAGACGTTTTGAGACAATGTGTGCGTTTACTGTGGTAATAATGCGTGCTCTACATTTAATCTCACTGCTGTCTAACAGAAATAATTGAGATGTTAAAGAGATCTCGTGTGTGATTTTTCATTTCTAGACGATCGCACTCCCGCACCCGTCGTCCTGTAAATGCATCTGTCCAGGTTTAATCGAGATGAGCGTGTTATTATTTTCATTACTATTCACCTGACATTTCCAGCATTTCTTATTTACGCCTGACACCGCGCTCTCCTCGTCTCATCAAGAACTCCGATAATGAGAGAACTAATGGACGTAATTACCGTGGGTGCGGAGTTTATTTGAGAGACTACGAAAACCGTTATCACCCGACTCGACCTGTGATAGATAGACACCGTACTAAACCGCCCATGACAAACCCACACAAACAAACAAACAAACATGATAAAAGCACTTCAAAAGTGCAAATGCACATGAATAATTTATCCTAAAGGTGCCTTTCAATTAATGTAATGCCAAAAAAAGCAGGGGGAAAAATAACTCAATATAAACTGCCCATAACAAAGAGTATAACAATCAATTTGAGCTGTTTGCTTAAGCGTCATGCGAGCGTGTGCGGATGGAGCGAGGTTTTAATAAGCCTGACCTTTCATATGGAGGGGGCGATCGACATTCCTCATAAAAAGGGCTTACCTGGTGTGTTCAAGAGCCGTGACTTTTTGCAGTGGTAGGAGAGTTCCTGCTCGCAGTACTCCGCCTGGGTAATTATCGCCTGGATCTGCTCCGCGTCGGCGGAATAGTTAAAGTGGGCTAAATGCTGATTTATCCCAGAGGACGTTTTTAATTTGGTGAGCTCCGTGTTATTGTGTTGTATCACCATCCATGCTTTATCTGCAGGGACGAGAGGGATTCAAACGATGAAAAGGCCAAAATGACACTGTGCATTTCAGGGTTTTGTCGATTTTCACCTGTGCAACGGTCACAGGAAGTCATATAAAAACCTAAAGCATGTGATATCTAATAAAACATTCATAAAAATAAAGGTTCTTGTGTTTAAAGAATCTTCATCAATGTGTTAAAATCAACATGAAATGACATTTTGTAATGTGACTTGAAACAGTGTTGTGACCGTTAACAAGAACTAAAACTGAATTAAAAAAGTTTTCATTAATTGAAATAAAACAAATAAAAATAACAATAATAAATAATATCATTTTAAATATTAGATGAAAACTTTATGAATGTGGGATATTTTTTCAGCTGCTAACTGAAATAAAATAAGTTTAATTTGAATTACTAAAATTACTAAAACTATAACTGAAACAGAATTATTTAAACCCGGAAACCTAATTAAAAATGACAAAAACACACAACAATATTACTAAAACTTGTTATATTTAACATGTTTTATATATATAAACTGAAAGTATAAAAATACAAATTAATTCAACATATTAATAAATACTATAATAGTGTATATAATAGTATATATTAATAAAAATGTATATACTATTATAAATAATACAATTATTAGTATACGAACAATTATTTTAAAACGAAATGAAAACATATAAATAAAAACCAAATTGAATATTAATAAATACTATAATAGTATATTAAAAATACTAAAATAATGCTAATGTCAAATATATGGAAGCTTGTTTCTGCCACTGAATAAAAAAAAAAAAGGTAATCGCAACTTTTTATCTCGCAATTCTCGCTTTTTTTCCCTCTGAATTCTGACTATATAACTTGCAATTGCAAGTTTATATCATGCATTTATGAGAAAAAAATGTCAGAATTGTGAGATAAAAAGTTGCAATTTTTTATCAGTGGCAGAAACAAGCTTCCATAGAAATACAATATTGAATGAAGAAAAAAATGAACCATTGGGAATTGACTGGATGAGAAATAGGAAAGTAATTTTAGAGGTGGTTATGAAAAAACGTATGAAGTAAGACGATCATGCACACTAAGACAAGGAATGTGTACTAATAAGAAAGTAAAAGCTCTTCATTTCGAGTTTAACAACGCAAAAGTGAAGCTCTGAAGGTAATGTGGTGGATTTCTAAGAAACCAAAGCACTTCAGATGCTTGTTCTATTGCATCAGGCTGTAAAAGCCTTTTAAAACTTTATTTGTAAGAGCGCCCGTCGCACAGACATGCTCAAAGGTTGATCTGTCGGGTTCTTCTAAAGTGTTTTTCCGCGAGTGTCACAGCTGACTTCCTCCGCAGGGTGTGACACGATGCGTGAAGGATCAAAAGCTGTGGATTAAAGTCCCAATTACGGAGTGTTTAAAGAGATTTAATCACTTTGGATACGCTGTGTGAGATTCACCTGACATGTTGCAGTGGATTAGTTGAGGTTTGATGGGGCCGCTTCCATCCACGTCTATGTAGTAAAAGCCAGACGTGTTTCCTTTGTGTTTGTACGCCTCACACGAAGCTTCATAAACGGCTGTAAACACACAAGTAGCAGGTTAGTCAAACACAAAAGAAGGTTTCAAAATGCATTCGTGGAGAGATAATGAGGTAAGGCTGTTCTCGTTCAGAACTGTGAATAACAACAGTAACATACATAAACGAGTGCGCATTCACACCGTCTGTCTACAGATAAAGTTGTGACCAGTTCATGCAACATGTGTGAACATGCAACTCACATAAAATGTGTTAAATTATGTGTTAAACAGGATGGTAAGATTCCAGTACTTGAGATACTTGAGATGATCTGGAGAAGATGCCCTTTATATAGTTAGCTACCAAAAAAATTAGGCCAGGATCTTTTAAATGATATAATTATTTGATCGCATATATTAGTATTTATCTGGCACAAAACAAGGGTGGCAGCATTAAAACTAATATATAAATACACAAATGTACACTAAACACTACTAATAAAACCCTAATTTATATGACTGAATCAGTAGTGGGCAAAAGTGATGTTTTTCAACCTTTATTCAAATATTATAAAAAATTTGTTACGTATATTCCATGGTTGTGCTTGGAGAAGATTGTTTTATTTGTGATGATAACGCAATGAAACATGACAAATTGTGCAACATAATTTTTGGCCAGGTTGTCATACAAAGAAATGATGTGCAAAAACAAGAGAGAACCAACCAAATATTAATAACTGATTATGTTGTAGTCAATGTATGCTTTTTTCATAGTAAAATAAAACCTAAAGGTGCCTTTTCTTGACAAATATTTTTGTCAGATAAATGCATTATCCAAGCTTAGTGTTATGTTCTTCCCTCATATTTAAAATATATATAATATTTTCCTCATATTTTGATGGTTTAATTGAACCTGTAGGGTCATTAAAAACAAATATCCCCTCCGCACGTCACTTTTGACCACTACTGTAGGTGTGGATGTGTTTATCATTAATTGCATCAATAGTTTGCATAAGTCATTTTTCAGCCTACAGTAGTTTTAATAATCGTTTTGTACTGGATAGGACATTTGACATAGCATATTGATCACTTTTATCCCAGAAAGGCTAGGAGAATTGAATTCCTCATGATATGAGCCCTGTAAAGAAACCATATAAAATATGACACAAGGTCAGGTGCTCATTAGCGGCAGAGGTTGAGTTTTACACGCTTATGGATTTACACCAAGTCTTAAATGAAGTGAAAAGGCCTGTTTTGGTGCCGTAAAAGAGTGTGGAATAGATTTCGGCTAAAATGAAGCACATGTCACTCAAATATTTAATGGTGGCAGCATGTAAGACGCTCACACTTGAGCTGTTTTTAAAGGGTGAGCGTTATTGAGAGGGACTTTATAGTGCGACCTCATAATTAGATCTCGTATAAAGCTGCTGTCAGTCAGAGGAGCGTTTGGGGGTTTAAAAATGGAAGGGCATTTCAGCAGTACAGTAGCTGAATATATCTGCACACACACTGATCTTTAATAGCAAACAACAACACATGTTTTTATTGATTTTCTATGTTGACCAAACTGAGATGATTTTGTTTTCTCCAGGTGCTTAGACAGATTAAATATATAAGCTTTGCTATGTGCTTGTCCTTTGGACAAGTAAATCAGTCATTCACTTGTCAGAGTAACAGTTACTTGTCCTAAAAGAAATGTAATTTATTCTGAAGCAATATCTCATCAATATTGTATCAGCTATTACTTACTTTTAAATCAGCATATTTGAGGCATTTGTCCCCTTTAATTTTTACCTTTATGAAGTGCATTTTTTGAATAAATAAATAAATGAATACATTTAATTATAATTGTTATAATTATTATAAATGTTGTATATACACCGATCAGGCATAACATTATGACCACCTTCCTAATATTGTGTTGGTCCCCCTTTTGCTGCCAAAACAGCCCTGACCCGTCGAGATGTTAACAGCAGATCCTTTAAGTCCTGTAAGATTCACGTGGGGCCTCCATGGATCAAACTTGTTTGTTCAGCACATCCCACAGATGCTCGATTAGATTGAGATCTGGGGAATTTGGAGGTCAACCTCAAACTCGTTGTTGTGCTCCTCAAACCATTCCTGAACTATTTTTGCTTTGTGGCAGGGCGCATTATCCTGCTGAAAGAGGCCACAGCCACCAGGGAATACCGTTTCCATGAAAGGGTGTATATGGTCTGCAACAATGCTTAGGTAGGTGGTACGTGTCAAAGTAACATCCACATGGATGGCAGGACCCAAGGTTTCCCAGCAGAACATTGCCCAAAGCATCACACTGCCTCCGCCGGCTTGCCTTCTTCCCATAGTGCATCCTGGTGCCAGGTGTTCCCCAGGGAAGCGACGCACACGCACCCGGCCATCCACGTGATGTAAAAGAAAACGTGATTCATCAGACCAGGCCACCTTCTTCCATTGCTCTGTGGTCCAGTTCTGATGCTCATGTGCCCACTGTTGGCACTTTGGGTACCCTGACTGGTCTGCGGCTATACGCAACAAACTGCGATGCACTGTGTATTCTGACACCTTTCTATCAGAACCAGCATTAACTTCTTAAGCAATCTGAGCTACAGTAGCTCGTCTGTTTGATCGGACCACACGGGCCAGCCTTCGCTCCCCACGTGCATCAATGAGCCTTGGCCACCCATAACCCTTTCGCCAGTTCACCACTGTTCCTTCCTTGGATCACTTTTGATAGATACTGACCACTGCAGACTGAGAACACCCCACAAGAGCTGCAGTTTTGGAGATGCTCTGACCCAGTGGTCTAGCCGTCACAATTAGGCCCTTGTCAAACTCACTCAAATCCTTACGCTTGCTCATTTTTCCTGCTTCTATCCATAGACGGTAAAAAAATATGGACGTAGTGTCCGTGACGTCATCCGTAAGTTTCTGAAGACCATTTCTGAAGCCTAAAATCGGCCGTTGCCATCTTGGCAGCGCATCACCGTGTGACACTCCTGGATAACTGAAAATGGGCAATGAGGCGAGATGTGGGTGGAGCTGAAGTGCCTGGTTGCTGAAACCACGCCCACCTAGCTTGACCATAGTGGCAATCCACCTATTCTATTCTATTCTATTCTATTCTATTCTATTCTATTCTATTCTATTCTATTCTATTCAACCGTCAAAAAAATTCACACCCCTCACAGTTGTCATGAAGGGTAAAATTAGCTGTATAGACCAAAACCACTTTTTGTACCAGGCTGTAAACACATTTTTTTCTGCTGTAAAGTTGGGCATTTTAACATGGGGGAGATACAGATATGACTCCCTTTTGGAGTCTGTCTCTAGCGGCCAGTCGATGAATTGCAGTTTAAGTCACTTCCGGGAGGTTGCCGCTTGCTTCTAACACATCAACTTTGAGGACAAAATGTTCACTTGTTGCCTAACATATCCCACCCACTAACAGGTGCCGTGATGAAGAGATAATCAGTGTTATTAACTTCACCTGTCAGTGGTCATAATATTATGCCCGTAGGTGTGTGTGTGTGTGTATATATATATATATATATATATATATATATATATCTGTATAGAATTTTTTATTTTTTATTTTAATTGCTTTTCTGGGCTTGCAATCAGGTTTTTACGAAGCTTTATTAGTTGACAAACTCAAATCTGTCCATAAAAATAATTCTCCCCTATCTCGTGCATATGAAATAAACAGATTGAAATGAACAGATTGCATATAGATTGTAATTATTTTCCTTGAAAGTGAAACCTACAGCAATACATTTCACCTCTAAGCACCTTAATTGATGGTTATCTTCCCCCGTTTGCATTACATCATGAAATCAGAGCTACGAAACAGATGCAGATGGTCATAATTAAAGCTGCTCGGTTTGCATGCAATATTTATGGCACCACACTTCAGATCAAGTGCTTCCTTCGCTTTATAACACAAATACACTGGGAAGTTTAATTTCACAAATTCAAAATTATATGTACAATGTTTGCGTAATATTACAAAATATATTATGTTGAAAATGTCACAATGAATGTGAGCCGAAGAGAAAAAAGTTTGTAAAGAGTTCAAACTCCAATATAACACAATTAGAACATACAATGTGATCTGTGGCATAATGAAGTGAGTTACACAACCATGTCAGCATCCCGCCTTCACAGTCGTTTCACACTAATTCAATTTTCATTAAAAGTTCAAAACAATGCAGATAAAAAAGTGCATCTCCATACTCATTTAAACACTTTACTGGCTCGTGTCTGGTGAGGAATATCAGCAGATGAACACGGGATCCAGCGCTGATTGACAGGGAACGTTCTGAGCGTATTTTATCAACGAAGAGTATTGGGGAATAACAAATTCAAAGTAGATAATAACTTAACTATGATGTTCAGTAATGTAACTGTTCTAGCTATTCCAGTAAGAAGTTTTTACGTTTTTGAAATAAATATTTACACTATATTGCCAAAAGTTTTGGGACGCCTGCCTTTACATGCACATGAACTTTAATGACATCCCATTCTTAATCCGTAGGGTTTAATATGGAGTTGGCCCACCCTTTGCAGCTATAACAGCTTCAACTCTTCTGGGAAGACTTTCCACAAGGTTTAGGAGTGTGTTTATGGGAATTTTGACCATTCTTCTAGAAGTGCATTTGTGAGGTCAGGCACTGATGTTGGATGAGAAGGACTGGCTCACAGTCTCCGCTCTAATTCATCCCAAAGGTGTCAGGACTCTGTGCAGGCCAGTCAAGGTCCCCCACACCAAACTCGCTCATCCATGTCTTTATGGACCTTGCTTTGTGCACTGGTGCGCAGTCATGTTGGAACAGGAAGGGGCCATCCCCAAACTGTTCCCACAAAGTTAGGAGCAAGAAATTGTCCAAAATGTCTTGGTATTCTGAAGCATTAAGAGTTCCTTTCACTGGAACTAAGAGGCCAAGCCCAACCCCTGGAAAACAACAATAGGCCCACAACATTAAAGATCCAGCGGTATTTTTAACCGTGGGCATGGGGTACTTTTTATCCCTGTTTGCACCAAACCCATCTGGTGGATTTGCTGCCAAAAAGCTCTTTTTATAGTTTCATCTGACCACAGAACCAGGTCCCTTTTGAATTTCCAGTCTTGTCTGACAACTGAATATGCTGGAGTTTGTTTCTGGATGAGCAAGAAGGATTTTTCTTGAATCCTTCCCAAACAACATGTGGTGATGTAGGGGTTGTCTGAAATTTTTTTTTAGGCTTTCTGACCCCAAGACTCATCTAATCCCTGCGATTCTCCATCTGTGATCTTGGAGAGTCTTTGTCCTCTCAAACTTTCCTCCTCGCCGTGCATTAAGACAATATAGACACACGTCCTCTTTCAGGCAGATTCGTAACATCTTTAGTTGATTGAACTTCTTAATTATTGCCCTGATGGTGGAAATGGGAATTTTCAATGCTTTAGCTGTTTTCCTACAGCCACTTTCTATTTTGTGAAGCTCAACAATCTTTTGCTCACATCAGAACTATATTCTTTGGCTTTACTCATTGTGATGATGATTAAGGGAATTTGGCCTTTGTGTTTCCTCATATTTATACTCATGTGGAACAAGACATCATAGCTGGACAATTTCATGTTCCTAGTCACCCTGGTGTGCTAAAAAACGTAAATATTAACGGGAATATACTTCAGAGATATTTTACTTATATTTTAAAAATTCTAGGGGTGCCAATAATTGTGGCCAACGTGTTTTGGAGAAAAGCATTTATTTCATAATGTGATTTACCCCCCACTTTCAATTCTTTTACTTCAATGAAAGGTTAGATTTTTGTGAATTTTTTGAATAAAAGATCAAAGGATAAACAATGCAGATTTATTTTTTACAGCCATATTTGATCATATTTACCAGGGGTGCCAATAATTCTGACCACCACTGTATAGTGTAGTTAAATACTGCTGTTTGTCACTTACAGTAGTGGCTAAGTTTGATTAAACCATCAAAATATGAGGAAAATATATATATATATTTTTTTTAATATTTAAATATGCAGACAGAACAAAACACTAAACTTGGTTAAGGTAACAGGTATCTGACAAAATTATTTCGCAAAAAAAAAAAAGGCTATAGGTTTTATTTTACTACGCATAGAAAAACAAAAAAGCTCACAGGAAAAAGCATACATTTACTACAGCATAATCAGTTATTAATATTTAGCTGGTCCTCTCTTGTTTTTTGCATGTGTTCATAATTTCTTTGAATGACATTCTGGCCAAAAATTATGTCGGCACGATTTGGCACATTTCATTGCGTTATCACAAATAAAAAAACTGACTCCAAGCACAACTACGCAATATGCTTACAAAATCTATAACATCTTTTTAATAATATTTGAATAAAAGGTGAAGATGTCAATTTTCCTATAGGCCTATCCGAATAAAGTTTAGGGAAACATCTTGCAGATGGATTAAACTATTCTCTCTGCATTTGACTCCTGATCTGTCCTTGACTTTAAATGTGGAATAAACACACAGGAAACGTTTGTAGTGTCTGTATATCAGAAGAGTCCTTACAGCTGTGGCAGGTCGCTCCGCTGTAGCCTGTGGCAGAACAGTTGCAGTGAAACGTGCTCCATGACTGCGAGCATTTCCCTCCGTGTTCACAATGACTCGGTGAGCATCTGGTGTAAAAAATAGGACATGAAAAATCATATTTGATGTTTGATCTCAAGGACAATCAGATACAGAGAAACACAATCATTCAGAATTACACATGCAGCCTTTGTAGAGAGTTATGCATGAAAACCTTGCGGTTGGCTTTATCTGATCCTCGATTTGGAAAAGCACATGGTGACATTTTTATACACACTTTTACAAGAAACATATGCAAGAAATTTTGACAGTACACTCTTAGAAGAAAAGGTTCTATATAGAACTTCTGTCAGGCACTTCATATTTAGAACCTTTTAGGGGTTCCCATCATGGGGTCATTTTATGGATTTAGTTTTAATTAAATAATTTTGCTTTAATTAATTCTTCATTTTAATTACATTTTATGAATTATGCAGTTCATAACCATACTTTACATCACTAGAAAAAAATTAAATAACCTGTTAAACATGGAAGTATTATGCAATTATTTAAGACATTTTTCCTTGTATAAAACTTTTTGGCACCAAGGGTTCTTTAAAATTGAGTCAAGAACCCTAGGGTTCTATATAGAACCCCATTGAACCTTTCTGTTAAGAGTGTATGGCAGTCACATGTAAATCTCAGGGAAATACAAGCCACTGAATCAAAGGATGTGCAACAGGACAGAATAGACTAATAGGACGTTATCTGATAAAAGAAATGACCATCACTAGCTACATTTACATACACCTAAAAAACAACAACAACTGAAAAGCCCTCATGTAAACACCTCAATCAGCATGAAATAATCTGATGAACAGGAAAAAAATTAAACACTTGAATCAAAACTATTTTCTCAATTGGATTCAAAAAATACTTTGTACACTTGTGGAGTGCAGTAATCCATAAGCAACATTTAAGGTTCATATAAACAGAACTTTCAGAATCTGAAATCAGATTGGATTCATTGGGCCCTATTTTAACGATCTGAGCACATGGTCTGAAGCTCATGGCACAGGTGCACTTAGGGCGTGTCCGAATCCACTTTTGCTAGTTTAACGACAAAAAAATTTTTGCAAAACATTGCATCGCACCTGGCGTTGCATTGCGCCGGGTGTATGATAGGGCCCATTGTGTAAACATACTGATCGTGTTTTGGAGTACACTGTAAAAAAAAGTTGAGCTAACTTGAAAAAGTAAGGCAACTTATCACATTCAACTTGTTAAGTTAACTCAACTAATTCGCTCCAATTAAGTCAAATTAAATACTTTTGTTCATCGAATGAGTAACAGGTAGTGTTTTAAACTTAAAAATCCTTGTCAAGGCAACTAAAATTGTTTTCCATTTAATAACGCAAGGGGCTACAATGTTTTTTTTCACCTTCATGTTTGATTTTCAAAGCTAACTACATGATATGAACATTATTTGCCTATTAAATTTAGAGGCAAACATTTTACCCTGTTGCAAATATATTGCATACAAAAGTTGCAATGAGATGCACAAATACAAGCCCTAAAACTAACTTTTTGCCACACCTGCCAATGGCTTAAGAAAATGTACCAGCCATAAAACAGTTTTTGCAAAAACAGGCAGTAATGACACCAAAATTTTAGATACCAGTGAAAATTCACAATTCTCTATTCAAATTTTGATATCACAGCTAAAACTACTAGCCTAACTAATATAAATGTAATACATTATTCAAGACAAGTAAACAGTCAGTAATAAAATAGCCGTGTTTCAGACAGCGTGCGAATACTAAACTGAGCTTTCATGTCTTCTTGCACTTGAGCGGACATATTCACACAAAATTATGTAAAAAAAATAGTGAGTATCCTAGTAAACATAGTCAGCTATGTCTTAAGTGAACGTAAACAGTTGAGAAAGTAAACTCATGTGTACAGTGTCAGTATATTAGATCCGTGCATTCGCTCTTAAAGTGACAGCAGCCTAATATTCCTGCTGCTGTCTGTGAAAGAAAAAATCACTCACTGCTCTTGACTGATTAACTTTTGTAATTTTATTAAGGATTGATTTTTTTTATGACTTTGTGTTGGGATTCGGACATTCATGCTCCGCGTGTTTGTCTTCTGTCGTGAGTGTCGCTCTGTCTTTACGTGTGAGCATGCGCTCTTCTGTCCATGTATGTTGTGTTCTGTGTAGCACGCGGTTCGCGGTGGTGGTTCGTGGTTTTCAACATCTGCCTTGATCAGCGTCTCAGCCTGTGGGAGATGGAGAAGCTGGGGAATCTTGGTTTCTGGGACTTTGTGTACCATGTTTTCCATCGTGGGGAGCCTGAACCTCCACCTCAAGTGGAGTCCCGTCCCACTGACTGTTCCCCCCTTTCCATCTGCAGTCAGTGGAAGCCCCAGCCCTCCGATGACCTGTAAATGGAGGAGGAGGAAGAATGTGTCCGCCTCATCGGTCACCTCTATTGAGGTAGACGCTGCAGCTCCCCCAGAGGCGGCCGTGAATGCTGCAGCACCCCCAGAGGCGGTAAGCTCCATCCCATCGCCTCACCGAAGCAAGCGGAGGAAGAGAAGAAAGGCTTCCTTTGTCTCAGAGTGTCTGGTGGTTCCAGAGCTCCCTGCTCTCCACGATATGGCCACAGAGGCCAAAACCAAGCACCTGCCTACCTTGCCCTGCCTGCGCCGCCCAGGCGCCTTGCCCTGTGCCTGCGCCACCCATGCACCTTGCGATTTGCCCTGCCTGCGCCGCCCATGTGCCTTGCCCTGCTGCCCCTGACCAGCATCCTGTGATGGCTCTGTCTCCTGTCCCGAGTCCAGTGAGGGCTCCGGCTCCTGTCCCAAGTCCAGTGAGGGCCTCAGTCAGGCATCCAGACCCGCCTGACCCACCCTGGCCCTCAGCCGGGACTCCTGAACCACTGGAGCCCGCCTGGTCTGTCCCTCCAGCACCACCCTGGTCCTCTGCTGGGACTCCTGATACGCTGGAGCCCACCTGGTCCCTTTTGATGGGGGGTAGTGTCAGGGTTCTGTCACTTCGATCTAGCTTACTCTTGGTTTTGTGACAGAGCCCTGACAAGTCGTTTTCCCCCTCAGGGTAGTTTTTGTTTGTCTTGTTTTATTTTATTATTATTACTATTAAAAACCCATTTATCTTCATTGAGTCCTTGCTCCTTTCATCTCCCCAACCCTGACAAGTATTTCCAGTAAAATCCTGATTTCAAACAATCTTGTTTCTCGTATTTCCATGTTGTCTCTAGTAGATGTGTCCTTCAGGCAGAGATGCTAGTGGAATATCATATTCCCAGATGTCAAGCTATTTTCATTAGCTGAGACTTCATTTCTTCAAAAATCATCTGTCCAAGATTATTTAAAGTCAACACAGAATTGAAACTTGACCCTATTTACTGGATTTATACATGATCCTGGTCTTATTGTGAATGATTCATCAGTGCATTTTTTTTTTATTTTTTTTTTTATAAAAATGGAGTTTGTCTTCATAATCTTTCATGAAAATGTTATATCTTGTTCTTCCTCTAACACTCTGTGTTTGTGTACTTGTTTCTCATCCAAGCATCACAGGGACGTTGTAAAATGGTTGTGTAAAACCATCTTGTGCTGTGAGAAACCTTGACTAACATTACACTACTTTTGTTAATACATTAATACTTTTATTCAACAAGGATGCATTAAATTGATCAAAAGTGACAGTGAAGACATTTATAACGTTACAAAAGATTTCTGTTTCAAATAAATGCTGTTCTTCTGAACTTTCTATTCATCAAAGAATCCTGAGAAAGTGTATCAAAAATTTGTTTTCAAAGTTGATAATAATCAGAATGTTTCTGAAGCATCAAATCATCATATTAGAATGATTTCTGAAGGATCATGTGACACTGAAGACTGGAGTAATGATGCTGAAAATTCAGCTTTGATCACAGGAATAAATCCTATTTTATAATATATTCAAATAGAAAACTGTTATTTTAAATTGTAATAATGTTTCAGAATATTTTAGTTTTGACTGTATTTTTAATCCAATAAATGCAGCCTTGGTGAGCATAAGAGACTTTTTCAGAAACCCCAAACTTCTAAACGGGTAGTGTCTCTGGGATTATCTCATCAGAGAAAGCGCAACTGTTTGGCACGTCGTGGTAGCATTTATCTTTTCTGCATGTTTCTCGGCCCGTCTCTGTGTGTGACAGTCAGTGAAGTCTGATCATTACTAGTGATGGCAGATTACAGGAGAACAGAGGAGTCCGACTGTGCCATGGCCCAGTGTGAAGCCGACCGCTGCGGTTCAGTTGTGTCCCCGCAATGGACCTGAAATGCTCTGATGGGATCCCAGCCAACAAAGAGACGTGGCTCTCAGCATGCCGTCATCGTATGGGAGCCAAAAAGTGTGGTTTCATTTTTTTCCCTTGGTTTGAAGTGTCCATTTTAAACGGAATGAAAGACACACTCGATCCTGTTCCGATTATAAAGCTACAAAGCGTGAAACCGGAGCGGAGAGTGTATCTGTCCCGGCCACCTAAAGCAGAACAAAGAGTGTTTGAACGGATCCTCTTAGACCATCATTGTGGCCACAAATGGAAATCTGGTGAAAGATGTTGTCGGTAAAGTGAGTGCTAGTAATGCGAGCATGCAAATAATCCTCTGGCATTCCCGGGAGAGATAGGAGAGGCAGGGAATTGTTTTTCGGCTCAGGCAAGGACATTTATTCTGACTAGAAAGGATTCGCTTAACAAAGAGAAACTGGAAGGTGTTTGTGGTCTGCTTTGAGTCACTTGGTTAACCTTACTTTGCTCTTAGCAAAAGTTTATAGCTTCTAAATCAAGGCATCGTGGCATAAATGATTATTAGTGGCGTTTGTGAAGTCAATCTTGAGGTTAATGGTGTGATGAAACCTCTAACAAAGTATTAAAGTTCAGCGTGCGTGTCGTCCTGCGGCGTTTGAGCTCCAGACATGAATGATTCCTCAAATCAGGTGTGCTGTTACTTCACTAAGTGTTCAGACGAGTTAGCCAAGGTTTCCTGCTCCAAAAACATACAAGTAAAGCTTTAAAAGTTTCATTAATAGATTTTCAGGGATTCAGATTTCAGTACTGATTAAAAAAAACACCATGCAGTTTTTATAATCCCTCTTTGTTTGAATTATTAACAATTTGCTGATTCGGCAATGTACATTTTGAACTGTACTTTAGTTTTTCATGCCCATTTGTCACGCTCTCTCTGAATTAAACAGGCTGTTTGTGCTTCTATATTTAAGACTTCTTTATGTAAATTAAGTCAACCAGATACATGTAGATTTATAATTATAATAATGAAGTATACTTCATCATGATTATGATTGGTTAACATCAGGGTGTTTCACAAGTTATGTAAATGAGCAGTCTTCTAAAGTCATATGAAGAAAATATAAATGAAAGAAACAGACCCAAATTTAAGTCATTATTTGCTTAAAAATTACTTAATATTTAATATTGATTTGCAACGGTAACACTTTATTTCAGTAGTCTAAGTAGACTTTAGCTAGTAGACTGTTTGGTTAAAGAAGTCCTTGGTTATGATTTCACTTTTTTAACTTTAGTTAGTGTGTAATGTTGCTGTTTGAGCATAAACAACACCTGCAAAGTTACAACGCTCAAAAGAAATCGCTTTTTAAGGACTACAACAGACGGCTGGTAGAGTCTACAACGAGCTTCGTCCCAGGTTGGTGACATCACAAACCCTAAAATTTACATAAACCCCGCCCCCGGGAACATGCAACAAAGGGGGTGTGGCCATGTAGGGCTGAGTTGTTGTAGTAAAGTGTTGTTGGCATGCTGTCGAAACGCTGTTATTTCTGTTACACAGTCCGCCATGTTTGTACCCTCGCTAGAGCAGCTAGTCATAAAATGTCTCATCTATTTAAACATTAAACACCCGACTTCGGTGATCTCAAGTCCGGTGGTCCAGGAGGATCCGAAGTCGGTGGTTTCAAGTCCGGTGGTCTAGGAGAACCTGACTGCAGTGTTCCCAACCCCGGAGACAGCCCGAGAGCCTGCTGTCAACCTGGAGGATGTTCCCGTCAGTCCGGACATGGCCAAGAGGGCCGTGTTTGGTTTTTATGTTTTGGCATTCCTGCGTGCTTGGAATAAGCACAGGGCTTCCTCCAGTTCTTCTGAGGCCATCCCAGAGCAGGCCGCCGTTATTACGGAGGTCGTCCCAGAGCAGCCCACGGTCGTCCTGGAGGTTGTCCCAGAGCTACCTAAGTGCATCTGACCAGCGTCCAGTGAAGGCTCCAGCTCCCGACCAGCCTCCTGTCCCGAGTCCGGGGAGGGCTCCGCCTCCTGTCCCGAGTCCGGGGAGGGCTCCGCCTCCTGTCCCGAGTCCTAAACCGCCATGGCTCTCTGATCAGCCAGCCCCAGTCAAGCATCCTGACCTGTCCGACCCACCTTGGCTTCCTGCTAGGGATCCGGATCCACCCTGGTCTTCTGCCAGGATTCCAGAGCCACCGGAGTCCGCCTGGTTCGTCTCTCCCGTCCCGCCCTGGTCGTCGGCCGGGACTCCAGAGCCACCGGAACCCGCCTGGTCCGTCCCTCCCGTCCTGCCCTGGTCATCTGCCAGGGGTCTTGATTGGCCGGACCCGCCCTGGTGCCTGCCTCCCTCCCTCCACTTATTGTCTCGGTGTGTTGATTTTCCGGTCCGTTGTTGTCAGTTCTGTTCCTGTCTTGTTTTCGGTGTCTCTCATTAGGGACGCCAGGTGGCGTCCCTTTGAGGGGGGGTAGTGTCAGGGTTCTGTCACTTCTGTTTAGTGTATTCTTGGGTTTGTGACAGAACTCTGACACTCCTGGTTTGGTCTTGTTTTTGTGGTTGGTATTTGTCTTTGCTGGCCATGTGCTTGTGTTTGTCATGTTTTGTGTGAGCACATGTGTTTGTTGTACTGTGCTGGATCGTTGTCTTCTGTTCCCTGCCTTGCTTCATGTCTCCTGGTTCCTTGTGTGTGAATATTTTGGTTTCCCCCCTCGTGGGTAGTTTTGTTTTATTTAATTTAAATAAAACCTTATTTCTTCCCGCACTTGAGTCCTCGCTCCTTTTCACCAATACCCACTGTGACAAATGAGTTAGCTGACATGCAGTTGCAAAGTTACTTATAGTTAGCAGTATGTCTAAAGTGGATCGACTGATGAACAAGATATTACATTTTCATAATAACATGCACTGATGAATCATTCACAATAAGACCAGGATCATGTATAAATCTGGTAAATAGGGTCAAGTTTCAATTCTGTGTTGACTTTAAATAATCTTGGACAGATGATTTTTGAAGAAATGAAGTCTCAACTAATGAAAATGGCTTGACATCTGGGAATATGATATTCCACTAGCATCTCTGCCTGAAGGACACATCTACTAGAGATAACATGGAAATACAAAAAACAAGATTGTTTGAAATAGGATTTCACTGGAAAAATAAATAGGCCTACTTCCTTTTTTCAGTCACATGCTGCAGTCTGTAAATGACAATAAAACAAAACTAGTTAGAAACTTAAAGTTAAACAGTTCAACTCAAGACGGCCGCGTTCTGCTCCATTGCTTTGCGCGCTCACTAGCTGTTTGTGAATGATAGAATGTGCTCTGTCTTCCACAAAGAGAGGAAATCAAAACTTGCTTTTCACCACAGGGGGGCTTTAAGTAAAAACAATATACATACAGTATATATAATATGAAAACCCTGAAATTATCTACGAAACATAGCTTGAAAGGAATCTGCATGTTTTGTGGTAAAGGTTATAAGAGGAATTTCAATGCGGCGTTTGACAAAACTCCCTCAGACAGAAAACTGCCTCTGCTGCGGGACAGAATAGAAAATCTATTCAAGCAGAATGTGTGTGAGGGCAGCGAGTTCTGCACGTCCCAACAGAGAACAAAATGACATCAGCTCTGAGCAGCAGCTTGACGGCATCGAAACACACGTGCCCCGTGTGCCCTTCCCATCCCTCCACGAATACTCAACCCTCCTCGACAGCAGCCAAAGGTCGCTCGTCGTGACCCTAATCACAAAGAGGTGACAACCAACGACGGCCCGCAGAGCTGAAGTCACCTCCTGAAAGACAAGTGCAGCAGGTGTGCAGGGGAACGGCACGCATCTCGATTTGATGCATTTCTTTGGGCCGCATGGGGAGCCTGACAAGAGCTGGAAGGAGACCGACTCGCACTTTCAGCCTGGGGGTCAGAGGTCAACCGGAGGAAATTAGGACGGACAGAAAGCAGGCCAAAGACGCAACCTTAAGTCGACCTCATCAGAAGCAAACAGCGAAGAGAGAGATGAGATGCAGAAACTCAACATTGAAAACAGGCTCATTTAAAGCTGAAGTGGGTAATATTGTTAACGCTAAAATCACAATGACTTATGCAAATCAGCAAATGAGACAAACAAACCCAAAATAATTAGTGCACAATGCAGTTTCCCATCTTGTGGATCAGTTCTGAGTGCCATGATAATAATTAGTGATGCACCGAAATGAAAGTTCTGTGCTGAAAATTACATATTTAATAATCAATTAATTGATCAAATTTATTTAATAATCAACACTCAAATAAAACTGATCTGCACAAACATTGAAATTGCACATAGTGATCTGCACATTTTTATATGAACTTTATAATATAGAATTAGGTTTCTACTCCAATTTGTTGACAAAATATAAATATTTAAACAATTACAAACTGTCATAACTTGTTTTAATGACAGATTTATTCAAACATCCAATAAATAATGAAGACATCACTAACAGGATAAATAGACATATAATAAATATGTAATACAGTGCAAATATTGATCAAATGCTGCTCTCTAGAGTTATTTTAACTTGCTAACTATCAAGTTTATGGACATTGACTTGCTGTTCTGAGGTAAACGTAACTTTATGTGACATTGTTCACAAGCTGTTTGGTAGCACTTTATTTAAAGCCCTTATGCATAATGCATTATAAAGGTATTCATAACGTACATTATAAAGCATTATATACAAACCCGATTCCAAAAAAGTTGGGACACTGTACAAATTGTAAATAAAAAAGGAATGCAATAATTTACAAATCTCATAAACTTATATTTTATTCACAATAGAATATAGATAACATATCAAATGTTGAAAGTGAGACATTTTGAAATGTCATGCCAAATATTGGCTCATTTTGGATTTCATGAGAGCTACACATTCCAAGAAAGTTGGGACAGGTAGCAATAAGAGACTGGAAAAGTTAAATGTACATATAAGGAACAGCTGGAGGACCAATTTGCAACTTATTAGGTCAATTGGCAACATGATTGGGTATAAAAAGAGCCTCTCAGAGTGGCAGTGTCTCTCAGAAGTCAAGATGGGCAGAGGATCACCAATTCCCCCAATGCTGCGGCGAAAAATAGTGGAGCAATATCAGAAAGGAGTTTCTCAGAGAAAAATTGCAAAGAGTTTGAAGTTATCATCATCTACAGTGCATAATATCATCCAAAGATTCAGAGAATCTAGAACAATCTCTGTGCGTAAGGGTCAAGGCCGGAAAACCATACTGGATGCCTGTGATCTTCGGGCCCTTAGACGGCACTGCATCACATACAGGAATGCTACTGTAATGCAAATCACAACATGGGCTCAGGAATACTTCCAGAAAACACTGTCGGTGAACACAATCCACCGTGCCATTCGCCGTTGCCGGCTAAAACTCTATAGGTCAAAAAAGAAGCCATATCTAAACATGATCCAGAAGCGCAGGCGTTTTCTCTGGGCCAAGGCTCATTTAAAATGGACTGTGGCAAAGTGGAAAACTGTTCTGTGGTCAGACGAATCAAAATTTGAAGTTCTTTTTGGAAAACTGGGACGCCATGTCATCCGGACTAAAGAGGACAAGGACAACCCAAGTTGTTATCAGCGCTCAGTTCAGAAGCCTGCATCTCTGATGGTATGGGGTTGCATGAGTGCGTGTGGCATGGGCAGCTTACACATCTGGAAAGGCACCATCAATGCTGAAAGGTATGTCCAAGTTCTAGAACAACATATGCTCCCATCCAGACGTCGTCTCTTTCAGGGAAGACCTTGCATTTTCCAACATGACAATGCCAGACCACATACTGCATCAATTACAACATCATGGCTGCGTAGAAGAAGGATCCGGGTACTGAAATGGCCAGCCTGCAGTCTAGATCTTTCACCCATAGAAAACATTTGGCGCATCATAAAGAGGAAGATGCAACAAAGAAGACCTAAGACAGTTGAGCAACTAGAAGCCTGTATTAGACAAGAATGGGACAACATTCCTATTCCTAAACTTGAGCAACTTGTCTCCTCAGTCCCCAGACGTTTGCAGACTGTTATAAAAAGAAGAGGGGATGCCACACAGTGGTAAACATGGCCTTGTCCCAACTTTTTTGAGATGTGTTGATGCCATGAAATTTAAAATCAACTTATTTTTCCCTTAAAATGATACATTTTCTCAGATTAAACATTTGATATGTCATCTATGTTGTATTCTGAATAAAATATTGAAATTTGAAACTTCCACATCATTGCATTCTGTTTTTATTCACAATTTGTACAGTGTCCCAACTTTTTTGAAATCGGGTTTGTATTTTCATAAGTAACTGTAACCAAAGTTAAAATGCATTATAATATTTCCAGATTCTGAAATTGGTTGTTTGTCGTGTTTTAATGCATTATACTTTCTAAAGCTGTGTTCAATGAATAGATAAGTATTATAATGTATTATAACTGAGACCATATAATGCATTATGAAGTGCATTACAAGGCATTATTATAAAAATACTTTTATAATGCTTATACATAAAGGCTTTAAGTGTTACCAGCTGTTTTACTGATGACTTTCCGTGGTTGAAACACTGATTAACATGAGACATCGTACATTTCAGAAAGTTGTAATGTTTCTTTCAGCATGCCTTCTGTTCATTTATCTTTATTTCATGCTGTAACTAGTAGTAAAGAGGAAGAGATGATCCGATCACGTGCTGCTTGAACTGAGGAGTGCAGCGATCCGTCACGCCACATTAAAGAGCTACAAAACCACATTTATTGTTTGAATTTTATAATAAAATCGCCAGAATTTGAAAGCTGAGACTTGAAAGTCCTCCACTGTTATTCAGACACCTGAATCGGCTATTTCAAATGCAGTAAGCATAATGAACTATGCGTCATGTCTGGATATATGTCTGCTATAAAGCTTTGAACATCATTTGATCATCGTTTAATGAATTACTGCTATCATGATCAATAGAAAGTGCAGAAAACATCAAATGAAATTCTGATTCCTGTTTTCGGTGGCCACTAATGGCACAATGTTAATTGCACTCGGCAAATAGTGCTGACTTCTGCGAATATGGCACAAGGCTCATTTGCATACAAAGGAGGCGTGCTGAAAGAATAAAAAAGACTAATTTTCAGTAGAAAGAATTTACTGTAAAGACTCATGACGCAGCACTGCTCCAGCGCATTCAGCACCTGCTTAAGCTGAAACAAAACTGTTGAGTGAACTCGCGCTTGTGGCTCTTTCATATCATTACTGTGTGTTTGAGCATCCCAACCAGCAGTAACAACACAGACTCAACCAGTGACTTTCTAAACAGCTCTGACAAGGCATTGAGAGAGAGAGTATTATAGAACAGAGCATTATATCCATGCTAAATAATAAGTCTACTTCATTATTATTATTATAGCTATTACAGTTTCTAAATGTCTTTAGGCTGCAATGTGTTCCATGATTTTACTATTACTAATGTCAAGAACTACTATAAATACTTATGTGAACTAGTATAAAACCCTAAATTATGATGATTTAAATCAGTAGGTCTCAACTGGTGGGTCATGATGACCCAAAAGTGAGTTGCAAAACCAAAATGCTAAAAAAAATTGAAGGATAAATGCAGTAATAAAATGCATATGATTATATACCGATCAGGCATAACATTATGAATTTACTGAAAAAACAGTAATATTGTGAAATATTATTACAATTAAAATTTTCTGAACATTGCCCAAAGCATCACACTGCCTCCGCCGACTTGCCTTCTTCCCATAGTGCATCCTGGTGCCATGTGTTCCCCAGGTAAGCGACACACACGCACCCGGCCATCCACGTGATGTAAAAGAAAACGTGATTCATCAGACCAGGCCACCTTCTTCCATTGCTCCGTGGTCCAGTTCTGATGTTCACGTGCCCACTGTTGGCGCTTTTGGTGGTGGACAGGGGTCAACATGGGCACTCTGACTGGTCTGCGGCTATGCAGTCCCATACTACCCACTAACAGGTGCCGTGATGAAGAGATAATCAGTGTTATTCACTTCACCTGTCAGTAATCAATGTTACATCTGATCGGTGTATACCCCTGCATAGTTAGGATAGTAAAATACATTTAAAAAAAAAAATGTTTAAAGCAACAAAAAAAAATCAGTACTGAATTCAAAAGGCTCCAGATGCTTTAATGATCAATAATGCCATAAGAAAATATAAAATGCAATTATCTTAATTATCTGCATTTATGTAATCAACCAAATTTGCATGATGTGAGCCATGCTACCATTCAAAGTGTTTTTTCTAATTGTTTTTGAAAGAAGTCTCTTCTGCTCACCAAGGCTGCATTTATTTGAATTTTCAGCATCATTACTCCAGTCTTCAGCTGTTTCACACGATCCTTCAGAAATCATTTTAATATGACATTTCTGATTATTATCAATGTTGAAAACAGTTGTGCTACTGAATATGTTTGTGAAAACTATGATACACTTTCTCAGTATTCTTTGATGAAAAGCACGTTCAAAAGAACAGCCTTTATTACATTACAAGTGTCACTTTTGATCAATTTAATGCTTACTTGCAGAATAAAAGTTATGTAGCAATTTATGATCCCAAACTTTTGAACGGTAACATATGTACTATAAGAACATTTTCAATCCCTGCTGAGTGAAAAAATATGTAGTGGTGACACTGAAACAATGGAAAGGAACAAAAGTGCTGTGGTATCTGTCAGGAGTTAATAAACAGGAATAAAGCACACGAGACAGGAGTAGTGAACTTCATCCATCTTGTTCACTCATTACTTCCGTTCTCACACACATTACGTCATTACACACAGTTCAGACTTCCTTTTCAAAATAGCAGTCAATAATCAATTCTTCACATGAACACAACAAGTGCACTAGGAAAATGCGAAATGAGAATTAGCACGACAAGTGGATGATGAGTGAGGCAGTAGAACAGGAAATATTGCAGAACGGGACGCTGTTGTGCGACTCAAACCGATGCAGCATTGTTGAAATAATGAGGTACTTCTGCATAAACACAAAACACAGGATCTGTGGGCATGCGGCTCTTTTACTGCAGTGAGAGGGTGTACGCATAGATGCGACTTAACTGTGTGCATGATAAATAGTTCAACTTCCCACCTATTGCCAGGGCTGCAGACTGAAACCAAATGGTCGCATTTTGCAACCCTTTTTCCTGCTGGTGAGACTAAATTTTGTTAGAGGTCGCACTGGTTACATTCTCATATGTAACAAATGGCTGCTCTTATCAGTTGGGCAATGCGGTGGCATAAAATGGCAAACGAAGCGAAAGCGGAAACGGGACCGCGCTACTCGTTTGAGCTGTGCTGCGTGGACCGGAGCAATAATAGACAGCGCAGCACGAGCTCAAATACGGGCCGATCTCGATCACGTGACACCGTTCCTACACAGCACTGGGAGATCCAGTGAGAAAGCGTTTGAATTCACCACAGAATAACATTAATAACATTGCTACTGCGAGATCAAGTGGGAAGCGTTCGGCGCAGAATTCTGTTATAAACCACAGATATCAGATCAAACAGCGCTGACGTGGAAACCAGGAGAAACATTGAGACATAAACGAAGTTCAGGGGTTTCAGTCCACAAATTATAAACATTCACTATTTAATGTAGTAACACCCCATGGTATTGTGGAAGAAATAGTCAAACATTTTTTTTTTTACATTATTCATCTCAGAGGTTCGTACAACCTTTTGAGAGTGAAATTCAAGCACTTTTCAAGGGCTTCACACTTTTTCCAGCACTTAAAATCTCAAAATATTATCAATTTTTAATGTTATTTTTAATGTCATGATTAATATATGGAAATAAAGTAGGAAGTCACAGTCTCATGAAAAACAAAAACTTTTCTTCAAATTGTGACTGAATTACACAGAAAGCTCCTTTTATAATCACTGAAGCTGTCGATCAGTTCAGTGTGATACTATAGAAGAACAACGGTACATTTAATAAGAGTAGAATATTTCAATTTTCCCTATAAAAATTAGGTTTTGCACATTACTGTTGTTAATAAAAGTTAATTTTATCTGCATATCAATTCAAGCTCAGTGCTTCACTGTTAATTTTCCAATAAACAAACATGTAATATTATTAGTAACTGCACTTAACAAAACAATGCAAAACAATAGTCATTTTATGATTAAATTAACTTTATGATACAGGTGTAGATTGGTGGTGCCACTGCTCTCAAATGTTAGTCTGAAGACCTGCCTATTGTGTCTCTCTGTTTTGTTTCTTTTTGTGGCTATGCACTTTCAGAGTAACAGAGTAAAAACAGGCCTTAATGCACTTCTGTACTAACACTGATTATCATCAAAAAGCACTATTACTACTGCTCACAATTAGTTTTAGTGATTAGTGAAGTATTAAACCTTGTTGAGCAACTCCACCACCCTAGCAACAAGTCAAAACACCGTAGCAACAACAGCAACCCTCAAATCAATCCAGTGATTGGCTCTTTAAACAGATAGGCAGGACTTCATGTCAAACATTGGTAATGATACTCTACACTTCATGTGTTCTTCTAATCAAAAGCACAATAAAAGCTGTATTTCTGTAACCTTCAGCTGGAGTGCGAGTCCACACTCCAGTGTCTGAGATTCAGTGAAAGTGTTGACAATGCAGAAACTCCTTTATTCTGTCTATTATTCACCTTTACAATAACACTTACTCAGCACTTTAGTCAAAGTGAGCACTACATCACACACTGTTCCTCCCCGCGTCACTGTATAATCACTCTACACACGAAAACAACTTCCTCAGGTGAACCTTTAGCTTGGCACGTTATTTAAGGACTGGAAAACTGAAAGGAGCTCGATATGAAAAATAAAATGCAGCATGCATAGATAAATGTCTGAACATGTTTGCATGTTTAGTTCAGCAACTTGCATCCAGTTAACTTCTCAGAAAAAAAATTATTTCACATTTTTAATAAAATTTTCATTTCAAATGGGTAGTAGACAGAAGAATAAAATAAATTCTAAATGCAAATAATACAATGCAACTAACTATATAATCATGCTTAGGACAGTAAAATGAACAAACAAACATTTTACTAAAAATAAAACAAAAATAAATATATAGACTTATCATATTATATCCCATATGTTTGGTTGGCAATGTCATGTACTTTGAAGCTCCAGATACTTCAATGATTGATATCCTGTAAAAATAAGATACAATTATTTTATTTAGTATTATTAGTATTATTAGTATTATATTATTTTATAATATAATTATAGATATACTTATTTTATTATTAGATATAATAAAATAATTCTATATAAAGATATAATTATTTTATTTATTTTTCATATTAGGAATGGAAGGTCAAGTCTAGTATATTACATAACTGGATACAGTATCAACGCATATAAATGACATGTAAAATAATATGTAAAACAAAATGAGTATGCAAAAGTATACAAATCTAATTTAACATGTTTGCATATTTAATTCAGCAAGTGGCATCCAGTTCTCTTCTCAGAAATGATGCACAATTTTCTGAACGCAAATTATAAAATGCAACTAACTATGCAATTGTGCAAAGTGAAGATAGTAAAATAAAGACATAAATAAATAAATAAAAATCAATGCATACAAAATTTTTTGCATATTTGGCACAGTGTACATACTATATACTGCTGAAATAGTAAGAGTAGCATGGCAGTGTTTTATTCTGAACATATGCATTGAATAATTTGTACTAAAACACAGTGCAAGGTCAACTTTTATCATCCAAACTAAACCAAACGACAGCAGCACCATCAGCGTTCACCGTAAGCACACCTCAGCTCTCTGCTTCCCTCATATTATCTTTGATCTGGGGTTAATAAACCGTTCTGCTTCGGTCTAGTCCACACTTAGACTCATTTTGCACAGGACCCGTGGGTTCACATGAGGCACATGTAAAGCCAATGAGAGCTGCTGCCATCCCATATTTCTTAGTTATGGGCAGCAATGTTATTTGAGAACAACCTACAGCCCTTTTCCAGAGGTAATAACCCTCACAGTGGAGTCGCTGTTTCTGCATGGAGTGAGAGGACATCACCCACGGTCTGCCCTCGTCTCCTGCCCGCAGACTCAATAACACTGTGTGCGTTAATGAGAGCGGAGAGCGGAGAGCTACCAAGCTCGATTCAGCCTCGCCGTTCGTGCTTTCAGAGCATAACCAAGGGTGTGATACTGATGCTAGCGCTTGACATGCTAAACTGCATTTACAAAAGTGTTTTCACAGTATTTAACGCAGCATTTAAAAACCAAGAAGCATCTTAGGCTGAAAATATATGTCAGAATTATAATGTTAAAGGGGCTATATGTAGAATTCAGAAACTATTGTTATTAGCGACAACGGTGGCCATTAACTGAACTGCAGCCAGCAACTTAATACTTGTGCACACGTAACGTACAAAAGACTGAACATGATTCAAGGCCCCGATATACTCATGGCGAAATTCTTTTTCGTTCTTCGCTTAGAAGTAAAAAGTTGGAAATACCTTTGCAGCAATATAATGTTAACGAACATCCAGACGCCATCCACGCTGCTGAGAGCGATGTTTATATGAAAATACGACGTTTATATGAAAATAGATGTAAATACACAGATCAGGCATAACATTAAGACTTCCTAATATTGTGTTGGTCCCCCTTTTGCTGCCAAAACAGCCCTGACCCGTCAAAGCATGGACTCCACTAGACCCCTGAAGGTGTGCTGTGGTATCTGGCAACAAGATGTTAGCAGCAGATCCTTTAAGTCCTGTAAGTTGCGAGGTGGGGCCTCCATGGATCGGAATAGTTTGTTCAGCACATCCCACAGATGCTCGATTGGATTGAGATCTGGGGAATTTGGAGGCCAAATTCAACACCTCAAACTCATTGTTCTGCTCCTCAAACCACTCCTGAACCATGAAAAAGTGCTGAAAGAGACCACAGCCACCAGGGAATACCATTTCCATGAAAGGGTGTATATGGTCTGCAACAATGCTTAGGTAGGTGGTACGTGTCAAAGTAACATCCACATGGATGGCAGGACCCAAGGTTTCCCAGCAGAACATTGTCCAAAGCATCACACTGCCGGCTTGCATTCTTCCCATAGTGCATCCTGGTGCCATGTGTTCCCAGGTAAGCGAGGCACATGCACCCGGCCATCCATGTGATGTAAAAGAAAACGTGATTCATCAGACCAGGCCACCTTCTTCCATTGCTCCATGGTCCAGTTTTGATGCTCACGTATCCACTGTTGGCGCTTTCGGCGGTGGACAGGGATCAGCATGGGCACCCTGACTGGTCTGCGGCTATGCAGCCCCATACGCACCAAACTGCGATGCACTGTGTATTCTGACACCTTTCTATCAGAACCAGCATTAACTTCTTGAGCAATTTGAACTATAGTAGCTCGTCTGTTTGATCGGACCACACGGGCCAGCCTTCGCTCCCCACGTGCATCAATGAGCCTTGGCCGCCCATGACCCTGTCGCCGGTTCACCACTGTTCCTTCCTTGGACCACTTCTGATAGATACTGACAACTGCAGACCGGGAACACCCCACAAGAGATGCAGTTCTGGGGATGCTCTGACCCGTCTAGCCATCACAATTTGGCCCTTGTTAAACTCGCTCAAATCCTTACGCTTGCCCCTTTTTCCTGCTTCTAACACATCAACTGTGAGGACAAAATGTTCACTTGCTGCCTAATATATCCCACCCACTAACAGGTGCCGTGATGAAGAGATAATCAGTGTTATTCACTTCACCTGTCATTGGTCATAATGTTATGCCTGATCGGTGTATGTGCTGGGCGCTTTCCTCTCAATAACAAAATAAACACACAACAAAAATGACAGAAAATGACCAAATTAAATTAATTATTCAGACAAATCCTATATAATTTTGTCTGAATAATTAAAAAAACAAACACAAATCAATCATTAATGAGGCATAAAAAGTGCTGGAAAACTTAGATATTCATACTGAGATGTTAAATATTATATTTAACAGTGTTATTACAGTATTAGTGTTTTAAAGATTAACTTTAAATGAGCATTACATGATGGCAACCATCATCTAAGAGTAAAAGTAGGTGAAAAGAGGATGCACAATTAAATATCCAATAGTGTAAACTGGATATTTAATTGTGCATTTACCCTATTTTTACATTTAGATTACTTTTGCCTATTGCTACAGTACTTGTACATAAAATAATATGATAACGATACCTTAAGTGATGTTAGTAGCGCAGAAATTACACACTTCAGCTTTAATATGCAACTAGATTTTTAAAATGAATAATATTACTATATATTGTAAAAATAATATTTCATGTTTTTTTTTCAATAATAAAAAGCCTGGAAGACATTCATTCATGTCACAAAAGGTGCAGGATGAGTCTGTTCAAATCACCAACTCTATACTGCAATTGCTTTGCAAACATCAAAACACAATAAACAAACAACCAAAAAAAAAACCTTTTAAACAAACAAATGAACAGAAAGTCTCCAGAGCACTGAACAAGTTTGACAGACAAAAGCATGCCCTTTCAGAATGTAAACGAGTACCTAGAGGCAACGCAACTTTCAGAGACAACAAATCTACATCTGCATCAAGTGTCACCAGCAGTACTTTAAAAAAAAACAATATTCACTTGAGATATAAGTGTGTGTGCCACAGGTTCCCCTTCACTTTGAATTGCTCGGTCACAGCAGTGCATTTAGCGTCTATCAAAAACACAGAAGACAGAAAAAGAGCCTCGTCTTCAGGAGATTTACTTCTGTCTGAAAGCAAAATAAACTGATTTCTGCCTCAGGCCAAATGAACCAAACATTCATTGACATGAAACTAACAGCAGAGAACATGTTCACAATGGAATACTGCAGTATATACCAAAAACAGCCTACTATTTATTCAAATAGTATGTGAAATAGTGTGCAACGAAAAGAGTTAATGTTATTGTCATTCAAGCTCAATGCACTGTAATCATTTTGCAATCCAGTTTTGTGTAAAAATATCTTATCTTTGGGAGCCTGACTAACTAGAAAGTTTACATTTTATGTACAGTATACATACTGCATACTAGTAACAGATGGCTATATCAGCATGGCCAATATTTGGCTATTCTGAGATTATTGGCACTGGATTATTGCCACTAATCTACAGACAGCCTTGTCAATGGAAAATAAACAATTATATGGTATAAAATAAGCATTAATTTGAACAATTTCATCTCACCTGCCATTGAAAAATGCATATTGCTCAACTACGACTGCAAAAATAGTACAAGTTGTATGTCATTTTGAACTGAATTATGAACTAAAGTTGAATTTATAACAAAACAGCAGACTAAGTGTTCCATTTTTATTGATCAGATGGATAAATATTCAAATGAGAGCAGCTTCTCACTGAGGCTCATCATCTGCGTCTTTTAGCAAATCAGTATTCAGAGGCATTTCTCCGGCTAATTAATCTCTATATTTACATAATCAAGCCTAACGCATCTATTTGGCGAGGAAGAAAATGTAAAGCGGAACGTTTTGCGAGTTCACATAAAAGTGTAATTGACAGGAAGAGTGCTTACCTGTCAACTATCCCACACATGTCCATCTGTAGATCGCTAAAATTCCCAAACAACATCTGCTGTACTTTGATAAGATCCACTAAACCACTGTCTGTTCGGATGAGGCGCATGCATCCTTGGAAAGCATTGAACGGGTTTCTGCAGACAGTGCCGTCTTCCGTGTTCGGGCATCCTGCGGACAAAAACACTCACATTTTCACCTGATGCCAAATACACACAAAATAACTTTAAGCCATTGCAGTGTTGTTTTAGTATCATTAAGATGCTATAATAGTATATTAATGTGCAAGTGTGTGTGCATATTATATCTATGTGGGTTTGAGTGGGAGAGAGAGCGGGAGAGAGTGAGTATGTGCTTTCCGTACATAATAAAACGTAATTTGTGGCAAAAAACATGAAAATAATTAGTCGTTTTTATCCTATTGTTTACTTGTGGCAAGCAATAGGATGGGGACGAGAGCCGCGGGAATGGAGCAAGGCCGGTGGTGCGAGCGTTACCTGCGTGCGACACCGGTCTCGAGTCCCAGAGAGGAGCTCCAGAAAGACAAAAGGAGGAGTGATGACAGTAAAGGACGAGAGAGGACCAAGCCTGGACTTTATGTTGCTGTTTTGTTATGTTTATATTGGCAGTCGTCCATGAGGGGCTGCCACATTACTTTCGTTTTGTTGTTTGATAGAGGGTATATGCGTGTGACGTCACCGTCGGCCGGAGTGACTGCTGTTAGTTGCTGAGTGGCAGCATTGGTTTTCAGCGTGAATGCCGCGAAAAACACACAAAACACATCTAAAACGGGAAAGAGCTTTGAGATTGACTGTACAAACAGATTTTCAGGTATATTTTTACAGACTGCCGAAAGCTAAAGAACAGAGAAGCAAATGGATCGCTGCAATTCACAGAAACAACTGGAATCCAGGCAGCGAAACGTGGATTTGCGGTTATAATTTTGTGTCAATATGCTGAATTTTAGGGTAAAATCATACCCTATATATTGTATGTTATATATTGTATCTTATATATCTTATATTCTGCATAATTGGATGTTTTTAAGTAAACACTGACAAAAACTATACAAGTTTTAGGGCTGGACGATATGATGATATATATAACATTGATATAAGTGATCACCTGGATTTAGACCTACCTATATTGTATTTATATAAAGCATTCACAGGCAAATTTGCTTTATGTATTTCCCCGGCATCAAAATCAGGCTCATATAAATGTCAATGCATGTCAATATCCATGGATCACTGGATCTTTGGTAAGTTGTAAGGAACACTATCGAGTCCAGCCTTTAGTTTAAATGAATAATCGTTTGTTTTACTCGCGTTTTCGCAGTTTTCCCTATTAAATCCAGACATGCAGCAGCATTTTTGCCACTAAATCCAGCTAAAGGGGCGTGTTCTGGCGGGAAAGTGACGTCAATGCATACCCTCTATTTTGGTCATTAAAATTATGTTGAACGTTCACAGGTTCCCGCCTCCTCCTTCCCTGTACTTGAACTTTGCTACATTACTATATTTATTTGCTTGGTCAGTGTCGTGGGTTTTGGTTCTTTTGCTGTTGTAGGCACAATAAACCTATTTAAATCTATGTGATAAACGAGTTAGGTCAAAAGTAATCGAAAAGTAATCAAAAAGTCAGAATACATTATCTAAAATGTGTAATCCAATAGATTACGTTACTAACTACAATTTTCATGTAATTTGTAATCAGTAAAGTACCACAATTTATCCAGCACCAGTGTTGGGGAAAGTTACTTTGAAAAGTAATCCATTACATTATTGCGTTACTCCCTTAAAAAGTAACTAATTGCATCACTTAGTTACTTTTTAAGAAAAGTAATTCCTTACGTTACTTTTGCGTTACTTTTTCTCACCTGGGCTGGGCTTGTTTGTTTTTTTTTAATAACTAAAATGTTCTATTTTTCAAAAATGTAAAGACCCTTTCACACTAAAAGTGAAATAATAAGCCTCAGGCTGAAGGAAATGCAAATTCACGCGTGTGCAGTAGAGGGCGCAGCACAAACAAACCTTTCAGCTGTGCTGCCATTCTGGATAACGGAAGAACAGGACGCAGGAGAAGAAAGTTCAACACTTACTTCATCAATAAAAACAAGAAATCTCAAGTCAGTTTTGCTTATGGTTTAACTGAATCAGGTCAGCAGCAAAACATTGGTCAATAAAGTGAGATTAAATGCATAAAAATATTTGTTTTATTTAACATATTTAATTATTGGAGGTTTGCATAGTAGTCTGATTTTGCATTTGACTGATTTTAATCATTTTGAGGAATACAGAATCTTTTTTTGTGCAAGTGAGATTAGTAAATAAATAAAAAAACTACAATAACCCTCATGTTTACACACAATGCCTCTGCACTTACGATTTTTCTCAACACTGGGACAAGAGAGCTGTCAGTCAATAAATGTAACTTGTGTTACTTATTTAAAAAAGTAACTCAGATATTTTGTTGTAAATTTAAAAGTAATGCGTTACTTTACTAGTTACTTACCCCCAACACTGTCCAACACTGTATACATAATATGTGGTTTGACTGAGATATGATACGTACTCTACTGCGGTCTAAGGGGAAAACATTGCAGATGAAAGAGACTGCCATGCATGCGTTACACTCTCTCCAGAGTCTGAGCTAAAGGCAATTAAGCCACCAGCCTCCAGGAGCCGAGAGCAATTCAGCCCCAAACCGCTTGAAAGTTAAACAAATGTGCTTTTCTCAGCGGAAGGTGTGTGTTGAGTGACAAGACGGATTGATTAACGTGAAGGATTCGGCTTGTGTAGAGGGAAATTACTCTGAGCAAAGTGTTGCTTTGTGTTAGCAGAAGGCGATGGATGGCTAAAGGTTGTTCTTACCGCCTAAGAATAGCTGGCTGTCAGGCACGACAGGGAAGGAAGTGGACGCTGTAGAGCTGTCGGTTTTGTCCAGGGTGACTGCGAGGCGCCCTCGACGGACAACTAGCTCCACCGAGTGCCACTGACCATCATTTAAATTGGCACCTGTGGAAATAGAACCAGCATTGTGTATCAGGCAAAAATAACAGTTACTCAGCGCTGCATTAGGGAGATTATTTTCACATAAACCACAACAAAAAGAATAGCTTTCAGCATTAGACTTAAAGCATACACCGATCAGGCATAACATTATGACCACTGACAGGTGAATCTCTTCATCACGGCACCTGTTAGTGGGTGGAATATATTAGGCAGCAAGTGAACATTTTGTCCTAAAAGTTGATGTGTTAGAAGCAGGAAAAATGGGCAAGCGTAAGGATTTGAGCGAGTTTGACAAGGGCCAAATTGTGATGGCTAGACGACTGGGTCAGAGCATCTCCAAAACTGCAGCTCTTGTGGGGTGTTCCCGGTCTGCAGTGGTCAGTATCTATCAAAAGTGGTCCAAGGAAGGAACAGTGGTGAACCGGCGACAGGGTCATGGGCGGCCAAGGCTCAGTGATGCACGTGGGGAGCGAAGGCTGGCCCGTGTGGTCCGATCAAAAAGACAAGCTACTGTAGCTTAAATTGCTCAAGAAGTTAATGCTGGTTCTGATAGAAAGGTGTCAGAATACACAGTGCTTTGCAGTTTGTTGCGTATGGGGCTGCATAGCTGCAAACCAGTCAGGGTGCCCATGCTGACCCCTGTCCACCACCGAAAGCACCAACAGTGGGCACATGAGCATCAGAACCACGCAGCAATGGAAGAAGGTGGCCTGGTCTGATGAATCACGTTTTCTTTTACATCACGTAGATGGCCGGGTGCGTGTGCGTCGCTTACCTGGGAACACATGCACCAGGATGCACTATGATGTGATGCTTTGGGCAATGTTCTGCTGGGAAACCTTGGGTCCTGCCATCCATGTGGATGTTACTTTGACACGTACCACCTACCTAAGCATTGTTGCAGACCATGTACACCCTTTCATGGAAACGGTATTCCCTGGTGGCTGTGGCTCTTTCAGCAGGATAATGCACCCTGCCACAAAGCAAAAATGGTTCAGGAATGGTTTGAGGAGCACAACAACGAGTTTGAGGTGTTGACTCAGCCTCCAAATTCCCTAGATCTCAATCCAATCGAGCATCTGTGGGATGTGCTGAACAAACAAGTCCGATCCATAGAGGCCCCACCTCGCAATTTACAGGACTTAAAGGATCTGCTGCTAACATCTTGGTGCCAGATACCACAGCACACCTTCAGGGGTCTAGTGGAGTCCATGCCTCGATGGGTCAGGGCTGTTTTGGCAGCAAAAGGGGGACCAACACAATATTAGGAAGGTGGTTCTAATGTTATGCCTGATTGGTATATATGGAATGGGATACTAGCAAAGTACTTCATTCATAAAGTTAAAAACCTTTCCTAATGTAAATTAAGATTTTTAGACATATTGCAATGCATTTGTTTGATTTTCTCATATAAACATGTTTATAATGCCACATGCTGGCATTCTCAGAGCAGCCGGTGCCGTTGGTGTTGACTACCCTTGACAAACAAGAGAGATGTGTTTAGCTTTTACTATCAAATAAACTGAAACTATACATGTGCTTATATCTGAGTTCAACCTGCTGTAATGTCCGCCATAATCCGTCCAGTCTTATGGATCTGTAGTCGTGCTCTCGCCTCGCTCAGATAAAGCCACAGCGTTCCTGCGTTATGCTGCAGGTCAAAGGTCATCAGCAGGCCCGCTTTGTTCCACGTTCTGAATTGCAGACTGACCAACACGCTTTCTCCACTGGAGACCCAGGGCAAACTGAGAAAACTTCCAGGACTGGCAAACGTCACTGGCACATCAATGGATTCGGCGCATGTAAAGGTGACATTCCCCTATGAAAGCACAAAATATTGTAGTATAACCAAGACCATTTTTATAGTGAAGTACCGCAGCCATGACGTCTGCCTCATAAATTATGCATTTGCCTCCCTGGCTGTTCCTGATACCACTGTCACGGTCATTACGACAATGAATTAAAGGGTTGGTAATTGGTTTAACCCCCAAATTCCCAAGACAGTGGTTGTAAAAAAGGAGAAAACAATGTATAATGGAGAACATGGTAAGGGTCACAAAAATGCAAAACTCTCATTATGGAAAAATGAGGCAGCCAACAACTGACAATTGCTAACAAGCCAAATTAAGCAACCCGAAGACATAGCTGTATTAACACATGGTTTCTGCTTACTGCAATAGCCACTTGCTTCTCTTTGGCTCGATCAATCACGCTGATATCGTTGTAAAGCACATTTTCCAAGCAGCCATGGAAGTTTCTTCTAGAATGGGATTTCTGGAGTCCAGCCAATGACGTACCACCAAAACTGATCTTGTGAAAGAAAGACAGATTCATGTCAGAAATCACACAGATTAATGGGGTGTTACGCATTTAATATATAAGCTAATCACTATCGCCAGACTGTCGATACTGTATCCAACAATGCAAAGCTCATCTTTATTTTATTTCCAGTGTGTCAAATGAACCTGAAAGCAACTCTTTCATGATGCAATATTTGATTGGCCAGACATTTTACACAAAATCTGCATTAAATATGCATTTTTTTTTATTTTTAAAAATAATTTCAATATCCATGAGTTCAAAAAACATGCAAAATAGAGGGTATGGCGGGGCTGAGTGGCAGAAGAGCTGCTGCATTACTGGAGTCAATAGGGGAAAACGCGAGTAAAACAAACGATTATCAGTTTAAACTAAAGGTTGGATTCGATATAGTGTTCCTTACAACTTACCAAAGATCCAGTGATCCATAGATATTGACATGCAGCCAGGAATCGTGTTTTCCTGACATTTATATGAGCCTGATTTTGATACATAAATATTTATCACTCAGTCATCACAATTTCGAGAGTGAATCCCGCATGTATATGCGGATGGGTCTATGTATTGAAGCGTATATGTGGCCGCTTGTCAAGAATGGAAAACAAAAGTTTTATTCAAATTCTGAATATATTATAGGCCTATTAATAATTTTTTTTATATCGCCTAGACAGCGCACAAAGAGCGCTCCCTTTATAATCACTAAAAGCTGTCACTCATTCAATGAACGCGATCTTGCAATGTTTCGTTATATTAATCAGTGAAGCTGACGACACAGTGAATCTCTTATTTACATAATGTCTACACTTAGAGAGGATTAGCGCACGTGCAGAACTCAGCACTGGACAAACACTCGAGCGGTGAGTGGATTCTAACTTCAACTCCTGTGATTGGCCATTGCGTTCAAGAAATCAACAAACATGTCTGTGATTGGCTACATTACTCACCGAAGCGAAAACACGTTGGAAATTGAATCATTTGACGAGAGCAAATACAGATACGCACTGGATCTTTTGCCAGCTCTTTTTCGCTAATAATATGCTATTATTATGAATTCTTACAGAGGATTACAGATCCTAGACCAGCAGTGTTGGGCAGGTTTTCCCTCTAAAAGCAATCAGTAGCAGAAGCAGCGTTTGAATGAGAAAATTACACACTATTATCAAGTCCATCTCCCTTGGTCTGGAGGGGGGCACAGGGATGTCCATGGGGTCTGTGGACAAGCCTCCCCCGACCCCCCCTCTGGTGCCGGGCCTGGTTTTGTGTGTTTTTCGCAGCATTCGTGCTGTAAACCAATGCTGCCTCTCAGTCTTTTTGCCACTCAGTGCGTGTAACCACAGTCACTCCAGCTGACGGTGACGTCACGTGCATGCCCTCTATTGCATTTACAGTAATGAAACGCAGTAATTGTAATGATGCTGACATGGAAGCAGATGAAAACAATGATGTAGTGGACCCAAGTGCCGTTTAATATGATGGTGATAATCAAAAAAACATGAAACATAAACCATGAGTTAATCCAAAGCATGAAACACAAAATAAACATGAACTAGAAACTTGATTAGAAACCATAATCCTGGAATATGGTGCAACACCTTCACAAGTCATCTTAAAAAACTGGTCAGAGATAAATTCCCCCACTCACCCTCTATTCCACCGCTTTGAGTTACTAAGACTAGCTGAGCTAAATGAATATCATAATGCCTGCCTTATGTTTCAAATTGTCAACAGGCTGAACTCTAGATTGAGTAGTCTTGTTCCCATCTACAGCCCTCAGCATACATACCTAACGAGAATCAAACCACTTATATCAGGAAAATGTTGCCGACATGTGCGCGCCAGTATGAGTGTTGTCTGTAGGGGGCCGCAGATCTGGAATGGGATTGATGATGGCCTCAAGGTGTTGCCCTCTATCTCCAATTTTAAAAGACAACTAAAAACTCATTTCATATTAACCTATATCTAATATAAAACTGTTTTCTCATGGACTTCTGGGATGTATGTGTATGATTGTATGTGTATGTCCTGGTGCGCTCTTTGCGTGCTTTTACTCATCATCATCTGGTTACAGGTGGTAACTGTGTATACCTTTGTCTGTACCACTACCCTTTCATAAACCATGGGCCCCCACCTATAAGCTTTCCTAGCTTCCTTGGGGGACCCATTCACTCTACCCAATTGACAATCTGTACCCCCAATTGTATTATTGTAATGTTTGAAGTGGTATTGTGAATAAACTCAAACACTCAAACTTCAACACACGATAAAGTACCACGAGGGCTTAAATACACAAGACTAATGACAACAACGAACACCTGTGAATAATCAAACAATTAACCAATCAGAAAGTGACACATAAACAGGGGAAGCCCAAGTCATGATCACATGATGGCAAGGGAACCACAAGACCATGACTACAAAATAAAAGAACATGAAACAAAACTAGACATGACAGTAATACATTAAAAAACTGTAAATATTAAAATAGTTAAAAAAATATAGCTCCAAGACTTAAGTGTAAACATGAGACTAGTGTGAGAAAATCACTTAGTAACCTTGTCAGTGTAAAGTTATTTCCAAACAAATAGATTTTATTTTAATATCTATATGCAAATGTATATATTATGTAATAATAATTAATTGTATCACTATTATTATTATTATTATTATTATTATATAATTATTTCTTACTTTTTATTGTTTATTTATTGTGTACCTTTTATGGCTACTATTCATTTATTTTAATAATTTTTATATATTATATAAATATTTATTATTTTTCATTTATTATTATTTTTATTTATTACCTTTTTATTGTTTTTTTATGTGCCTTTTTATGACCTCTATTTAAAAAATGTTTTTTCATGTAAAGCACTTTGAAGTACTATTGTGTATGAAATGTGCTATATAAATAAACTTGCCTTGCCTTGAACATAATGTGAACATGATGCTAGTTTACTGTAATATAAGATATAAGTATTGAAATGTACATAAATTAGCAGTTCATCATAACAGAGTGAATAAAGTGAAATCTCTTACTAAACTAATTAAACATGGACATTCTAATTCTAGTGAATTTATGTTGTATGCATAATTCATGTGTACGTGTGTTTTGTGTGAGCAATTTAAAATGCTACGAGCTGCTCTGTAAGTTATACTGGACTAATTGTGTGAGAGGTCGTTAAAGGCTCACCTCGTTAATCTCAGAGTGACTCGAGTACTCAGGGAGCTGTAACTGCTGGGTATTTTTGTCCACGGTGAAGTTAACTAGTCCTCGAACCCGCTCGATGCTAATGTGGTGCCAGTGCTGGTCGTCCAGCAGACTCCCCAGTGACACGAGAGGGTGAAAATCCCCCGACGAACCCCTGCCTGAATCAAACACAGGATTATTTGATGGTTAAGATGGCTTGTTGATGTTACAAACGTTTGGTTAAACCTTAAACATCTTTCAGCTGAAACATACATTAGAAAAAATGCAATGACCATTTTTTATTTCTGAGATGTTAACTGAATTAACATGGAGGTCATGTGACAACAATGTAGCTGTTTGAAACATTTGTTGCATATACAGTTTTACATACTATTTTTAAGCATAATAAGTAGTATACAGAATTTACTGTACAGTATGCAGTAAGCAGCTTGCAGAACATCCTGATTTTGCAGAGTTAGACACATTCCTGGGTCAACATACACTATATTGCCATAGCTATAACAGCTTCAACTCTTCTAGGAAGGCTTTCCACAAGGTTTAGGAGTGTGTTTATGGGAATTTTTGACCATTCTTCTAGAAGCACATTTGTGAGGTCAGGCACTGATGTTGGACGAGAAGGCCTGGCTCACAGTCTCCGCTCTAACCCAAAGGTGTTCTATCGGGTTGAGGTCAGGACTCTGTGCAGGCCAGTCAAGTTCCTCCACACTAAACTCGCTCATCCATGTCTTTATGGACCTTGCTTTGTGCACTGGTGCGCAGTCATGTTGGAACAGGAAGGGGCCATCCCAAACTGTTCCCACAAAGTTGGGAGCATAAAATAGTTAAAAATGTCTTGGTATGCTGAAGCATTAAGAGTTCCTTTCACTGGAACTAAGGGGCCAAGCCCAACCCCTGAAAAACAACCCCACACCATAATTCCCCCTCCACCAAACTTTACACTTGGCACAATGCAGTCAGGCAAGTACCGTTCTCCTGGCAACCGTCAAACCCAGACTCATCCATCTGACTGCCAGACAGAAAAGCGTGATTGGTCACTCCAGAGAACACGTATCCACTGCTCTAGAGTCCAGTGGCGGCGTGCTTTACACCACTGCATCCGACTCTTTGCATTGCACTTGGTGATGTAAGGCTTGGATGCAGCTGCTCGGCCATGGAAACCCATTCCATGAAGCTCTCTACGCACTGTTCTTGAGCTAATCTGAAGGCCACACGAAGTTTGGAGGTCTGTAGCTATTGACTTTGCGCATTGTGTGCCTCAGCATGCGCTGACCCCGCTCTGTGATTTTACGTGGCCTACCACTTCGTGGCTGAGTTGCTGTTGTTCCCAATTGCTTCCACTTTGTTATAATACCACTAACAGTTGATCGTGGAATATTTAGTAGTGAGGACATTTCATGAATGGACTTATTGCACAGGTGGCAACCTATCACGGTACCACGCTTGAATTCACTGAGCTCCTGAGAGCAACCCATTCTTTCACAAATGTTTGTAGAAGCGTCTGCATGCCTAGGTGCTTGATTTTATACACCTGTGGCCATGGAAGTGATTGGAACACCTGAATACAATGATTTGGAGGGGTGTCCCAATACTTTTGGCAATATAGTGTATTTTGTTGATCTTGGAACAACAATTCTGTCCGAAAATTTAGTCCTAGCCACATCCCTACCCCTAAACCTAACCTTACCCATTAGTTATCCCTAAAATCAGAGGGAAATGATAGGTGAATAACACTGATGTAGAAGCACTTAACCCTGTTTGTAAGCCACAAGTTGACAAACTATAAACTTGACCCTCAAATCTGATTGGTTGATTGGAATGTTGTTCCAGGATCAACAAAGATGTTGCACTTGGTGAAATCAGGTTCTGCCAGCTTGCAAGTTTTCATTTCTGAACATAGCCAAGTTAATAGAGAGATAAATATGAGATGTTTTCTCTGGCTCCAGTAAATATAAACCAGCAAATAATTGCATATTGTTCCATAAAAAAAATATTATTTAAGAAAAAGAACACAGGGTTGTTACTGTAAACTATAACTAAAACCATAAAAAATTTAATTTTCATTAATTGAAATAAAATTAAATATTAAAAATGTAAGCTTTTTTTTATATCAGCTAGCTGCCAAGGCAACATTTCTCATCTTTGTTGTCCTAAAATAACCTGAAATAACTAAAAGTAAAATGTAATAAAAAACTATATAGACCTATTTAAAATAACAAAAATACACAACAAAACTACTAAAAACTTTAAAGTGAAAATATAAAAATAAAACATAATTCAAAATATGAGCAAAAACTATAAAAGTATAACAGTACCACTAAAATAATAGACCCTGAAATATACTGAAATATAGACCTGCAGGAAACGTTCATTACAAACGCGCCACAGCACGACAGCACAGCATAATTACAAAGAAATATTACACTGAAATAGCATTTTCTTGTAAAATGTACTTAATAATAATAATAATCTTTGTTAAGTTTACAACTTTGAAGAAAAACATTTTTTAAATTGTAGTTGCCATGTCTGGTTGGCAAATTAATAGGCATATGGTATTTTAATAATCCAAACAAAAGACTAAGGCAAAAAATTCTAAATATTCACATAAACTATAATAGTATATCAGTGACTCACAGACACTGAAGAAACGTGCCACAGAATGGCAGCGCAGAAGCCGCATGCATGTTCTCCCTCGTATACGCAACACATCTATCAATTATTCATCAGAGTTACAGTGACTTGCGGCCGGTCGTGCCGCTGGTCAGTTACCATCAGCATACAAACAAGCTCTGCTTTGTTTTTATGCACATGCGAGGACGGCTGTACGCTCTGATGTCATTTAACATTTAGTGTTTTGCTGCTCAATATTTCATGATCTTCGTTCCTTTTAGAAAGCATGCGGAGCGGCTCTCAGCCTTGACCTCTCCTGTTCGCTCATACAACGATACTCATATTTGTGTTTGAAGAGCGGCTCTGATTAACACAGGCACATTGAAAAATAATATATGACAACACTTTTTCAATCTGTCATCATCTGACAATGAAAATTTGAGAAACGTCTGTCCTCTTCTGTTATCTCTGTAAAAGTGACCCTGAATTTTTGCTCAAGGCTTTTACATTGGACATCAAGTGGCAAACCTATCAAAGCACCAAAATTGTAAACAATCTTCCTTAAAGGGGGCCTACTTTGCCCTACTAGAACAGGTTTTTTAGGCTTGAATGTTCAAAAAGCTCTTTTTTTTCACATATTCTCCATTGTTGCAGCTCCTGTCAGTAACGCTCTGTTTAGTTCCTGTCTCTATGAAGCCCCTCCTTCTGAAAAGCGCAATGTGCTCTGATTGGTCAGCTGGATCAGTGTGTTGTGATTGGTTAAGCACTTTGAGCGTGTTTGGGAAATGTCCCGCTCCTTACCATAACTGCGAGTTTCAACACACTACTAACTAACTCAACCAGGCCCGCCCCTTTATTCTGCGTATGAATTATTTAAATGAGGAATATTATGACGTGTTTGTTCCTGGAAGAAAACTCAAGACTACAATGGAGGCGTTTCAGGGAGTTCAGAAACACTGACACTGATACAGAGAAGAACTGCCGCTGGAGGGACTTTGTGCTTTGGAACTTTGCAGAACTTTTTAATGCTTTTTAACGCAGGAACATTACACACTATAGACAGTTGAAAATGTAAAAAGCATAATGAAGATTATATTCATTCCTTTCCTGAACCACCATTCTAAAAGATATTTCTTACCACTGTAAACAAACCCTTCTGAAATGTTTACCACTGTCACCTGAAAGTCATCCTGTTTATGCAATGGATACATTTTTTCCCCAAAAAATATGTCAGTTTTTTATTAATTATTAATTATTATTATTTTTATTTCGGTCCTTACAGACAATTTTTCATAATAAATAAAACAAAAAATATACATAATAACCGAAAAAGGTGTAGGCTGAAGCCATTGCTTATTATGCCTACCCTTTTATACATATTTATCTAATGAGCGTCAATTTTTTTTTATTTTCTACTAGATTTGATTAGTACAAGATAAATAAATAAAGTTACATAAGACATTTTCCAAAATGTACAAAGATAATTACAAAGGTACACATTTCAGATATTAATACAATAGATTAAGTATTACATACACCAATTATTTATATTGAGTTATATAATTATTTATCACATTTTCTTAAATTTACAAAATGAATTACACAGTTTTAATTCCTTCTCGAAATTATTCCATTGGTTTACCCCTTTGACAGATACACATCTATTTTTTGTATTAGTTCTTGCCCTTATTTTTTTAAACATATGCATTCCTCAGTTTATACTGACTTTCTCTTATTTCGAACAGCTTCTGGATACAGTTTGGAAGTAAATTATTATATACCTTGTACATTGTCTGTGCAGTATAAAAATCAACTAAATCAACAAATTTTAAAGCGTGTAATTTAATAAACAATATATTTGTTGGTTTGTAATAGTCAACGTGTTTTATAATCCTTATTGCTCTTTTTTTGTAATGTATATATTGAATTTATATTAGTTTTATATGTATGGCCCCACACCTCCACACAATAAGTCATGTATGGAACTATGAATGCACAATACAAAATATATAATGAGCTTTCGTTCAAAATATGTTTTGTTCTATTTAATATTGCAATTGATTTTGATATTTTTCTTTTTACATTATTTATATGTGGTTTCCAGCATAATTTATGATCTATTATAACACCCAGAAATTTATTTTCATACACTCTTTCAATTTCCTCATTATTAATCCTAATTGTAGCTTTGTTATTACTTTGTCAATTACTAAATATTATGAACTTTGTTTTAGTTAAATTCAGTGAAAGTCTATTATCATCAAACCATTTTTTAAAGACCCTCAGTTCAATTTCCACTGCGGTCAGAAGCTCCAAATTTTTCCCTGAACAATATAAATCTGTGTCGTCAGCAAACAAAACCATTTTTAATATTTTAGACACGTTACAAATACAAACCCGATTCCAAAAAAGTTGGGACACTGTACAAATTGTGAATAAAAAAGGAATGCAATAATTTACAAATCTCATAAACTTATATTTTATTCACAATAGAATATAGATAACATATCAAATGTTGAAAGTGAGACATTTTGAAATGTCATGCCAAATATTGGCTCATTTTGGATTTCATGAGAGCTACACATTCCAAAAAAGTTGGGACAGGTAGCAATAAGAGGCCGGAAAAGTTAAATGTACATATAAGGAACAGCTGGAGGACCAATTTGCAACTTATTAGGTCAATTGGCAACATGATTGGGTATAAAAAGAGCCTCTCGGAGTGGCAGTGTCTCTCAGAAGTCAAGATGGGCAGAGGATCACCAATTCCCCCAATGCTGCGGCGAAAAATAGTGGAGCAATATCAGAAAGGAGTTTCTCAGAGAAAAATTGCAAAGAGTTTGAAGTTATCATCATCTACAGTGCATAATATCATCCAAAGATTCAGAGAATCTGGAACAATCTCTGTGCGTAAGGGTCAAGGCCGGAAAACCATACTGGATGCCCGTGATCTTCGGGCCCTTAGACGGCACTGCATCACATACAGGAATGCTACTGTAATGGAAATCACAACATGGGCTCAGGAATACTTCCAGAAAACATTGTCGGTGAACACAATCCACCGTGCCATTCGCCGTTGCCGGCTAAAACTCTATAGGTCAAAAAAGAAGCCATATCTAAACATGATCCAGAGGCGCAGGCGTTTTCTCTGGGCCAAGGCTCATTTAAAATGGACTGTGGCAAAGTGGAAAACTGTTCTGTGGTCAGACAAATCAAAATTTGAAGTTCTTTTTGGAAAACTGGGACGCCATGTCATCCGGACTAAAGAGGACAAGGACAACCCACGTTGTCATCAGCGGTCAGTTCAGAAGCCTGCATCTCTGATGGTATGGGGTTGTATGAGTGCGTGTGGCATGGGCAGCTTACACATCTGGAAAGGCACCATCAATGCTGAAAGGTATATCCAAGTTCTAGAACAACATATGCTCCCATCCAGACGTCGTCTCTTTCAGGGAAGACCTTGCATTTTCCAACATGACAATGCCAGACCACATACTGCATCAATTACAACATCATGGCTGCGTAGAAGAAGGATCCGGATACTGAAATGGCCAGCCTGCAGTCCAGATCTTTCACCCATAGAAAACATTTGGCGCATGATAAAGAGGAAGATGCGACAAAGAAGACCTAAGACAGTTGAGCAACTAGAAGCCTGTATTAGACAAGAATGGGACAACATTCCTATTCCTAAACTTGAGCAACTTGTCTCCTCAGTCCCCAGACGTTTGCAGACTGTTATAAAAAGAAGAGGGGATGCCACACAGTGGTAAACATGGCCTTGTCCCAACTTTTTTGAGTTGTGTTGATGCCATGAAATTTAAAATCAACTTATTTTTCCCTTAAAATGATACATTTTCTCAGTTTAAACATTTGATATGTCATATATGTTGTATTCTGAATAAAATATTGAAATTTTAAACTTCCACATCATTGCATTCTGTTTTTATTCACAATTTGTACAGTGTCCCAACTTTTTTGGAATCGGGTTTGTATCATTTATATATAGTATAAACAGTTTGGGGCCTAGCACCGAACCTTGTGGAACACCACAAGTGACTTTCAATAGATCTGATTTAACATTATTTATTTGTACAAATTGATATCTGTCATCAAGGTAACTTTTTAACCAAGAGTAAGCTTTTCCTCTTCTACCATATCTTTCCAGTTTCATCATCAATAAGCCATGATCAATAATGTCAAAAGCTTTTTTTAAATCTAGGAACACCCCCACAGTATATTCATTATTATCCATTGAAGTGGAAATCTCTTCTACCATTTCTATCACTGCCATTGAGGTCGACCTATTTTCTCGCCATACTGATGTTCACTCAAAAGTTTGTGTTTATGTATAAAATTATCAAGTCTGCACACAAATAATTTCTCTAAAATGTTTGATATCTGGGAAAGCAGAGAGATTGATCTGTAATTGAAAAAAAGATGTCTATCAGTTCAGTTGCTCTAAACATCTCAGCATCTCAGCCCCCCACACCACAGTTTATTTCACAGATCTGGAGCTGAGAGCCGTCTACTTTAAGGGCTGATAAGTAAGGCTTTGAGGCTTTAAAAGTTACAGTTTTACACCAGTCAGTCACAGGTTGTGCAATAAGCAGGCCCGGTTCTACGGGGGTGCTAAGCACTTTCAAACGCACGCAAAAGCACCCTCAGTTGATACTGTAATATATTGGCGAAACAGATTTGGTAGATTTGCAAATTTGTGTTCGCACTCTGGAGAGCGTCAAATGCATCTATTTACAGCGTCTTTTTGCAGCGGTGAGTAATGTAGCCAATCACAGATATTGTTGTGATCTCTGGAACGCGATTGTCCAATCAGAGGTGTTTAAGTTAGTCAAAATCTCACCTCTCAAAACGACAGATTTTTATTAATGCAGGCTCGCGAAACCTCTCATTAGCAAACAAAGTGAAGACACGATGTAAGAGATTTATTGTTGACAAATTTTTTATAACGGAACTTTGTGAGATCGCGATGAACTGACAAAGCAACAGCATTTTAGTGATCGTAGCGATCTTGGCACTACAGTCTATACAATCCATTGAATAAAACCATTGATTTTCATGCTACTAAGAGTTGCATGCTGCAATGTTTCGGAAGTGACATCTAAATATAAATGCTGGATTCACTCTGCACGAGACAGAAATATCCTCCTGAGACCCAGAATGTTTTGCCTCTGTAGAGGACATATTTTAGCGAATTTCTCTGACAACATACACAGTTTTAAGTCTGGATATTCTTATGAAATATGAGACATTCTTATGAAAATATTCAATGCAATATTCATGCAAATTAGATACAGTGTATAGATGCATTTTACAGAATGGGAATGGCATTTATGACCATGTTTACTTGCATATTGCATAAAGTAAAATGGTATATCAAATTATTCTGTTATATCTTTCATAACATAGTTGAGAATCATCTTTATACAAAGTTTATATAAAAAAAGCTTGAAGCATAAAAATTGATTGGTGAATAAAAAAAATCCCATTGTTTTTGCCTATTCATGTCTTTTCCTGTCATTCAATTTTTTTTTTTAAATATCCATTTGTCAAACAATGTAATGACTTAAAAAAATTTAATTCACAAAACCTTTTTTTCTGGTTCTCAGGAAGATGACTTGTTAAAATACTAGTAATGCATTAAAGCAATGTAAAGGCAGACTAATAGATTAATAGACAAACATTTGTAGCAAAATATTTTTGAAATTCCAATTATTGGTAAAAATGACTTGTAAGTAATCTTAAAGGGGTCATGAACTGAGAAATCAAATTTTCCTTGAGCTTTTGACATATAAGAGGTCACCATACTATAAGAATATCCTGTAAGTTTCAGAACTGAAAACTTCCTTGTTAGTCCAATAAAAGCTTTTATTGACACCAGGCCCAGCAAACGACAGGTTTTTCAAAGTGGGGATCTATGACGTCAAAGGGAGGCAAGCACCGCCTCTGCAGAAGAAGATCAACGCCTACTTCATCACTGCCTGTTTAGCCCCGCCCACCAATTCACGCATGACATGCAATAGAATAGGTAGCCTAAAAGTAACATAGGCCTACGTGGTGTTAAACCAGATCGAGCTACCAAGCAATAAACATGCCGTTGAGGATCACAAAATATTGTGCAGTGCCTGGGCTCGACAGTAATGCAACATGTAAGTAACCGTCTTAATTCTAATGCCTGATCTGAAATGTAATGATTCATGTACAGTCAGATGTTCTTTGTCTGTGTGTCAGTAAATCAAACCAGTGACTAAACGTCAACTTGCGTTGTTTCTCTTAGTAGGATGAAAATAATCTGTTACTTAACGGTGATTCAATTCTATAATGAAAGCGATCAAAGAAAGCTCCCTTTGCCATCGTTGGAGCAGCGCGCGCTGGAGCCGTCAATCAAATGGCGAGAGTTTATCAGTGACGCGTTTATCAGTGACTCCCGTTTTATTCAACGAATCTCTTAACTATATCACGTTTGCACTGTTAGTGAAGATGAAAGCATTCGTTAGTGTACAGAAACTGAGTTGCAATGACGAGATCACTGCTTTCATGCGCTCAGCATGTCTGTGATCGGCTACAATGTTCATCTCTGCAACCTTTCATGTCACGATCTGAATATAATGCCATAGATCTAAATATAATGCCATAGATCTAAATGTAATGCAACACTTTTCACGATTAGTTAACCATGAGAGCTGTAATAGTAAAAACGCGCTAAAAGAGAGAGTAATACTTAGCTATTTCAAATGGAAAGACGTTAGCCAATCACAGTAGTGGGCGTTTACACTGAAGTCTCACAGCAGACACGCCCCTTAAAACAGAGCGTTCAGAGCAGAGGGCTAAAATCAGGGTAGGAAAAGTGCCTTTTATTTATAAATTATGACAGTTTTTGATGTAAAAAGCATTCTAACATTATAAGTGCACCCCAGGAAACATCATAAAACAATAAAACAACGCAGTTCATGACCCCTTTAAATGTCTCACTGTATGGTGGAGCCGTTGCTTAGCCTACAAATACACTTTACTAGAGCACCCTTAGTAATTTCAAAAGCACCCTCAGTGATTTGATTCTGTAACCGGGCCTGGCAATAAGCATGCAGGGATTTAACAGATTGTCTCGTTGATGTTAACTGAGCTTCAGTTGCTTTGGTGTTTGATATTCATGGCAATAAATTTTAAGTGTTATTTTAGTATTACTTATATAGTATTTATTATTAATATTTTTAATACGTATATTTTCTGTTTACATTTACATTTTTAGTTTAGGTTTTAGTAATTATGTTAGGTGCTTTTGTAATTTTTATTAGTTTTTGTTTTTTAATATATTTATTTTTATTTCAGTTTAAATGTTAGTACTTCATCTAGTACTTCAGTTAGTTGCCAAGGCAAAAATTCAAATGCATATCCATTGTAAATGTATTACTATGAATGTGAATGTGAATATATATTTAATGCATTTAGCTTGCAAACAGATGCTGTAAATAGTCCATGAAAGGAACATCAAAACATTGTTTACTTTCTTAATTCATGCTTCTGGTCATCAGAAAACTCATGGGTGTGTCAAAATTAATGTCTGTGGCGACCTGCAAAACAAACTTAAAGGGTTAGTTCACCCAAAAAAGAAAATTATCCCATAATTTACTCACCCTCAAGCCATCCTAGGTGTATATGACTTTCTTGTTTCAGACAAACACAATAGGAGATATATTAAAAATGTTCTGGCTCTTTCCAGCCTTATAATGGGAGTGAATTATAGACCAAAAAAAGCGCATCCATCCATCATTAAAGTAAACCATACGACTCCAGGGGGTTAATAAAGGCCTTCTGAAGTGAAGCTATGCATTTTGTAAGAAAAATATCCATATTAATAACTTTAATCACTGGTTTCCGGTAACGACCGTACACGAGTCGAGTTCTGGCAGAAGAGTGACCTCTGACACGACGCGTGATGTTGGATGTAGGAGTAGTGTAAGCTCAGGTGAGAGTAGACGCCTCTCTCGGTTCAAACAAATAGGGTTGGGCAACAAACTCAAGCTCCTTCGACATACACTATATTGCCAAAAGTATTGGGACACCCCTCCAAATCATTGTATTCAGGTGTTCCAATCACTTCCATGGCCACAGGTGTATAAAATCAAGTCCCTAGGCATGCAGACGCTTCTACAAACATTTGTGAAAGAATGAGTTGCTCTCAGGAGCTCAGTGAATTCAAGCCTGGTACCGTGATAGGTTGCCACCTGTGCAATAAGTCCATTCATGAAATTTCCTCACTACTAAATATTCCACGGTCAACTGTTAGTGGTATTATAACAAAGTGGAAGCAGTTGGGAACAACAGCAACTCAGCCACGAAGTGGTAGGCCACGTAAAATCACAGAGCGGGGTCAGCACATGCTTAGGCACACAGTGCGCAGAAGTCGCCAACTTTCTGCAAAGTCAATAGCTACAGACCTCCAAACTTCGTGTGGCCTTCAGATTAGCTCAAGAACAGTGTGTAGAGAGCTTCATGGAATGGGTTTCCATGGCCGAGCAGCTGCATCCAAGCCTTACATCACCAAGTGCAATGCAAAGCGTCAGATGCAGTGGTGTAAAGCACACCGCCACTGGACTCTAGAGCAGTGGAGACGTGTTCTCTGGAGTGACCAATCACGCTTCTCTGTCTGGCAATCCGATGGACGAGTCTGGGTTTGGCGGACTGACAGGAGAACGGTACTTGCCTGACTGCATTGTGCCAAGTGTAAAGTTTGGTGGAGGGGGAATTATGATGTGGGGTTGTTTTTCAGGGGTTGGGCTTGGCCTCTTAGTTCCAGTGAAAGGAACTCTTAATGCTTCAGCATACCAAAACATTTTGGACAAGTTCATGCTCCTAACTTTGTGGGAACAGTTTGGGGATGGCCCCTTCCTGTTCCAACATGACTGTGCACCAGTGCACAAAGCAAGGTCCATAAAGACATGGATGAGCGAGTTTGGTGTGGAGGAACTTGACTGGCCTGCACAGAGTCCTGACCTCAACCCGATAGAACACCTTTGGGTTAGAGCGGAGACTGTGAGCCAGGCTTTCTCGTCCAACATCAGTGCCTGACCTCACAAATGCGCTTCTAGAAGAATGGTCAAAAATTCCCATAAACACACTCCTAAACCTTGTGGAAAGCCTTCCCAGAAGAGTTGAAGCTGTTATAGCTGCAAAGGGTGGGCCAACTCCATATTAAACCCTACGGATTAAGAATGGGATGTCATTAAAGTTCATGTGCATGTAAAGCCAGGCGTCCCAAAACTTTTGGCAATATAGTGTATCTCTTTAAAACTTCTCGTTTTAGACTTCTAATTCATAACTGGTGTTTTGTTTTGCTCTATCCTCTGCGCTTCCGCGTTTGTCAATACATCATGCGTCGGGTCAGAAGTCACTCTTCCACCGGAACTAGACTTGCGTACATTATTGCTTCATTTCAGAAGGCCTTTATTAACCCCATGGAGCCGTGTGAATTACTTTTAAAATGGATGGATGTGCTTTTTGAGCTTCAAAATCTCAGGTACCATTCACTCCCATTATAAAGCTTGGAAGAGCCAGGATATTTTTTTATATAACTCTGATTGTATTTGGCTGAAAGAAGAAAATCATATACACCTGGGAAGGCTTGAGGGTGAGTAAATTATGAAGTGATGAAGTATTGGTCAATGCAATCAGAACATTGTGTATATAAATCCCTACAAATTTTGGGGCAAAACATGAAGCAATGGAGCACAATATAAACAGACATTTTGATGAATGCAAACTACCAGCAAAATCAAATAGTTTGGGATATGGGGCATAAATCTTCATGTCACAGCTTGTTTGCAGATGTATTATTCGGTACAAACAGCAGCGAGTGTTTGCCAGCGACTAACATCTGTCTCTGCATCAAAACAACAACAGCGTCACATAAAAACCCTGTTCAGCATGTTTGACTCTTTCGGATTATCGGACCTGTGGCACAGTTTGTCTTCCAATATGCTACATTTCAGTACATTGGTGCTGGATATTTATTTAGGCTTTAGATGAGGACGTCGGAATATTTCAAGGACAATGAAGACAAAATTAATCCACTATGTTTCTCAAACAAACCTATGAAAATATTTTAAATATATGATGCTTCAAACTTTAGCTTCAACAGACTTTATATACAATTCAACTTGCAGCATGTCCTGCCATGATCGCTGCTTCATCAAGAGCTTTAATCTTCACATTTATAAATGCCAAAGTCAAATGTCAAAGGCAAATGGAACAAGCATAACTTAACAAGCATAAGCATAACACTGTCAAACCAGTGCTGGTCCTATAATTCTGGGAGCCCTAAGCAAAATTTTTGTTGAAACATTATACAATAAAAAAAGAAGAAAATTACAAACAATAGGACAAATAAAACTGAAAAAAAGATACAAATAAAAAATAAACAATTTAGCCTACTAAAAATAATAGCCTACTATACAGAAATTGAATAAAGTAATCAAATGTAAAAATGAAACATAATGAATTAATTATACATTGATACTTGTTACTAAAGTTATTCAGTGAGGAGCAGTGAATGATTCTCTCGTTTTCTTTTGTTGTTTGATTAACATTAAATGACAGATAGCAGCAGGTTTACTAGGCTGCTGTCACTTTAAGACAGATCTAATAAACTGACAAAGTAATAAACTGAAAGTATTCAATTACTTCGAAGACATAACTGAGCGTAAGTGAAAACACCCCAAGATGGACATTCTGACATCATTTTGTGTGTATTTGTCCGTTTCAGCGCACACCCGAAGCCCAAAGTAGCCTATGTGTCTGTGTTTCACTTTGTCTCAGAGCGCATGCACAGAAAGCCGCCTTCGCAGCTCATTACACTTTTATTTTTTAGTATCAAACAAGTCCAGCAGGAGACTGTATATTACGACAGTCACATTACTTGATTGACTGATTTGGATGCTCAGGCTGAAAAACCTAAAAGTCAAAAGTGTGTCTGATGTGTTCAGCGACTAGGATAGCTTACAAAATGTTTATCATAAACCAGCGATAAGACCTAGAATCTGTCCACACTTGAATGTGGGTAAGTTTCATAAAAATAAAAAAAAGATGTGTTGAGCAAACAGCTGAGAAAATCAGATTCAGAACGATGATCAAAACACAGATGGAGTAAATCGAGTCCATCATCACCCCCAAAGCTTGACAGTCCTGTAGCTCATCCTGGGTCGACATTTCATTCAGTAACATTAGGCAGTTTATATTTATATGCTGTTTAATGTTGATGATTGTATTATTTTACATATGCATATGATTACATATGCTATTGTTTGTTTCAGCATCTTCTTCGCCTGTGTTTTGATCTGGAGATTCTGTACTCTTTCAGAAGGTGCGTAATAGTGCCCCCTACTGTATAACAGTGAAAACATGGAAAGCCGTAAAAACTTGTCTTTGGCGGGGAAAGAGTTAAGGTGCTGCAGTAACACAACGCCCACTAAAAAGGCCTATAAGAATCAAACATGTCTAAATTAATATAAAAACAAATAAATAGCCTACCGTATTGTTACGAATATAAGACAACTCCCCCGTTTTTAAGATGTACTTTTTGGAAAAAAGGCTTTTTGATAAAGAAAATGCTTTTATTTGAAAAAAAATGTCATGTTTTTTAATATTCTAATTTTTGTATTGAAAGTATGGTAAATACGGCTCTTAGACGGTAAGCTTTTCTTTGACTCTTTATGTTTTTAAGACTGTGCCTGCATCTCAATGTGCATACTATCCATCCTAAATAGTATGTGACATTAGTAATATTCAATACTATTTAGGGCGGATCGTATGCACATTGGAATGCAGGATGTCTTTTTGAGCTCAAAATCTTCTAACATTACACTCTGAGACAGTGTATTTCTTGGCACACTCGTTTTATGTGTATTTGACGCCACCTATTGTTGCGGCTGTATTCATAGTTTTCACGTGACGTCACATGTTTATAGCAACGCCCACCTGGATGGCAAAACAAGGCTTTCCTCCATTGTCCGCCAGTCATTTTTACCAGGTTTGTAGTCAGTATTAATGCAGTAAGACAGTGATATTAAAAGACCAAATTCAATATACACCTCATTGATGATGCATACTTTATAAAGGAAAGCAGATGAACACAGAATATTAGTTTCTCGTTACTAATATTCAAGGTTTCTCGTTAAGCGTTTTTTTCCATCGAAACCCATTATAAACAAAACGCGTTGCGTTCATATTCTTGGCTCATCTACTCGCCTCTATATAGTATGCATCATCAAAAAGGTGTAAACTGAATTTGATCTTTTAATATCACTGTTTTAGTACATTACGGCACTTTAAGGGTGGGTTGCACAAGGATTCTTTAGCCTGGCGTCGGTTAACCCTCCGCCTGTGCTACTTGATCAGCTCTATAATTCTAAAGGTTTTACTGCGTAATTAATCTGTTTAAAATTAAGTGGTGCAACAACTCAATTTAAAATAAAACCCATATCAACAAATCCTAAATTAGTGTTAAACTTTACTTAATTGAAACCTTATTGGTGCAACCCACCCTAAAGTGTTTTTCACGTTAAATGTTTTAGAACGTCCTGTTGTTTTTAGTGATTGAAATACTGCAGCAGGTGCTGTGCCCAAAACATGCATCTTGTTCACATATTTTTGTTTTAAGATGGAAATTTGACAGGCGTGTGCTGCAGTTCAATGAAGTTCTATGGCGGTTTTGCCCTCCAAGGCTCCGCGACAGTCACGTGACTGAAAACTATGAATTATTGACATGTAAAAGTCTAGACCATGGATAGGCAACGTCGGTCTTGGAGTGCCGCTGCCCTGCAGAGTTTCGCTCCAACCCTAATCAAGCAAACCTGAACAAGCTAAATGTCTTCAGGATTACTAAGGTTACAGGCAGGTGAGTTTTTTTTAGAGTTGGAGCTAAACTCTGCAGAACAGCGGCACTCCAGGACCGACGTTGCTTATCCATGGTCTAGACCCTGAATATAAGACGAACCCATTTTTTCAGATGTATTTCTAAGAAAAAAACAATGTCTTATATTCAGAACAATACAGTAAATGACCACTTTTACCACAGACAACAAAATGTCTCCAATTCAAACATTGGGATTTATGCTAAACATGCTAAAAAATGTATTTACATTCAAAAGCTGGCTAACTACACTGAAAAAAATGTACTTGGAAAAAAGCTGGGGGAAAAAATCTGTCAGAAATTGCTAGTAAAGTTCACAAACAATTACAAAGAAACCGCAAATAAGATTGAATTAAATGTGAAATGTTGAGGTAGAAAGACTGAGATAGCATTTTCTGATAAAAAGTACTCCAATAATTTTCTGTTTTGTTTAAAAAAAATTTTTTACAGTGTATTCTGGTCTTTCTGGAGAAGCTGTTGAGGAAGATTGTCTTGCTGGTTAAGCTAGTTAAGAAACACAGAATAACTAACCAACATTGAACAGGACAACCCAAATATTGAATTAAATTTGCACATTCTAGTCATCTATTCTTCATTATGTAATTTCTAACCTCCAAACACAACATATGCAGGTATTTCCAGCCTAAGAAGTTTAAAAGCTGCCTGAAGTGATTGATATTCAATGTTCGCTCCTAATCGTCGACATTTTAATGTCTTATAAAAAACAACCCAGAGTGAATGCAATGTCCTTACGGCACAGTAAATCTCATCTAAACACGAGAAAGGCACGGCCATCATTGGACAACAGCCGAGTGCCATGTGTATTTCTGACAAACAGTGTCGAGCCATTATCTGAGCGAGGCCGAGAGACCACTTTAGCACTTTCAGAAACACCTCTAATAAATGATGCCAGGCATCTTCGATTTGCTTGAAATTATTGTGAAAGCAGAGAGAGCAAAGTGTGCAGAGAGAGTGGCAGTTAGACTTCAGTTACTTTACGATGGAAAAGCCCGACAGCGGCCGGATGTGCCGAGATTTACAGGCGCGAGGCATTCAAACTCCTCCGGTCTGACCCAACAGAGCTCTAAGAGACTTTATAAAATACAACTGTAAAGCTGAGATATGATGAAAACGGCACATGCTCGCTGCTTCCTCCAGTGCTGTAATCGTCACATTTCCAAATGTCAAACATAAATGGCAAATTGAACACAGAAGAGTAATGGTCAAATTAATACAGACATGCAGCATGTGAGTTTTACAACTACGCACTGAGATAAAAGGAGAAAGCACAGTTAGGAACATTCGCTAAAGAAATCTCCTTTATATCTCAACTGTTTCTCCTACTAGACAGAATTGAGATTACATGGAGCGACTTGCTGCCACTCCATGTTTCTCCAGCAAAAAGATGGCAGTAATCTCACATGTGCCAAACAACTACAGTTGTACAGTGCTGTAAGTGTTTGTGAGGAGAGAGAGACTGTGACGCTGGCAGTGACACCCGAACGCTGCGATCACAGATGGCACATGGGAAACTGTGCCATACTGGCTGCTCATGACAGACCGCGTCTCTGACCGACACCTGAAGGCTTTTCTTTAAAGTCTTACACCTTATGAACAAGCCTTCTGAATTTACCAGCATCCCTGATTCATTAGTAGAACAGATCTGTTAATCTGCCGGAGATTTTAACTAACAATAAACTTAAACTACTGAATAGTACCATGGTATTGTCATATGATGCAGATGTACCATGATAATTTCATGTTTTTCTTTAAAATGTCTTGGAATAACATGCCCAGGTTATATATATATATATATATACAGGGTTTGACATTAACACCCACCAACCCACCATATGCGGGTGAATTTCAGCAGTGGCGTGTAACACAGTCACTCCCACTAGCCACTTTGGCAGGTTGAATTTTATTGTAGTCTTCTCAAAAGGCATCTGTTATGTTCGTTTTGCGCATTATAAACAATCACACGAGAGTCTGTTGAGCTTATGAATGCAATGTCTAATAATCAGAGGCGTTCAGATTAGTCATCGCTGAAACGCCGGAGTTTTGTTTAGAACGCGCTCTCACTCACTGAAATCTGCACTCTCATCATAAACAACAGAGCAGAGATGTGCGTGCGATGTACGTATGAGATTCATTCATCATAAAGTGATTGGCTATTCGCACATTTAGGGACCGTATCTAAAGTTACATATGACATTGGTATACACGTTTATAACTTCAATAGCATTTGAAGAGAATGACTTACAGTCATAAAACCAACTGTAAAGTGTTCATCTAGGTGTCAGGTATGATGCACACCTTTTAGATTTTTGATATTTAATCAAATAAACTGTCAAATCACATGAAAATATGGATATGTATTTCACTAGGCTACTGTATTGTACACAAAATATGCTAGATTTAAATATGCCATAGCTGATAGAACACTGAAGAGAATATTGCTTGAGAATAAATTATATTTACACCAAAAAAAAATCTTTTTTTTTTTTTTTTCTTTTCAAACAAGCAACTGTTGGTGTTTCTCTGATTAAGGAGCTTTACACAAAACCTTATCAGAGCTAAATAGAACTATTTGATGACCTGTCATGTTATGCATTTCATGTAGACTTGATTTGGGTGTGTACAGTGGTCATTTACATATAGCCAACAACAAATTTCCCAACAACAAAATTTTGGCCAGTGAAAATGCTGAGTGGCTAGTAACTTTGGAAAACCACAGTGGCTGGTGAGCAAAAAAGTTAATGTCAAGCCCTGTATATGTGTGTATATATATATATACAAACCCGATTCCAAAAAAGTTGGGACACTGTACAAATTGTGAATAAAAACAGAATGCAATGATGTGGAAGTTTCAAATTTCAATATTTTATTCAGAATACAACATAGATGACATATCAAATGTTTAAACTGAGAAAATGTATCATTTTAAGGGAAAAATAAGTTGATTTTAAATTTCATGGCATCAACACATCTCAAAAAAGTTGGGACAAGGCCATGTTTACCACTGTGTGGCATCCCCTCTTCTTTTTATAACAGTCTGCAAACGTCTGGGGACTGAGGAGACAAGTTGCTCAAGTTTAGGAATAGGAATGTTGTCCCATTCTTGTCTAATACAGGCTTCTAGTTGCTCAACTGTCTTAGGTCTTCTTTGTCGCATCTTTCTCTTTATGATGCGCCAAATGTTTTCTATGGGTGAAAGATCTGGACTGCAGGCTGGCCATTTCAGTACCCGGATCCTTCTTCTACGCAGCCATGATGTTGTAATTGATGCAGTATGTGGTCTGGCATTGTCATGTTGGAAAATGCAAGGTCTTCCCTGAAAGAGACGACGTCTGGATGGGAGCATATGTTGTTCTAGAACTTGGATATACCTTTCAGCATTGATGGTGCCTTTCCAGATGTGTAAGCTGCCCATGCCACACGCACTCATGCAACCCCATACCATCAGAGATGCAGGCTTCTGAACTGAGCGCTGATAACAACTTGGGTTGTCCTTGTCCTCTTTAGTCCGGATGACATGGCGTCCCAGTTTTCCAAAAAGAACTTCAAATTTTGATTCGTCTGACCACAGAACAGTTTTCCACTTTGCCACAGTCCATTTTAAATGAGCCTTGGCCCAGAGAAAACGCCTGCGCTTCTGGATCATGTTTAGATATGGCTTCTTTTTTGACCTATAGAGTTTTAGCCGGCAACGGCGAATGGCACGGTGGATTGTGTTCACCGACAATGTTTTCTGGAAGTATTCCTGAGCCCATGTTGTGATTTCCATTACAGTAGCATTCCTGTATGTGATGCAGTGCCGTCTAAGGGCCCGAAGATCACGGGCATCCAGTATGGTTTTCCGGCCTTGACCCTTACGCACAGAGATTGTTCCAGATTCTCTGAATCTTTGGATGATATTATGCACTGTAGATGATGATAACTTCAAACTCTTTGCAATTTTTCTCTGAGAAACTCCTTTCTGATATTGCTCCACTATTTTTCGCCGCAGCATTGGGGGAATTGGTGATCCTCTGCCCATCTTGACTTCTGAGAGACACTGCCACTCTGAGAGGCTCTTTTTATACCCAATCATGTTGCCAATTGACCTAATAAGTTGCAAATTGGTCCTCCAGCTGTTCCTTATATGTACATTTAACTTTTCCGGCCTCTTATTGCTACCTGTCCCAACTTTTTTGGAATGTGTAGCTCTCATGAAATCCAAAATGAGCCAATATTTGGCATGACATTTCAAAATGTCTCACTTTCAACATTTGATATGTTATCTATATTCTATTGTGAATAAAATATAAGTTTATGAGATTTGTAAATTATTGCATTCCTTTTTTATTCACAATTTGTACAGTGTCCCAACTTTTTTGGAATCGGGTTTGTATATACACACACACTTTGCATTGTAGCATTTTTATTACATTATTTTCAAGACAATTAAGCAATTAATTTTCCCCAAAATTGTCATTATTACAATGCAGAACATTTAAAAAAATGACAAATAATGATAAATCATGTATTTTGCATTATATTAATGAGAATAGTGGTGTAAAAATGTGCTTAATTATTATTAAAATAATGTCACAATGGCTCTAAAATAAGCTTAAGTTTTAAGCAAAGCATAATTTCTTACTTTTTAAAGTATAATAGAACTTTTTACTTTATTTTGGTTTTGGGGTAAAATATGACCCTGACATGTTCCTGACAGATTTTGAGAGTCATTAAAGTCATTTTTTTTTTTTTACATGTTCATCTTTCTTTAGTGTGTAATGTTGCTGTTTGAGCATGAAAAATCTCTGCAAACTTCCAAAGCACAAAGTCCCTCCAGCGGCAGTTCTTCTCTATATCAGTGTCACTGTTTCTTAACTCCCTGAAACGCCTCCATTGTAGTCTTGAGTAGTCGGGAACGAACACGTCACAATATTCCTCATTTAAATAATTCATATGCAGAATAAAGGGGTGGGGCCTGGTTGAGTTAGTTAGTAATGTGTTGAAACTGGCGGTTATGGTTAGGGGGCGGGACATTTCCCAAACACGCTCAAAGCGCTTAACCAATCATAACACACTGCTCCAGCCGACCAATCAGAGCATATTGTGCTTTTGGGAAGGAGGGGCTTCATAGAGACAGGAACTAAACAGAGCATTACTGACAGACTGGGAAGAGAGGAGCTGCAACAAGTAAAAAATAAGGTGTTTTGTGAACAATCACGCATGAAAACCTATTCTAGTAGAGCCCAAAAATAAAATCAAGACTTTGTAAAAATGCATAACAGGTCCCCTTTAATAAAAAAGATGGCATATGAATATGGTACATGCATATTAGTACCTTTTCTAAGCTGTAGTAAGAGTTTTCCTTTGAATAACTCCAAAGTGAGGGTGTGTCCGCTGTGGCCTTCCATATGAACCAGCATCCCAGAGTTCTGCAGGGTTTTGAAGTTCATGGATAACACGTCTTTGTCTGCAGGATTGGTGCTGGGAGCCGGCTTATAGAGCAAGTGACCGCTGCCATCAAAACCGGCCACATCAGACCCTGAAAACACACAAGAAGCAAATAAACAGTGTTGGTAGAAAATAACACAAAGATCAGAGTAAAGAGATCACTGGGCAGTAAAAATGACATTTATGATTTATGACACCAATAATTTCACTCTAAGGCTTGAAATTAATTCAGTAATTTAATTGTAATGAACTAAAATAAATGAACAAGCAAGCAAACAAACAAATAATGAGTTAAAATATATATTAATCAACTAATCTAAAAAAAATAAAAAATAATGAACTTTGATTAATAAATAAATAAATGATGAACAATAATACATAATAATAGCGAACAAAAATAAATAACAATAATGTAAAATAAATAAATAAACTGATATAAATAATGAACTACAACAAATACAGAAATAAAAATGAACTATAACACATAAACTACAACTACAGATGTTTCAGTTCTGTGTCAGTTTAATGTTCAGAGTCACTATAAGTCAGTCATTAGTAAACATTGATCTGATTGTTTGAGTCAACAAACCCCTGACGCTAAGTATTAAACTTTGTGCATTATAATTAGTGCTGTATACAGCGTCTTTGTGCAGGTCTATTGGCACTTCTAATGTATTCAGGTACAGCTCAGCACCTTCACTGCTGTAAGTGGAGAGGAGAGAGTTTAAACCTGAGGACGACAGAAATGATGCAACTGGCTGACACAGGGCAGTACCTGCAGGATCTGTTCAAAAAATTATACATCTGTATAAACGGATAGGAAAAAATAATGGTCTGCTATATTTATGAACATGGAAACAATCCAAATGCTGTGTTAATGCACATGAGGCAAATAAACATTGAATGTATGTTGACAGGCTCTTAATGGCTGACAGCTCTCAACGGCAGAAACGCTAAAGCCCTGCAGTTCTGCCCCATGTGATTTCAGTGACAATACATCTCATTCGAAAAGAGCCACAAGACAAAAGCTGCCACACAGGAGCTCTGTGAGACCAATCATATATCAGTGTATCGGGCTGGCGTCTGATTGAGAGAGGGCCGGACACACTCGTCTGCTCTTAGGCGATAACATATGACAACCATGGCCGGACTTACCATTGGGCTTGACTCTGACTGCGAGCTTCGGTGCCATAATCAAACAAATGGAGTAAACTTGTATTTATCATTAATTCACAGACAGACACATGTATTGAATCGCATCTGCTCACGTTTATTTGTGACCACATGGCTACTTTAAACAGCTCCATTAAAGGATTTTAGCCCAAAAGAGCGCACATTTAGAAAGATTTATTAATAAATTCTCTGTCTAAATTCTCCACTACATTGTGATCTGAAGAGTTTTGAGCACTCTCTCCCATCCCACTACCATGCCATCACACTAGTGAGGCAGAAATATCATCGAAAGGATAAAAAAAAAAAAATGCGAGTTTTTATATTTAGGCTATAACATGATATAGGAATTATTACAGAAGCAAGAGTGCCTATTTTCCGAACATCTGCATGCAAATGTGACATTGATTTTATACAACAAGTTCAATAAACACTGAGTAACTTTCACTTTCTGCACCATCAAAGAAAATAGAACAAACAGCAGAACCGCTGCGTCTCTGAGCAACACATGCTGTGTTTGAAATCACCCCCTATACCCTCATTCACTATTCCCTACATTACTCCACTAATATAGTCCACTTGAAGGAGTGAATGAAAGCGAGAGATCGAGTGAATTCGGACACTGAGTGCGCCGGAAGGGCTGCCGCTTTTGCATAGTTTGTGCTGTTTAATAATCATTTGAAACTTAGCAAACTGGCAGCTCCAGTAGTAATGAAAATATTTATCTTCAACTCTGGCATGGAAACTAGCGTGTATAAACGTTAATTAAACAATTTTATAATCAATTAAAAAGGAATTTATACCTGTATGATATTACGCTGTAGCCACATTGGACCAGCGGTTTGAAAAATGAATGGATGGATGATTCAGCTGTGGGCGCCATCTTCTGGTCAGACTTCATTCAACACGCGACTCTCACATTGCATTATGGGTATTCTCTATCCGTTGAGCGTACATCAGTTGGACACTCGTCATCGCGGTGCATTGTGGGATTGAATGAGTGCACTCAATAGCGTCCACTATGGTTTCAGAAACCACTACAAATGTTCCTCAAAGAATCAGTGTATTTGAACGAATCAGAGTACATGATTGGTTGAATGAAGGATTCAACTTATTCATTAAGACGGTGACTTGCCGCCACCTACTGGCGCTTTTACAAACCCGATTCCAAAAAAGTTGGGACACTGTACAAATTGTGAATAAAAAAGGAATGCAATAATTTACAAATCTCATAAATTTATATTTTATTCACAATAGAATAAAGATAACATATCAAATGTTGAAAGTGAGACATTTTGAAATGTCATGCCAAATATTGGCTCATTTTGGATTTCATGAGAGCTACACATTCCAAAAAAATTGGGACAGGTAGCAATAAGAGGCCGGAAAAGTTAAATGTACATATAAGGAACAGCTGGAGGACCAATTTGCAACTTATTAGGTCAATTGGCAACATGATTGGGTATAAAAAGAGCCTCTCAGAGTGGCAGTGTCTCTCAGAAGTCAAGATGGGCAGAGGATCACCAATTCCCCCAATGCTGCGGCGAAAACTAGTGGAGCAATATCAGAAAGGAGTTTCTCAGAGAAAAATTGCAAAGAGTTTGAAGTTATCATCATCTACAGTGCATAATATCATCCAAAGATTCAGAGAATCTGGAACAATCTCTGTGCGTAAGGGTCAAAGCCGGAAAACCATACTGGATGCCTGTGATCTTCGGGCCCTTAGACGGCACTGCATCACATACAGGAATGCTACTGTAATGGAAATCACAACATGGGCTCAGGAATACTTCCAGAAAACATTGTCGGTGAACACAATCCACCGTGCCATTCGCCGTTGCCGGCTAAAACTCTATAGGTCAAAAAAGAAGCCATATCTAAACATGATCCAGAAGCGCAGGCGTTTCCTCTGGGCCAAGGCTCATTTAAAATGGACTGTGGCAAAGTGGAAAACTGTTCTGTGGTCAGACGAATCAAAATTTGAAGTTCTTTTTGGAAAACTGTGACGCCATGTCATCCGGACTAAAGAGGACAAGGACAACCCAAGTTGTCATCAGCGCTCAGTTCAGAAGCCTGCATCTCTGATGGTATGGGGTTGCATGAGTGCGTGTAGCATGGGCAGCTTACACATCTGGAAAGGCACCATCAATGCTGAAAGGTATATCCAAGTTCTAGAACAACATATGCTCCCATCCAGACGTCGTCTCTTTCAGGGAAGACCTTGCATTTTCCAACATGACAATGCCAGACCACATACTGCATCAATTACAACATCATGGCTGCGTAGAAGAAGGATCCGGGTACTGAAATGGCCAGCCTGCAGTCCAGATCTTTCACCCATAGAAAACATCTGGCGCATCATAAAGAGGAAGATGCGACAAAGAAGACCTAAGACAGTTGAGCAACTAGAAGCCTGTATTAGACAAGAATGGGACAACATTCCTATTCCTAAACTTGAGCAACTTGTCTCCTCAGTCCCCAGACGTTTGCAGACTGTTATAAAAAGAAGAGGGGATGCCACACAGTGGTAAACATGGCCTTGTCCCAACTTTTTTGAGATGTGTTGATACCATGAAATTTAAAATCAACTTATTTTTCCCTTAAAATGATACATTTTCTCAGTTTAAACATTTGATATGTCATCTATGTTGTATTATGAATAAAATATTGAAATTTGAAACTTCCACATCATTGCATTCTGTTTTTATTCACAATTTGTACAGTGTCCCAACTTTTTTGGAATCGGGTTTGTAGTTTTATATTTAAAATGTAGCCTATTGTTTACATTTTTCAATTATTTAATATTTCTACATTAAAAATGCTATTTTTAAAACATTAATCTCTTATCAAAGCACTCACCGTACTCTCCCAGCTAATTAGGTGCTGAGACCTATGTATCAGTATAAACATGCAAAAAAGGTCTGCACTCTATAAATACTTTTATTATATTATTTCAAGCAGGAGATAGAAATTTCGGCTATTTGACTTTGTGTAAATCCATTCATGCAACGTGTGAGCTGCATTACTGTAAACAGTAAGTGTAAATCCAAAGATGGATTTTGTTGATACTGATTTCATTTGATTGTAATACAGTGTCTTTTTATTCTGAATTAATTTATTGATTCGATTAAGAGCACACTACAGAGCCCCTAAAGGGACCTTTGCAAAAATAAAAATATACAGACTTTTGCATGTGTAACCCCTCCTGTTCGAATCTCCCCACTCTAAGCAGGACTTGAACACCAGCATGAGAGTCGGACGCTCTAACAAAGAGGCTAAAGCCTCGCTAGAGAGTCTCTTGAGATCAGAGAAGTGAGGTTTACTCGCACAGCGACTACTATGGCCTCCGTTACACATGCGCACGAGAGACTTTCGCGTGTTCACGAGAAACTTTCGCGCACAGGATTTTTTTGCTTCACAATGCACAAATTAAATTGGTTATAGTATACATAAACCAGAAATTGTAACGCGTGAGCACGCAAAAAAATTCTCAATAGTTTCTCGTGTGCATGCGAAAGATTCTTGTGTGCACACGAAAGTCTGTATATTTTTATTTTTGCAAAGCTCCCTTTAGGGGCTCCGTATAGGACACAGATGTGACAAATTTAAAAATATTGTTCATTTCTGGTTTTATTGCTCTTTGTTATTTCAGGTGAAAGACACATCCTGTATTTTATTGTATTATAATGACTATTTAATATTATCTCTAAACATTGACTAGGCATTTTGCATATTAATTGTTCTAGGAACCTCAAAGCATATTTTAGTTTTTGTGTATTTTGTGCTACTCCATAATGATGTTCTTGTTGATTTCTTGTAGCGTAGGCAGGGCCCAAACATAAACTCAAGTCCAAGGGCCCCCGGCCCCCCAAGTCCTGCCCTGATGACATCATACAGTATGAGTTAGTAACAGGTGTTGCTTAAGACTGACATCATTCGCTTTGTAAAACAAAAGGGAAAAAGTAAGAAAACAAAAAAGGCAGCATTGGATTAAACTGCACCAAACTACATAAAAAAAAAATCAATGGGTCTCATTCACTAATAATTGCGTGGATTTCTTTGTATTTGTACGCACCGGAGAACTTCTCATGAAAAATTGAATATGTGTACGGTATAAATACTGCAAAATACGCTCGAGGTTACAGTCACTGCCCTTGCCGTCCAGAATAAAAGAGAACATCCCAATCGAGTGAAGGGATTTGTAGAAACTGTGGTTCCTAATTATTGTGATCCAACATTTGCCTCACATTTCTGGATGAAAAGACAAACATGTCTTCTGATATCTTCAATTGTTGCGTATCCGAACTGCAGTGGACACATTTGTAAACGACTTTACTTGGACCCATTGTGCGAGCTGTCTCTTTAATTCCGCGTGGTTTGCTGCTGATTGGGCTGACATTTTTGACACACCCACCAAACAAGAGAAAACGTATCTCAAACCCTGTTGCACACCGTTGCACACCGTTTCCAGGAAACATATCCCGGAAACCGTAGCAAAATGTTGAACACCGGTTTGAGCTTGAACATGCCCATAATGAGTTTTCCCAAACAGGTTTCCTGAACACACTCCCTATCTTCCATTGGTTGCATAAACAGATCATGTCCCGCCCACAAACTCTATTTGTTGAGGCAGAATGTGAAAAATGTTTAGACATTTTGACATTTCATAACATGAACGATTTTAAATCATATTTAAATCTTAAATAACATGTAAGATTATAAGCCATATTTAAATGATAAATAAATAAACAAAGTTTAAGCTTGATTAAAAACAGAGACAGTTTGGCATTTTATAACATGAAAGATTTTTAAATAATATTTTAATGTTAAATAAATAAATACATTTCATAACATGAATGAATGAATAAATTATAAATAAAAAAATCATGTCATTTCATAACATGAAAGATGTTAAATGATATGTAAATGTTAAATACGTACTGTATTGGCATCCGTACGCTTCCAGCCTCAATCCGACCCTCCCGTTCGGGTTCCAGTCCAGCGGCAGTATTCTGAGATACTGAGCAATTACTGCATGTTGTAGTTTGTACATCACCACACTGTCGGCGTTGGAGTTCCCAGAGAAAGCCTCAAAATAGAAAGAGCAACAGCATTACGTGACCTTTCGTGATATTTGTGGTTTGACATGATGCTCAAATGCGGCCTTGCATCTTTTATGGTTTCCCATTAGATCATAAAGACGCAGAATGTTGATCCTGAACTCAGGCGGGTTCACATGACGAGACGAGACCAGTCTATAACTTAAGTTCTACTTAATACGAGCCGAGACCCTGTGGCGACCAGAGCGATTCAACATGGCCATGGGTCAATGAGCAGATACATCCGCACTCAGGCACTGTATTAAAGGAAATCAATACAGGCACTTTTTGTCCAGTAACATCCACACCTGCTGATCAAAAATGCTGATCTCACAACTAAGGCTGGTTGGGCGGGTCTATGACTAATAGGCTGATGTGTTTCTTAGGTATAGTTTACATGAGATGCATTATTACCAGTGTTGGGGACTAACTAGTTACATGTAACAGCATTACGTAATTTAATCACAAAATAAATGTAACTGTAATCCGTTACAGTAACTGAGAAAACATGTGTAATTAAATTACAGTTACAGAAAATGTTAAAGATTACAAAGGGGGTTACATCCGAATATTTTCTGTAAAAAACAAGGATATGTAGAATAATATTAATTTGTTGCTTTGCCTGTTTTTGATGTGCACGATGCCTCCTGCCATTTAAAGGCCGTTTAGTAAAGCGATGCTATTCTGATGCTTTTGATTGGCTCTCTTGCTTGAATTTGCAGCGTCTGCCAATTACATAAATCCACATTGCCGCTGAAAGCGTTAGGCTACAAGCTGTCTGAGAGTTGCCACCATGGCGAGTGATAAAAATGCGTTCCTGTGCTGGAAATTTAAAAATCATTTAATCCAGAAATCTGTATTTAACCTCAGAACGATCTCAAAGTAAAAAGAGGTGCTAAAGTCTGATTTTGTGGTGGCTGTGTTTTAAAATTAAATTATTATAATCTTAATTCAAGTGATGAAGTAAAGACTTTTGAAAGTTTGACAGTAATCAGTGTTGAGCACTATTGTAATGTTAACCCTGCCTGGTTTAAATGTTAGAAAATGATTAAGTTGAAAACATTCGTTAGAAATTTAGAAAAGTAATCAAATTGTAATCAAATGTAATCAGTTACATTACTTTAACAAAGTAATTGAAATAGTTACATTACTTATTACATTTTAAATAGGGTAACTTGTAATCTGTAACCTATTACATTTACAAAGTAACCTTCCCAACACTGATTAATACACAGCCTATGAACATACACACACACGCACGCACGCACACACATTCCATAGACGTAATGGTTTTTATACTGTACAAACTGTATATTCTATCCCCTTACACTAACTCTAACCCTACCCATCACACAAAACATTTTTACATTTTCAAAAAAACTCATTGTGTATGATTTATAGGGCTGGGTATCGAGTTCGATACTTTTTAGGTACCGACCGAATTGCCTCGATACTATCGAGTATCGTAAAAGGTCTTGTCGTTCGATACCAAATCTTGATACCTAAGGGGTTAATCTTGTCAACGTCAGTGAGCCAATAAGCATGCAGCACGATTGGCTGTGGTGGAAAAAACATTAGTTTACGCCGGTTACGCCCAAGGACGCGGCTCGCACGTGAGGCTGTAGTGTGTAACCCCGTCTGCGGCGCATTACGGCTCCGACACGGCCACCGGAGCTGATCGCGTCCACTCTAGTCAATCCTACTGTTTATACCGGCCACACCGCGGCACAAGGACGGAACAAAACCTCGTGATGTGCTGCCGTGATGTGCTGCAGACGTGTGCAGTGTAAATAGGGGGTAAGCGTCCCAACCCACATAGATGTAAAAGATGTGGAAAAGATAAAAAAAAATTGTGGCTACATTTCACCAGGCTCGATGCCAATAGCACGCAATGCAATATTTACGACAAGAAAATTGCTACTAAGACCGACAACACAACAAATCTGAAGCACTTGACAGTGCACGGAATAAACTAAAGAGCAGAAAGTTTCTCCGTATTCGACTGCAAGAAGAACTGCAGCGCGTCACATAAATGAACCGAAACTCAGCATATACTTTCCTCACAGACATGAGAAATAGGCCTATAGAAAGCTTGAAATATCTACGTTTAAGCAAACCAATTACTTTGATTATGTAATCCAAATGAAAGGTGCATTTCCCTCTATAGGCGTGCGCGCGTTCACTACTGCGGAGATGACGAGTCAGCATCGTCAACTTATTTCATCTTTGCAGCCAACACGGACTCAGAAAACAGTTTATTAATAAACAATCAAAATTAATGTCTCCTTGCTATTTTTACATTTATAAACATTAGGCTACTTTTGCCAGTGCTTTGCGGCAAGCTTTATGTGTGCTTGAGTGTGAGGCATATATTCCGCCCCCCAGTACCCTATATATGAATCTTTGAGTCTGTAAAAAAAGTCAACAAACTGAAAAAATAAAACCAAAGTTTTTTTTTTGAGGTAATGTAATCTTGTTAAAACAGAAAAGTATCGAAAAAAGTATCGTTCAGGAACCGGTATTGAAGTCAAGGTATCGGTATCGGTATCGATATTGAAAATTTTTGAACGATACCCAGCCCTGATGATTTATAAGCTTGTTTCCTCATAGGGTCCTCAATTTAGGTCCCCAAAGTGACATGAGTCCCCATGAGTGTGTGTGGATTCAGGTTTCTATAATTAAAAAAAATTAATTAAATTAAAAATAAATTCCATTAAATTAAATAAATTAATAAAATTTTAAAATGTATATTAAACATACATAAATAAATAAAAATAAACAAATGTCAACATTATATATATTACATTATTTACATTATATATCATTTCTATAAAAATAATTTATTTAATATGAAGTGAAAATAATTAAATGACATTTTTAAAATGCATATTATACAAAAATAAATTATATATATATATATATATATATATATATATAAAAGTTAAAAATATTTTTTTAAAAATGTATATTAAATATATAAATAAAATAACCAATAAATAAATGTAAATAAACTATAAATATTAAATATATAATTATTAATTATATTAAAAATAAATTGATACAATATTTATATTATGAAATATAAAGAATATATAATCTACTAGTCAGCTTGTCAGGCTAAGACACAAGTTGAACAACCACAAAACCAGCTAAACACAAGCTTGGCCAGACCAGCTTAAACCAAACACCCGCACATCACCTCAAGCGGTTTTTATAGTCAGGGTATTTTCCAGCCATTTTAAGAGGTAAAGTAGAGTTATTGTGGATTATTTTGCAGGGAGGAACGTTCATTTTGTCCTTATATCTGTCAGAGATGTGTGCAATTTGGACTTTCTTAGCTCAGAGTAATTCCGAGCTGAGCCGCGTTCTCAGTGCCTTTGAAGGGATCAGCCGTCTGGTGGAGTGGAGCGTTAAGCCGAACAAATTGCTCTGTTTCCTGCTGAGGAGGCGCATCTCATTTGCTCTAAAGTAGCCTGTGAAATATATCAAGAGTCAAGGTGCAAATCCTCCACTGGTAGGAGCGACAAGTTCTCACACTCAGAAGAGGGAAAAACGACGTTCATGTCTTAAACTAAGTGCTTCTGACGACAGACGGAATCATGACTAACGGTTCTCACCACATAGTGCTGCTGTTCTCAACAGGCTTTATGCCGAATGTCACATGAACAAACAGGAAAACAGGTCTCATCTGCTTGTCAAGGAAAGTGTTAACGACTTTGCGAACTGATGGCGATATCTATGGACTTATTCAGCTAAACCAGCTAGTTTTATTGATTGCCAGCTTTTTACTAAATTTTAATTATCTAAATGTTAGTTAGAAAAATAAAAATCTTTTAAATATCAATCTGCAGATGTGACGGTCATCTGTTACGCTCATCTCGTTCCTTTGAAGTATCTTGAGTAAAACGGCTCTATATTTAACAAAACACATACAGGCCTGTCCGATGGGTCACAGATTGCACTGAAAAACAATACTAGATATGAAACTAATGATATATTCATGCATAACACTACCGTTCAAAAGTTTGGTAATACTTTTATTCAGCCAGGATGCATTAAATTGATCAAAAGTGACAGTAAAGACATTTATAATATTACAAAGATTTCTATTTAAAATAATTGTTGTTCTTTTGAACTTTCTATTCATCAAAGAACCTTGAAAAATAAAATGTATCACGGTTTCTACAAAAATATGAAGCAGCACAACTGTTTTCAACGTTGATAATCAGAAATGTTTCTTCAGCAGCAAATCAGCATATTAGAATGATTTCTGAAGGATCATGTGACACTGAAGACTGGAGTAATGATGCTGAAAATTCAGCTTTGATCACAGGAATAAATTACATTTTAAAATATATTCAAATAGAAAACGTCTCGGTTACCTATGTAACCCTCGTTCCCTGAAGGAGGGAACGGAGACGTACGTCGGACGTCACCGACGAATTGGGACCAATTCTGGGAGCCCCTATCAGCTTCGAGACATAGAGAACGGGCCAATGGCCACTGGTGTGCGAGATTTACATCTCGCGCTCCGCCCCGCACCGCGGGTATAAACAGGAAGCGGATGCAGCGCACATTTGTTTTTCACTGAGGAGCCAAACTAGTGACTCGGTCATGCAGTGATGGTACAGCAACTGTGGCAACGGGACGTACGTCTCCGTTCCCTCCTTCAGGGAACGAGGGTTACATACGTAACCGAGACGTTCCCTTTCAGTCGGTCACGTTCGATGTACGTCGGACGTCACCGACGAATTGGGATCCCTATGGAAAACGCCACAGTTACTACCACTTCCAGCGCCCAGAGAAAGCCCCTCAGACCCCCGTCTTTTCGGGGAGAGTCACTGCTGCTGTTCCTTAAGACCCACTCAGCAGAGTATTGGATAATGCTGGGAAAGCGTGCCCAGGGGGGCCGCTGCGGAAGCCACATCCTACCCGTAGGGAGGTATCATGTGGAATATACACGTATGGACTGGCCGTGGGCAGTACAACATACGGAAGTCCCAGGGGTGGCCCCGGCCAATGCAGGTGGGAGACTACACCACACAGAGACGGCGGAGCGAGCTCTGCCAAGGGAAAGACACAGGCTTGCCGTAGGGAGCCGTACCATGGAAGAATACACATATGGGACCGCCGTAGGGGTCACAACATATGGATACCCAGCCTAACACAAGTTCCACCAATGCATACGAGTGTTAGACCTGGCGTCGGACGCTCCGCCACGTCTGACTGCCGCGGGTTGCGGAGGACTCAACAGGGTTCGCCGTTCTGGGGAACTTGACTGGAGCATATCAGTGCACGTATCCGGTCCATGAGGAGGGGAATGGCACAGCAAGCCGACACAAGAACGGGTCCTTCGGTGTTACTGGCTATTTGAAGCGAGCACACAGGAAGATATCGGCTCTACACGAAGGCTATAAAATCTAGCGAACGTGTTTGGTGTCGCCCAGCCCGCAGCGCTACATATATCTGTCAGCGAGGCGCCACGAGCCAACGCCCAGGAAGAAGCCACACCCCTAGTGGAGTGGGCCCTTAACCCGAGTGGGCAGGGCATGCCTTGGGCATCCACTATCCAGTGGGCCAACCTCTCCTTGGAGACAGCCTTTCCCTTCTGCTGGCCTCCGTAACAGATGAAGAGCTGCTCTGAGGTCCCTGAAGCTTTGCGTTCTGTCCACGTAAGTCCGCAGGGTGCGAATGGGACAGAGAAAAGCTAGGGCTGGGTCTGCCTCCTCCGAAGGCAGCGCTTGCAGGCTCCCTGGTCCCGAAAGGGAGTGGTGGGAACCTTGGGCACATATCCGGGCCGGGGTCTCAGGATTACATGAGAGTTACCCGCCCTGAATTCCAGGCACGAGTCATCAACCGAAAATGCCTGCAGGTCCCCTACCCTCTTGATGGAGGCCAATGCAGTCAGGAGTCAATTTCAGTCAATTTTTAACTCTGCTGACTGCAAAGGCTCAAAGGGTGCTCTCTGTAGTGCAGTTAGCACCAAGAGGGTAAAGAGTGAGGGCGAGGCGGATTTAGTCTCCTCGCCCCCCTCAGGAACCTGACGATCAGATCGTGCTTCCCTAAGGACTTACCATTAACCATGTCATGATTTGCGGCGATAGCGGCAACATAAACTTTGAGGATGGAGGGAGACAGCCTTCGCTCCAACCCATCTTGTAGGAAGGAAAGCACAGAACTGATCGAGCATCTTCGGGGGTCTTCTCGCCGAGAAGAACACCACTCAACGAACAGGTTCCACTTCAATGCATAGAGGCGCCTTGTAGAGGGAGCTCTAGCGGAAGTGATGGTGTCTACCACAGCCTGTGGTAGGCCACCTAGAACCTCCGCGTCCCGTCCAGGGACCAGACATGGAGTTTCCAGAGGTCTGGACGTGGGTGCCATAAGGTCCCCCGTCTCTGAGTCAGGAGGTCCTTCCTCAGAGGAATGGGCCAAGGAGGTTCTGTCGCGAGGAGCACTAGTTCCGGGAACCAAGTCTGGTTGGGCCAATACGGGCGACCAACGGGACTTGCTCCTCGTCCTCCCTGACTTTGCACAGTGTCTGTGCGAGAAGACTCACTGGGGGAAACGCATATTTGCGTAGGCCCCGGGGCCAGCTGTGCGCCAGAGCATCCGAGCCGAGGGTCCCCTCGGTCAGGGAGTAAAACAACTGGCAGTGAGACGTGTCCGGGGCGGCAAACAGGTCTACCTGTGCGGTCCCGAAGCGACTCCAGATCAGCTGGACCACCTGGGGATGGAGTCTCCGCTCTCCCGGGAGCACCTGCTGTCATGAGAGTTCGTCAGCTGCACGATTGAGCAGGCCCAGAATGTGAATGGCACAAAGCGACCTCAGATGCTTCTGACTCCATAAGAGGAGATGGCGGGCGAGTTGTGACATGCGACGGGAGCGTAGACCACCCTGTTTGTTGATGTACGCAACAGCCGCAGTGTTGTCCGAACGGACCAGAACATGCTTGCCTCATAGCGGCCCTTTGAGGCGGCCCAGCGCAAGACGAACTGCTAACAACTCCAGGCAATTGATATGCCATTGCAGTTGAGGCCCCATCCACAGACCCAAACTGCAAGCCTGTTGTACGTGGCCCCCCAGCCGGTGGATGAGGCATCCGTGGAGACAACAGCATGCCTGGACACTTGTTCTAGGGGAACTCCTGCCCGTAGAAACGAAGGGTCCGACCACGGGCTGAAGGTTTGGCGGCACCTCGGTGTAACTGAGACACGGAGTGAGCCGCTCTGCCACGCCCATCTCGGGACTCGGTCGTGTAGCCAGTGTTGAAGCGGTCTCATATGAAGCAATCCGAGTGGCGTTACTGCGGCTGCGGATGCCATATGCCCCAGGAGCCTCTGAAAATGTTTCAGTGGTACCGCTGTCCTGCATTTGAACGAATTCAAGCAGTTCAACACCGACTGGACACGCTCCTCGGTGAGTCGCGCTGTCAGACCGACGAGTCCAGCTCCATACCGAGAAAAGAGATCCTCTGCACGGGGCACAGTTTGCTCTTCTCCCAGCTGACCCGAAGTCAATGGCCATTGGCCCGTTCTCTATATCTCGAAGCTGATAGGGGCTCCCAGAAGTGATCCCAGTTCGTCGGTGATGTCCGACATACGTCGAACGTGACCAACTGAAAAGGAACTGTTATTTTAGATTGTAATAATATGTCACTATTTTTACTGTATTTTTGATCAAATAAATTCAGCACTGGTGATCTTAATATACACAAAAACATGTCTTACTGACCCCAAACATTTGAACGGAAGTCTAGTTAGGATGCTGAAATAAATCCAAAATAAATGCTAATCCTTTCCATTTTTGTACATGAGCTACTGTTGATGAATTATAACAATGTTTACTTTATGTTGTTTGTATTGTAATACGCTTTAGATGGTTGTAAGAGTGCATAATTTATCTTCCTCATACATACTGTATGTTTGAATGAGCAACTGGAAGACATTCTAAAATTAGAGTCCTGGTGTATTTCATGCTTGTTTACAAAAAAAAAATTCTGGTTATTATTGGTATTTTGGTTAAAAAATGAACTGTATCCAACATTTTGATTCAATGTTTAGAATATAAATAATTTCATAATTATTAAATAAATACAGTGTGAAGCATATTTAAAATCCTACAGTGTACTTTTGTATTTAAATAAATTAAAAGATATTGCTTGTAAATTCCTTTAAGGAAAATAAATTATTTGATACATTTTCATTGCGCCCCTAAAGTTTTTTATGTGCTCCTAAATTTTCCAAATATAAAAAAGCGTCAAGCCCTGCACTTACTAAAATCTATCGCTGTGTAAGTTTTTATCTTGTCAAAGCATGTTTTCATCCATCTCAGGTGAAGCTGCACAGCACCTAGGAATTAAACCCTTACCCTGATACTATCTTCCTGTCGGTATGGTCTCCAATTATGGCCCGTGTCACTGAACATGAGGAGGTAGCGTGTGACCCAATCAGAGCTCCCGTATCGGCCCTGGGTGGCGATGGCTGTAATCTCTGTCCGCTGCTCCAGCTTGATTTCCAGCCACTGATACTTATTAGAGTCCAGCGGAGACCAGCCTCCGGCACCTGCAGGACACAACAGAAAAATGAAGCGGTGGCCTGAGCTGAAGGTTTCACATGTCATGCACTGCATTATGGTCCGAGCTGCATAGATTGCATCACACGCTGTTCATAAATGATGCAGGGATTTATTGGGAGAAAGAAACAGCTGCCTTCAAAGGAAGCATGCAAATTGAAACAGAACCCGATCTGAACCGCTCTATAATTTCAATAGTTTGATGTTAGCATAATGTAGGCTAATGTGCAATGTAAAACTCTAATAACACACAAATATTGGATAAATAATTTGAATAAAGTATATATAAACACTGATTAGGCATAACATTATGACCACTGAAAGGTGAAGTTAATAACACTGATTATTTCTTCATCACGGCACCTGTTAGTGGGAGGGATATATTAGGCAACAAGTGAACATTTTGTCCTCAAAGTTGATGTGTTAGAATCAGGAAAAATGGGCAAGCGTAAGGATTTGTGCAAGTTTGACAAGGGCCAAATTGTGATGTCTAGACGACTAGGTCAGAGCATCTCCAAAACTGCAGCTCTTGTGGGGTGTTCCCGGTCTGCAGTGGTCAGTATCTATCAAAAGTGGTCCAAGGAAGGAACAGTGGTGAACCGGCGACAGGGTCATGGACGGCTAAGGCTCAATGATGCACGTGGGGAGCGAAGGCTGACTCATGTGGTCCGATCAAACAGACAAGCTACTGTAGCTCAAATTGCTCAAGAAGTTACTGCTGGTTCTGATAGAAAGGTGTCAGAATACACAGTGCATCGCAGTTTGTTGCGTATGGGGCTGTATAGCCGCAGACCAGTCAGGGTGCCCATGCTGACCCCTGTCCACCACCGAAAGCGCCAACAGTGGGCATGTGAGCATCAGAACTGGACCACGGAGCAATGGAAGAAGGCGGCCTGGTCTGATGAATCACGTTTTCTTTTACATCACGTGGATGGCCGGGTGCGTGTGCGTCGCTTACCTGGGGAACTCATGGCACCAGGATGCACTATGGGAAGAAGGCAAGCCAGTGTAGGCAGTGTGATGCTTTGGGCAATGCTGGGAAACCTTGGGTCCTGCCATCCATGTGAATGTTACTTTGACACGTACCACCTACCTAAGCATTGTTGCAGACCATATGCACTCTTTCATGGAAACGGTATTCCCTGGTGGCTGTGGCCTCTTTCAGCAGGATAATGCACCCTGCCACAAAGCAAAAATAGTTCAGGAATGGTTTGAGGAGCACAATGAGTTTGAGGTGTTGACTTGGCCTCCAAATTCCCCAGATCTCAATCCAATCGAGCATCTGTGGGATGTGCTGAACAAACAAGTCTGATCCATGGAGGCCCCACCTCGCAACTTACAGGACTTAAAGGTTCTGCTGCTAACATCTTGGTGCCACATACCACAGATGACGTGTCATTATTTTATGCAGCTAAACATGTACCCTGTTGAATGGAATGCTTATTTTACTTTAACCTTCTCATCCATAGCTTAGTGTATACTCACAGAGATACAAACAATAAACCATATGCTGCTGCATAGACACAACTGCATAATGTGCCACTTGTTTACATTTCAAGTTCAACTTTATTGTCCTTGCATTAAAATACGAGATTACAGTGCAACTCCCTTTTAATTTTGCAGACGCTTTCATCCAAAGCGACATACAAATGAGGAATACAGGAAACGATTCATCGTAAAGAGGCAAATAAACGCAAAAAGTGCTCAAAATACAAAGTTTCAGACATTTGCTTAGAGTAGCATAAACTAGAATAGGGAGGGATTAAATGAAAGTGAAAGCATAGAATTTGTTTTTTTATGATGAGGTTAAGTGTTCACGGAAGAGATGAGTTTTCAGATGTCTTTTGAATATTGTCAGGGATTCTGCATTCCCGATGAAGACAGGGAGATCATTCCACCAGCAAGGAATAGTGAACGAAAATGTTCTGGAGAGAGATTTTGTGCCTCTCTGTGATGGTACCACGAGCCGTTGCTCATTTGCCGATCGTAGGCTTCTGGAAGAAATGTAGACTCGTAGGAGCGAGTAGAAGTATGCAGGTGCTGAGCCTGTGGTGGATCTGTAAGCAAGCGTCAATGCCTTGAACTTGATACGAGCAGCGAGTGGTAGCCAGTGCAGAGATGAAGAGAGCCCCCTCTTGGGCTCGTTGAAGACAAGACGTGCCGCAGTGATTATGCTTAGTATGCTTAGTAAATCACTCTATAAAACTATAAACATGACGGTTAGTTTAACTGTATTGATTGTTCATTTAGCGTGATTCAAACACAGTGAGCATCTTAAATCAACCACACACATTTAGCATAGCTACTGAAAACATTGCTCTTGGAAATAAATGAATGCGTCATTAAAGTTATACCGCTAAATATGAATTGTTTTCATATCCATGCTGAACAGCGTATATAACAGCAATAACATTCAATAGATTGCTGCTGCTGCATAAACACATGCAGTAAACACTGCTGCTTATATGCTTCAGTGATTCACTCGTGCAACTGATATGATGCTAGTTTAAAACATTTCTAACATAAAGCTAGTTTAAAACTTGTAAAGATTGCTCCATTTAGGAATTAATAAACGGACCACACAATATGCGCAGAGATGTGGAATAACATCTTTGATGCTGATTCCAGGGGTCTGTTCTTCGTACCTCGCTTAATACATCTGAGATGATTTGACAGATCCCAGATCTTCTAATCGTGATAACTGATCTCTGGCTAATTTGGTTCTTCAAACGAATTTGTGGATTTGATTAAAATATCTGGATTAAATTGTCTGAGATTACTGTGCGTTCTCGTGTTCCCTGAAGAGGGCAGATGCATCGATACTCGAAACCACGATCAGCAACGCAGCGATTGGCTGGCGGCAAGAGAGCAACGTTGCAATTATCTAATCAACCAATCACATGGCAGTTGCTTCAATGCATTTAGGGGTGTGGTCCTGGTCAAGACAATCTCCTGAACTCCAAACTGAATGTCAGAATGGGAAAGAAAGGTGATTTAAGCAATTTTGAGCGTGGCATGGTTGTTGGTGCCAGACGGGCCGGTCTGAGTATTTCACAATCTGCTCAGTTACTGGGATTTTCACGCACAACCATTTCTAGAGTTTACAAAGAATGGTGTGAAAAGGGAAAAACATCCAGTATGCGGCAGTCCTGTGGGCGAAAATGCCTTGTTGATGCTAGAGGTCAGAGGAGAATGGGCCGACTAATTCAAGGTGATAGAAGAGCAACTTTGACTGAAATAACCACTCGTTACAACCGAGGTATGCAGCAAAGCATTTGTGAAGCCACAACACGCACAACCTTGAGGCGGATGGGCTACAACAGCAGAAGACCCCACTGGGTACCACTCATCTCCACTACAAATAGGAAAAAGAGGCTACAATTTGCATGAGCTCACCAAAATTGGACAGTTGAAGACTGGAAAAATGTTGCCTGGTCTGATGAGTCTCGATTTCTGTTGAGACATTCAGATGGTAGAGTCAGAATTTGGCGTAAACAGAATGAGAACATGGATCCATCATGCCTTGTTACCACTGTGCAGGCTGGTGGTGGTGGTGTAATGGTGTGGGGGATGTTTTCTTGGCACACTTTAGGCCCCTTAGTGCCAATTGGGCATCGTTTAAATGCCACGGCCTACCTGAGCATTGTTTCTGACCATGTCCATCCCTTTATGACCACCATGTACCCATCCTCTGATGGCTACTTCCAGCAGGATAATGCACCATGTCACAAAGCTCGAATCATTTCAAATTGGTTTCTTGAACATGACAATGAGTTCACTGTACTAAAATGGCCCCCACAGTCACCAGATCTCAACCCAATAGAGCATCTTTGGGATGTGGTGGAACGGTAGCTTCGTGCCCTGGATGTGCATCCCACAAATCTCCATCAACTGCAAGATGCTATCCTATCAATATGGGCCAACATTTCTAAAGAATGCTTTCAGCACCTTGTTGAATCAATGCCACGTAGAATTAAGGCAGCTCTGAAGGCGAAAGGGGGTCAAACACAGTATTAGTATGGTGTTCCTAATAATCCTTTAGGTGAGTGTATATTCACGATTTCTTGTATTTGTACAGCCTTTACATTTTTATTTCAATGTTGTCATTACCAATTCATTACCAGTTTCTTAAGGGTCAAGATCAAGTTTTCTGCGTCTCCTTTGCTGCATCAAGCCACTCCCATAATATCCGTCACCACTCAAATTAATGCACGGCTCAGATTAACGTTACAGCATGTGTGTAAGACTCCAATAAAATTATAAAGTAATTATTCCATCACAAATAAATCTCTCAATCAGTAAAACTGACTGTCTATAGTATTATAGACTACACAACATTATAATATTATTTTCAAATAAATTTTTATATTATTATTATTATTATTTAAAATTATTATTGCCCCTGGTTCAGTAAGGGACGCTTGTAATAAAGCAAACCCGAGCAGGTTTAAGTTTACGGACCTGTTGCTATGACAGCAAGTCCAGGATGAGCGTCGAAGAACCAAACAAGCCAAGATCATGCCAAATCGTCAACAATCAAATTCAGCTAACGGAGTTAGCGACTTACGAAGAACGGACCCCAGATGCGCTCTGATAGTGCACTGCAGACTGCCAACAGCAACACTACCTGTATTTGTTTGAATGTTGAGTCGCAGCTCATTGGTCACTGACAGCAACCATTCAGCTGTGCTATGTAGATAATGATGTGATCGCTACCAAATAAGTTAAAGACCTATCAGCCTGCGCCATCTAGAGTTTCATGCAAGAACTAGGTCATTATTTTGTACTTTTATAACACAAGAGATGCTTTTTAGTTTTGTAGCTGATTGTGACCAAATAACTTTAGGTTTTTTTTATCAGCCCTACAAAAAAATGAGCTATGCAAGAGTGCATTCTGTATTTCAGTTTACTGCTTAGTGCTTAATACACTAAAGGAGGCTGTACTGTACCAACTACCTCAGGAGGACTGAATGCCGCTAGGTGGAACAAACTGTAATTTGCACTACTGTCTGTTCAAAATCAAATGAAAAGAAACCTAGAATTGGGGCTTTGTTGCTTTGCTTTGTCCTGTTGTACAGAACTCCTATCGAACCGTAACCCCAAAACTGAGGTACATACCGAACCGTGACTTCTGTGAACCATTACACCCCTAATATATATATATACACACACACACACACACACACACACACATTTATATATATATATATATATATATATCAGACATTTTATATAAATAAATAAATATACAATATAGGATAAAACCTTTTCCCCCATTTTTCCTTCATTATGTTGTTATCAGCACATCTTAATGAGGATAAAGCTGTTCCACTGAAAAAAATCCTGTTAAAAACCTGCTTGTAGTCTAACCAGTTCATTAGATTAGTTCATAATTTTGATCTTTTCATTTGTGAAATTCTCTTTGTCCCTTTCAATGTCCCATCTAACCCTTTGCATTACATTTACATTTTAAAACAATAATTTGCATATAAATGAAAATGTTGTTATCATTTACTTGTTTCTTATAGAACTTTCTCTCTTCCACTGAAGACAAATTAAGATATTTAGCAGAATTTTGACACATACAATGAAAATGCATGGGAACAGAGGCAGTCAATCTCCAAAAATGACAAAAAGCACCATACAGCATAAAAGTCTCTTTAGACTATTTTTTGGTGTCCTTATATATTATATAGAAAAGCCAACATGCACACGTGTTTGTCACGTGTTTCTTTGTTCAGATTCCCGCCACTCATCTGTTTCCTACGGAGCCCCTAAAGGGACGTGGTGGTGGTGGAAAAAATGTAGGATGGGAGGAAATTATTTTTTCCAAATCTTTTGCGTTCCCTCGCGAAACTTTTGCGTTCCCTTGAGAAACTTTGTGTTCCCAGGCAAAACTTTTGCGTTCCCTCGAGAAACTTTGTGTTCCCAGGCAAAACTTTTGCGTTCCCTCGCAAAGATAATGTCCCGCTGGCCGTTTCAAACAGCTCAGTACGTTAACAATAGAGCAGTTAGAGTTTTATTTTGAACTTGGACTTAAGTATAAATAAATACAATCAGTGCTTAGTTCAATGAGTTCGGTAAAATTGGCAATATATTCACAGATTCAAACTTCCCGGATCAATAACTCGTGAGCTAAACGTTGTTAAAACACAAATGACACCTTTTTAACGTAGAAAACGAGCTGCAACCTAATTTTCCTCGAAACGAGCCTTATAATATAAATAGGTCTATATGAGCAGGCGGCTGAGAGACAAGTCCGAAGGGACCGTCTGCAAAGTGCAAAACCCGAAAAGCGTTACTACAAAAATAGTCATTACCTTCAATGTTACACACTGTAGTGTCTCCAATTTCAGTTTACACATCAATGGTATCCTACTAGTCATACTACAACACTTAGTTTGATAAAATTTGCTTTTACATAATTGTTAGGATTTTTTTATTATGAGAAATATTCAGCTAACTTCACTGAAATGCACTGAAATGCACCAAATTCGGTTCACACATCACTGCTCTCCTGCTGGTTATACTACAATGCTTAGTTTGGCAAGTTATAGCACATAAAAATAATAAAAGTAATAGCACATAGCTAAGTAGGCCTGTTCTTTACACAAATGATGTTGGTACCCAGCTAAAATCTGCATAATTTTCTAATAACAGTGAAGGTATTGATTTTATTTGATAATAATCATAAAAATTATGCAAAAACACATTTTATCAAACTAAGTGTTGTAGTATGACCAGTAGGAGAGCATTGATGTGTAAACTGAATTTGGAGACACTACAATGTGTAATATTGTTATTGCCTATTTTGTAGTAAAGCTTTTCGGGTTTTGCACTTTGCAGACGGTCCCTTCGTACTTGTCTCTCATATTATAAGGCTCGTTTCGAGGAAAATTAGGTTGTAGCTCGTTGTCCACATTAAAGAGGTGTCATTTGTGTTTTAACAACTTTTATCTCACGAGTTATTGATCCGGGAAGTTCAAATCTGTGAATATATTGCCAACTTTACTGAACTCCTTGAACTAAGCACTGACTGTATTTATTTATACTTAAGCCCAAGTTCAAAATAAAACTCGAACCGCTCCATTGTTAACGTACTGAGCTGTTTGAAACACTGCCAGCGGGACATTATTTGCAAATATCTTTGCGAGGGAACGCAAAAGATTTGAAAAATATTTTTCCCTCCCACCCTAAATCTTTTCCACCACCACGTCCCTTTAGGGGCTCCGTAGTTTCCTTGGTTACCGTCATTATTAGTTCATATGTGTCAGCTGTGCTATTATCATACTCGTTTGTGTTCACTACTTAAGTTGTTCCTTCTCCTGCACTCCTTGTCTGGTCATGCTATGTTAAAGTGTGTTGTGCTATTGCCTGCCTGTTTTTGGATTATTTGAGATTAAACTATGTTTGGAACTGTATTAGCCTGTCTTCGTCTTCCTGCCTGCACGCACCTGTGACAGTTATATCCTTTCACAATGAAAAAAAATGTTGTGTGTATTTCCTTTGAAACAATTTTCACTCAGAAATAGCTAGTAAGTTTCACAAATAATTACAAAGGAATGGCAAGTAACATTGAATCAAAAATGAAAATTTGAAGTAGAAAGACTGAAATAGTATTTTCTTGTAAAATACTCTAATAAATACTCTAATAATAATTTTAGGGCTGTCACGATTCCTCAATTAAATTCAATTACTCGATTAAAAAATCCTCGATTGCAATTTACCCGTGTCGAGTAACCGGCAAAATACCGGAATTGGCACATTCCACGGACAAGAATCCATGAACCACATTATTAGACCGTTTCTAAGGCTGTACGATGTATTAAAACTATTTAAAACCATATAGCATAGATAATGCTATTGAGAATTAACAAAGAATGCGATTTAATCAAATAAATATATGCCCTGCAGCGGGTTTAATATATATCTGTGCTTTAATTATTCACATGTGTGTAGGTTACGTGCGTCTCAGAGCGGCTCCATTCTGCTCCACATGAACTGTTATCATTCATGCGTGGAGCGTCTCAAACTCCATCTCTGATGTGAGTTTGGGTTGCTTATAACGTCCATCTGAGAACGCAATGTGCGCCATTTCATCAGATTTGTAAGGTAAATCATTTATAAACCTATGCCAACACACGAGAATACATCAATGTTTCTAAATATGTGAACTGCTCATCGCGATTTCAAAATAAAAGGTTAAACCCTCGCTCTGAGTTTGCATGTTTTGATGTCCATCAAGTTCATGAAATTATACATGTTCAAGAAATTATGTTCAAGAAACATCATGTTCCACATGTTCAAGAAATTATAGTGGCTGTAGCATTTCTACCGTAAAGAAGTGGCCAAATATTAAAGATTAAGTGAGCATTTCAATTAATGTCGTTTGGCCAATATTAAAAGGATAGTTCACCCAAAAATTTAAATTAGCCCATATAACCCTCAAGTCATCCTAGGTGTATATGACATTCTTCTTTCAGACGAATACAATCAGAGTTATATTAAAACATGTCCTGGCTCTTTTTTAAGCTTTATAATGGCAGTGAATGGCTGTTTCTGTTTTGACGTCCATAAAAGTGCATCTATCCATTATAAAAGATATCCACACGGCTCCGGGGACAAGTTGACTTGCGACAAAAGAGTAACCCCTGACGCGATGTACAGGAGCATCGCAAGCTTTGACGCCTCTCGCGGATAGTGCTGGGCAACAAACTCAAGCCCCTCTTCTCTTATATTGAAATTCTCCACCATTTCTCTTTAAAAATTCTCGTTTTAGACTTCTAATTCATGACCGGTGTTTTGTTTTGCTCTGTCCTCTGCGCTTCCGCGTCATATACACCTAGGATGGCTTGAGGGTGAGTAAATCATGGGCTAATTTAAATTTTTGGGTGAACTAACCCTTTAAACAAGGATTTGATCATGCTGTAAAGTGTAACAACGCCAGACCGTTGGCGTTATTACAATCCGTCTAGGTTAAACCGTAATAAAAAAAAAAAATATATGACTCCCCCACCCAGTCGTCAGACCAAAAAAACATTTAACCAATAAATCCAAAATTCAAGAAAAACGATAAACATTTTAGTAAGATAAAGAAAGTTGACATAAATATAAGTTGAATTTGTATTTCCAGAGTAACATAAACCAGTAGGTGTATAATCTTTAGGAAGACCCAAGGCCCTAAATAACAAACAGAAGCAGGTAATAAATAAAAAAATACAAACTAACTTCCCTCGAAGTATCAAAATCAAAATCCAACAAATTACCCTAACTACACTAACAAAACAGAGCGAACGGAATTAAAAAAATAAAGGGCAGGTCAACCCTACAAAACACTGTCACTGAAAAGAGGAAAAAAAAAAACAGGCCTATTTAACAGAATCGAAGGAATGTACAACGGTGGTCTGACGGCTGGAGAGGAGACAGGAGAAGTGCGACCGGCCCGGAAATTGCAACAGCTCAACGTCTGGAAGCGGAAGGGATGGTTTTAAACCCTCGTCAATTATTGCGGTCCAATCCCCACGGAAAGAGGTGGAACCATCCCGCAGCTGGTTACGGGATCCTATTTAACACAAACAGCAAAGCAAATAAAAGAACACACACAGAAATAGCAATAACGGGAAAAAAAGTATATATATATATATATATATATATATATATAAACATAATATACGTAATTACACATAATTCCATAACAGGCGCCCTCTGCAGGCATTTGTTATTATATACAATGTACATTGAGATTGTCTATATTATGTTTATTATATTATGTAGCCTATTTTAACAGTGTTTTTCTATAAAACCATATGATTACTTGTTTTTTTGATACTTTATTTGAGCCAAATATTATTGCCACATTGTTATTATATGTATTTTAAGTCATTTTAAAGGCTATTGTTTGATTAGGTCTATTTTTATTACCACAAATAATATCAGATTACTCGATTAATCATCAAAATAATCGACTGATTACTCGATTAACAAAATAATCGTTTAGTGACAGCTCTAAATAATTTTCTGTTTTATTTACAACTTCGAAAAATCTTTTTTTTTTTTTTTTTTTTTTTTACAGTGTAGGGTTTGCAGTTTAAAACCTTTGTGCTAGCGAACACCATTAATATTCTGTGTCCACCAGAACAGAGTCCATTTACCTACAGCGGATTCATAAATACTGACACAAATAAGCCTGAAAATCTCAGTCAAATCCCTCTTAAGTAGCTGCATTCGTGAGGCCACCCAGTGCTGTGCGGCGTCTCTATGCCTCATGCTGCAGATGTGGATTCTTCTACCTCAGCGGCGCAGGGTAAATCAGATAAGACGGCATCATAAACGGTACCTGTCCGTCGTAAATCATGATAAAATTACCTAACGGTGGGGCACTGAGGTGGGCCGCGCTGTGAGAAGCAGGCGAGAACGACACCTGCTTGGGACAAGAGCCGCGGCACATTGGCAGCAGAGGAAGTGAAAATGCTGAATGTGGCCAAAGATGGATGCCAGATGGATAGAGCCATCAGACAGGTGGAGCTCAGTGAACCCAAATGAGCCGCCCAGTGTGTCTCGCTCATAATCAGGGCAGACAAACCGAAGATGGGGATATTCTAGACCGCCACGGGACCTACATACACATCAGAAAAGCCAATGTTTATACCCAGAGAAGCATTTTAATGCTCACAGGTTGCTCTTTCATAGCTCAGAAGGGTTAATGGAGTTATGCTTCACTGAAGCATCAACACAGTCTCAGATGTTACTCCTAAATATAGACACATTTAACCTGTGATACTCTAAGAAGCATAAAAATACACACCAGATAGTTATTTACAAAATTATTATTAATCATATATACAATTATATATTATTATATTACATAAATATTGCATAAAATAATAATGGGGTGAAATAGTCATACTTTTTTAATTGAACATACTGAATATATATAGAGAAAATAGAACTGTGTTATATTAATATATAGCATTAATATTATCATGATTTCTGAAGGATCATGTGACACTGAAGACTGGAGTAATGATGCTGAAAATTCAGCTTTGATCACAGGAATAAATTATATTTTAAAGTATATTAAAATAGAAAACCATTCTTTTAAATTGTAATAATATTTCACAATATTACTTTTTTTCTGTATTTTTGATCAAATAAATGCAGGCTTGGTGAGCAGAAAGTGACTTCTTTCAAAAACATTAAAAACTGTATGTATGTATGTATGTGTATATATATATATATATATATATATATATAAAAATTGCATCCAAAATAAAAGTTTATGTTTACATAATATATGGGCGTTGCTAGACCCCTTTACTGGGGCACGTGCCCCAGTATAAATATGCTGTGCCCCAGTAAAATCTCAAGCTTGAATTTTATCATGTTATTACATTTGTCAGTATATTTAGATTGATAATCCCACAAAATAAGAAATTGATCTATATGCAATGTAGTAACCCAATCAACACTTGTAAAAACAACGCAGTTTTCAATGCTAATTTTTTATGGTCTATGAGTTTAACAGAAAACACAAACTGACGCGCGCGCTTCCTAGCAACTACAGCGCGCAGCAGTGCACACAGAAGTCCAGTGTCTGCACACAGTTGAGGTAGGCTATAAAAACATGACGAAACTAAAGTAAGTTTCTAAATAATACCGATAATCTTATTTTGACTTATCAGAACAGTTTTTGTACGAAGCAAGACTGTAAGATGCCGGGACGTCTGGGCTAAGGAACGACTACTCCCGAGAAAACAAAGGATGTTTCGGGGAATTAACATTTGAACTCTCTCTTGTGAAAGTGGCATCCTCACCCGAGGCTTAGCCACACAAAGTCAATCACCTTAATTTATATTTCATCCCCCTCACCCTAATCTCTCCTCTCCAAATGCTGAAATTCACCCAAAATCTACATGGGTTATTGTGAACAAGTACTATACAGTATTATACATGTTTGGTATCATTTGAAATGTCTCAGTGTGACTGGTACAAAGGTCTCATTCTCACAGAAGTAAAGCAAAAGGTAACAAAGGTTTTAAGAGTTTAGAGATATTTTGCTTATTGTGGTGGGGTGTGTCCTCTGCCAATTGGTCTTTACCTCCTGTCCTCAATAAGGTGTAAACTACAGGTCTGGAGACTTGATTAATGCAAATTCCCATTGTGAACTCATGTTTCCATTTGAAAGAGGTTTCTGTCTTCTGTCTGGGTATTTAAGGAGATGTTGCAGAAGGGTCAGGACGCGATTCTGTAGCCAGATCAGCCCGTAATGCTATGCATTATGTATCCTATTTCCTTGAGGTCAGGTATGCATCTCTTACTCTTTACTTCAGAGCATTTGATGTTATGTATGGATTATCTTTGAATTGATTATGTAATTGGCATGATACATTTACCTGACTAATAATAAATTGTTACATCTGATTTCATTCTGACTTACTCTGGAATTATTAACTCTAGTAGATTACGTTAAATCCATAACACCGCAGATCTACGCTCAGGTTAGTAGCGGACTAGAGCACAGTTTTGGTGAAGCATAAGGGCACACCAGACTGATGTTTTAGAGCTCCGACTAACACATTGGCATTAGGTACGTATACTTAGACTGTAGAGGCTAATAGGCCCAATGGGTCTTCCGTTTAGAGCAACAGAGTGTTGTTAGACCAATCTAAATAGGGTAGCCTCAACTCCTGATTAGTGTAATATTATTCTAATTACGTATACGTAGGAAACCACGGCATGATTATGTAAAGTTACCATTAGAGGAAGTTAAGTTGGTCGCTCGGTTCTATGGTAATGGTCATGGCCTCTGATTAGATATAGTCTTGCATTAATTAAGTGGGTTCAGATCTAAGGGGACTGAAGAAAAAATATTCTAGAATGATCAACGTGGAGCACGGGCATCTAGGATATCAGTTAATCGCCTCTGTCTAATGACCAAGACTGACGAATTTGTGATAAAGAGATCGTAATCCGGCCGGTGCGCGACTCGAAGTGTTATTGGGATCCGGATGAATGGGTATAATTTCAACAAAGGGTTAAACAGAATAATCAAATGTGTAGTTAAATTATTATACAAATGACCAAATAACCAATCGGCATTCTAACCTAAATTCGAGGTCATGATAAAATGGAGTCAGATAAAAGTAAATTGGAATTAATTTCCTTTGCCCCGCTGAAAAGACCAAATGTGCAGAAACCTTCACCCGCTTATCGGAAGCCGTCATTGGGACGATTGGGTGGGCCTTACACAAGGACAGGGAAGCAGAAAAGAGAGATGATGAGTTTGAAGGAGGTAAGACTTGATGAACAATCTACATTCTGAGACATCAGATGAAAAAGCATCAAGTCTAATTGGAGGTGCCAGTTCCTTTGAGATTTTACTATGTTTTTTTTGTTGTTTTTTTAATGAGTAAAATAAAGCCTGTGGTAAACATAACTGGACGATACTTTGACGTTTTGTTCTACAACGTACTGCACACGCTCACATCCCAAACTGCCTTATCTAACAGTTAGTTACTATTATTAAGTAGGCCTAGGCCCACGTTTTCAAGAATAACTACTTCAAAATTCGCATTTTGGCTATTGGTGCGTGTAATTTACGTTCTAGAATTTTTCCATTCGCGAATTCCGATGTAGCTTGGTCATCAGATCCCTCAGTATGGCTGTTTATCATGGCTGCTGCTTCTCTCAGATCTCCACAAACTATTCATTCACAATGTGCACTTGTTTACTGTAATTTTAACTGTTTCCGAACTGTGTAAGAGAGACGCGGCTGTGCGCCTTGCTAGTTTAAAATGTTTGATATACGGTTTTACGAGCGCACACACCTCTAAAACGCATGCACAGAAAGGCAGCTGTCATAGCACGTGAACTAAACTAAATTCTCTGTAGCGTCTTATTGCTTTCTTATTCCATTTCTTACTTGAATGCTGTTTTTAGGTATACCTACTGTACCTGGAAAATTGAAAGCAGTTTATTTCATTTGCATCTTTCTTTTATTATATTTGCCCAATTGTTTTTCTATGCTGATGTTATAATTGCCTTCTGCAATAAAAAAATAAATAAAAAAACACGATTCAAACAAGGAAAACAACTCAAAATAATTGTTATTTACAAAGTGGATGTGTGATATAGTCCAAGAATATGGATGTAGTATTGCAACAAAATTTATATTTTTGTGCAAAAGATAAAAAACTTAGCTAAAAGTTAAGCTCATTCAACAACATTTGTAGCAATATCGTTTTACAAAATGATAATAATAATTAATAATAATAATCTTTACAAACAAATATCTTGGTTAGTGAGGCACATACAATGCAAGTGAATGGGATCACATTTTGAAGGCCATAGGGTCAGCCATCAAACACTGAACTGGACTAGATCCAAAAAAGCAACAGTGTGAACACAAAGAGGTCTGAGACCGCATTCCTACTTAAGTGGAACAAAAAAAATCTGAGTCCTCTTTCAGAGACAGGGACAGTGTGAACATAAAGAGAATTGGGTCCTTTTTCCACTTGGTTCACCTCTTGGTCCACTTAAAGGAGTCTGAGTTTGGTTCTTTTAAAGAAGACCCAAGTGTGAAAACACCCTTATTTTTAGTTGTTGTCATAAAATGACTGGTTTCTTGATATGTTGTAATTGTAAATTCTTCAAAAAGTTTTAATTATTTATTATCATCATTGTGTAATGTAGAAGAATGCAAATCTGCAAGAAAGTTCTCTCCGGTTTTATTATTTCCATATACAGTGTATGCCTTTTATGCCATAAAACATGTTCATGTAAAGTATGTTGAAGATACTTAAATAAATATTTTCATAAATAGGCCTATTAATATCTCTACACGTTTACCTTTCCCAGTACTTGTTGCAGTGTAGGAATATGGGTTAAGCAAAGGAAATTTGTATAGTGCATTGTGTGGCACACTTCTAGCAGGCTTCCAAGAAAAAAAAGCAATGGGGGGCCTGTGCCCCAGTAGAGCTTTATGTCTAGCAGCGCCCCTGGTGTGTATGTGTATTTAAATATACATAATTATAACATGAACTTTGCTTTTGGATGTGATTAATCGTGATTAATTGATTTGACAGCACTAATATATATATATATATATATATATATATATATATATATATATACAATTTTAAATGTATTTTGTTTGCTAATCTTTCTGTATATATATATTAATAGAAAGCAGTTCGGTTATCAGGTCATGAGAGAATTTGATGAGAAATATTTGAGTTGAATATTTAAGGTGTGGTTAGACTTATTGTGCAGTCCTGTTGAATCATGGGTGATATTGTCATGCTCACTGTGCTCACTAAAAGAAAACAAAACCTGTGTTTAGTGTTTATATAACAGCCAGTTAGCTTCAGGAGTAGCATAACTCGCCTATTTAAGTATTTAGGGCAGCAGCAGCAAAAAGCAGAGCTAAATACGTGCGTCAGAAGACATTGACATGGCTACTGAAATGGGAAGTGCAGATGCTTGACCTCGGCTCATTACTGAGAGCCAAACGGAGGGGCGGACAGCCGGAAGAACGTTTATACTGACACAAAGCCTGCAGACCGGAGTGTGTTTAGAATTCAAACCAGCATCCAGAAAGTAGCTTTGTCCTTAATATCATAGAAAAAGGACAGCAGTATGTATGATCGATTGCAGAGTGTTCCTCTAAAAGGTTTCTAAAGCCCTGAGCTCCTGTTGTCTCAGCGCTGGCGGAGCAGAGCATTCAGAAATCAGGCTTAGCTGGAAAAATGCTTTGCACATCTCAGAAAAATACAAAGAGAAGGTTTCTGTGTTTAAGTTATATTGGAGGTTCAACCTGAAATGATACTCACATTCTATTCCACTTTAGTGAAGCAGGCATATTTCCAGAAAGAAAATGGGAAGGTGGGAATGAACTGGAATGTCTAAAAAGATTTACTTGCATTCAGATCATTCAGTTTAATAATAAAATAATATAAAGATTATTGCCGCTGCAGAGCAAGTATGGACTTGCTACTGCTAATCGATACACAGACACGCTGCTCTGAGCATGTAAGATATGCGTCTGCTGCATAAATAGACATATAAATCCCACAGCAGATCTAGGCAGGTGGAGCTGGGGAAGGTGGAGGGTTTCAGAGGACCATCTTACTACAACAAACAATGAACCAGACTATTTAAATGTTGAGCAAGCAATCTCATTGGCTACAGGGTCAGCAGAGGCCAATCAGCTTGAGCCATGCGGTAATGATGTGATTGCTTGCAGATTGCATGCAAAGGACCTATCAGCCTGCGCCCTTTAGAGTTTCATGACTAAACTAGCTATATATTTAATTATTTGTATATCTAATATTAAAGGGGTGGTTGATTATGATTTCACTTTTTTAACTTTAGTTAGTGTGTAATGTTGCTGTTTGGGCATAAACAACATCTGCAAAGTTACGACGCTCAAAGATCAAAGCAAAGGGAGATATTTTCTTTTAAAGAAATCGCTTTTTAAGAACTACAACAAACGGCTGGTAGGGACTACAACAAGCTTATTTATGGGTTAGTGACATCACCAATCCTAAAATTGACATAAACCCCGGGAACACGCAACAAAGGGGGTGAGTCCATGTTAAGAAGAGGAAGAGTTGTTGTAGTCGAGCACATTTGAGAGTCTGCTCAAGCTGTCACATCCGTCTTTTCACATTTATTGCAATACACTAGGGTGAATTCAAGGTGATTGAGACATTTTTTGTAGGAATGCACCGAAATTTCGGCCGCCCAAAATTATCGGCCGAAAATGGCATTTCGGTGAAAATGGCTAGTCAGTTTTCGGCCAAGTGAATACAGAATTTTCGGTTTTGGTTTCAGCCCAGAATTTTCATTACGGTGCATCCCTAATTTTTTGCCATTGAGATGACATGGAAAAAGTGTCCCAATCAACCTGAATTCACCCTACGTAACACAAGTGCATAGCATGTCATAAAAGCAAGATGACAACATAAGTTATAACCGTAATTAAACTAAACTACACCTGTTCTATCTTCATGCAGCAGATATTCTCTGGCTCTGTGCATCCAACAGCAGTTCCCACACGAGTGATTTAGAGATTATCATGACAGAACATGCTAATCGATGACTTGAAAGTTAACTCTACACCAGCTACATACACTCACCTAAAGGATTATTAGGAACACCATACTAATACTGTGTTTGACCCCCTTTCGCCTTCAGAACTGCCTTAATTCTACGTGGCATTGATTCAACAAGGTGCTGAAAGCATTCTTTAGAAATGTTGGCCCATATTGATAGGATAGCATCTTGCAGTTGATGGAGATTTGTGGGATGCACATCCAGGGCACGAAGCTCCCGTTCCACCACATCCCAAAGATGCTCTATTGGGTTGAGATCTGGTGACTGTGGGGGCCATTTTAGTACAGTGAACTCATTGTCATGTTCAAGAAACCAATTTGAAATGATTCGAGCTTTGTGACATGGTGCATTATCCTGCTGGAAGTAGCCATCAGAGGATGGGTACATGGTGGTCATAAAGGGATGGACATGGTCAGAAACAATGCTCAGGTAGGCCGTGGCATTTAAACGATGCCCAATTGGCACTAAGGGGCCTAAAGTGTGCCAAGAAAACATCCCCCACACCATTACACCACCACCACCAGCCTGCACAGTGGTAACAAGGCATGATGGATCCATGTTCTCATTCTGTTTACGCCAAAATCTGACTCTACCATCTGAATGTCTCAACAGAAATCGAGACTCATCAGACCAGGCAACATTTTTCCAGTCTTCAACTGTCCAATTTTGATGAGCTCGTGCAAATTGTAGCCTCTTTTTCCTATTTGTAGTGGAGATGAGTGGTACCCGGTGGGGTCTTCTGCTGTTGTAGCCCATCCGCCTCAAGGTTGTGCGTGTTGTGGCTTCACAAATGCTTTCCTGCATACCTCAGTTGTAACGAGTGGTTATTTCAGTCAAAGTTGCTCTTCTATCAGCTTGAATCAGTCGGCCCATTCTCCTCTGACCTCTAGCATCAACAAGGCATTTTCGCCCACAGGACTGCCGCATACTGGATGTTTTTCCCTTTTCACACCATTCTTTGTAAACTCTAGAAATGGTTGTGCGTGAAAATCCCAGTAACTGAGCAGATTGTGAAATACTCAGACCGGCCCGTCTGGCACCAACAACCATGCCACGCTCAAAATTGCTTAAATCACCTTTCTTTCCCATTCTGACATTCAGTTTGGAGTTCAGGAGATTGTCTTGACCAGGACCACACCCCTAAATGCATTGAAGCAACTGCCATGTGATTGGTTGATTAGATAATTGCATTAATGAGAAATTGAACAGGTGTTCCTAATAATCCTTTAGGTGAGTGTAAATTCATCAACTAACCATTCAGAAACGTCCTGTCTCATTCTACATGTTGTCACTTCTCCTTGAGTCTCTCCATCATCGTCCGACTCCGGTTTGAACATAAAAGGCTGAACAATTTCTGACATTTTCAGTGCGTGTCTGCGTGAGGTAATCGGAGCTGCTAACATGAGCTCTTGAAGCCCCGCCCTCTTCCTGAAAGGGGGCCAGCAGCTCATTTGCATTTAAAGGCACACAAAAACGGCACGTTTTTGCTCACCCTCAAAAAGTGACAGTTTTAACATGCTATAAAAAATTATCTGTGGGGTATTCTGAGCTAAAACTTCACATACACACTCTGGGGACATCAGAGACTTATTTTACATCTTGTAAAAAGAGGCATTATAGGACCCCTTTAATATATAATATAATATAAATAATATGTTTTATTGATTTCATAATTTAACATTTGTAAGCATATATGCCAGGATTATTATCATGAACTAAAATTAAGCCATAAAAAACATTTTACTTCTAATAGCACAAACATTAACTGAAATACAATATTTAAAAAAAATTGTTTATTTCAACTAGTTGCTAAGGCAACATTTCAAATTTTCTTCTAATTAAAGTTGAAGTACTACAATACTACAATAAAAATTACAAAAATAAAATAATTTTTTATACTAAAATTAAAAGGAAAACAGAACATATAAAAATAAAATCTGATTTAAAATATTAACAAAAACTATAAGTGTATTAATGATACTAAACCAACATTGATATATACACATAAAATAATTATGAATAATTAAAATATTTTTTTTTTTAATTAAACCCCTAAGCGCACACAACATCATCGAATATATCCAATTGGTGAAACATCACTAACTTTTTTCTGGTATTGCCACTGCTGTCAATTCCACACAAGTAAAATCTTATGTTTTTTATTCCTTTGTGTTTCCATTAAATAAGAATTACCCATCCAAATGACTTCTTATACGGCCCTCATTAAAGAAAAATAGTCTAATTCTGAATAAGCTTCATCTCTGCTCAGTCAGACGTTCATTGCACTTTTTCTGACCAGAGAGGACAAAACCGTTCCTCCAAATGAAGAAAGTGATTAAGGTTAATCAGGGGTCGTTGATGAGGGCAGCCGACCGCTGGTCTGACACTCATTTAAATGACCATTTCATCATATTATAACACCTGGACCAACACCAGAAACCATCAGCGACATTTAATCTGTATAAAACAGACAAAATAGTGACTTGAATGGCTTATTATAAGCTAATCAGTGACCAACATCAAACCATTTGGATTGGGACGGATCATTTGGAAAAATCTCATTTTATTCCAGAATCCCAGTGAAATATGAAATATTAAAATATACACTATCATTCGAAAGTTTGGGGACAGCAGGGCTCGAAATTGCTCCCAACTTCCAAAAAGTTAGGAGCACCAGCAAAAATTTTGGAGCACCCACCGAAAATGAAGGAGCACCACAACTACAATTTTTATTTAAAAACAATAACACGTTTTGTAGAGAAATGAAAATGGTAGTGATGCACCGATCATTATTATTCTTTTTTTTTTTAACAAGCAAATCGGCAAATTCCGATACCGGCTGCCGATTTTTTTCTTTAAACAAATTCATGTTGTTTATTTTCTCTATAACAGGCCAAACTGGCCTTAAAAAATAAATAAATAAAGACATCTGTAGCCATTTGAAATTAGAGGCAACCACTGCATTTTAATCACGATCCAAATAAAGATGCTACACACATGTAGCATGAGCAGTTGTTTTTGATTTAAATTAGATTGCATAATTTCAAAACTTATGTTTAATAATTTCCAAGAATATTTAAATCCAGAGAAATAAGCAATTTTAGCCAGGACACGGACCGTGTCCGTGCGTTGCCTATCAATGATGTCATACCCACATTACCCTCAATTTCCGGTTTTATTTTGTAGAAACCATGGAAACACAAAAACACTTTAATATATGATGTGTTTTATTAGACAGGTGAGCAACTGTTTGGATAGATTTATAGGCAGAAAACGAATCATTGTTATCTAGCTCAACACAGTTAGTCTTATTGTTTAAATCTGGTTTTCTTGATTTACCGCGAGTACCATGTTTTACCATGCCTAATATTGATCTAGCTCACTGCAGTGTGAACAAGTGTCTCATAGCAGCCGCGGAGTGAACGCACAGAGTAGCATTATAACATAACTTTCAACACACTCAAATGTATCTAATATGATAAAACAGCGCTGCGTTACCCCACATACGTATGAGTGGAAAAAGGAAGCGCTCGTCTGCGGCAGAATAAAAGCTCCGCGAAATCCAGGCGTCATCAAGCTATGCCTTTGTTTTGAATAAGCGACCTCTAGCAGCGAAAAATTACATATTGTGACTTTAAGTTTAACTGAAACTTGGCTGGGATTTTTTATTTCCCAGCATGCTAAAATTAAGTGTTATATAATGTTTTTGTGCAAGATTAATGAAAAGGGAGATTTAGTAGTGATTAATGTTTTGTTATGCTAATGTGGAAGAGTTTCTGTTAATGTGGGTTTTTAGAGAGTTACCATCATGGTGACAAGTGCATGTGGCTTGGTTTGAGAGAAAGTAAGTTACATGTTTTAAGTTGCTGTACTCAAGTGCTACACCATGCCAAGAGCAAGTTGCCATTTTCTGAATTAGTTTGTTATAGCTAGCAAAATATTTATGTTGAGATAACCTGATAATTTTAAGTTAAATGTATAAATTAGTGAACAATAAGAACAATAAAAATTCAACTCATTCAACTTTTTTGAGTCTGGCAACTTTTAGGGTTTACATTGAAGTAAATAACTCATTTGATTTGCAAGAACTCAAAATAAAAATGTTAATTAACTAAATATTTTATGTAAAATGCTATCAAAATGTATGAGTTAGCTAACTCAGTACTTCAAGTTAGGAGCAATTAGCATGCATGAGTACTACAAATTCAAAACTTGATAGTTCTGCTTACTTAAAATTGGGAACCTCACAACTCAAATGTTTTGAGTTAGCCCAACTTATTCGGGTTTACAGTGTGACGCTGAAGACTGGATTTTAAAATATAAATTTATTCATTAATATTTCACAATATTACTGTTTTTTTTTTTTTATCAAATAAATGGAGCCTTGTTGAGCAGAAGAGACTTCTTTCGAAAACGTCAACAAAACGTTTGAACTTACTGTATGTAGGTCTTTTCTTTTCACATTACAGTAATGACTAGGAGAACATTTTGCATTACAGTTAATGACATTCACCCAAATGTTTATTTCCTGTGGTGCAGTAAATGTTTGATCTGTATGTCACAACCACCGAATGCAAAACGGAAGAAATGTATTACCGGCTAATAGGATTTAAGAAAGTTGAAACAAGTTCAGCAAAGCAAGCGGCGCTTCGGTGAAGAGCAGACATCTGTCTAATGAACTGGCCAGAATCTCATCAATTATTTACCATGCTTCCACCTGCAAGTGCCAAGGGACAAAAGCTAGTTTGGAGCGGGACGGGATCAGCAGAAATGTCTGATGAAAGTAGAAGCGACTTTTATAACATTAAGCAGGCGTGATTCTAGTGCTTTTGATGAAGCTAATGCAACACAAATAGATCTGGAAAGCTGCCACCTGCCTGATTTTTCCTTGACTCGAGTGAAAAAGACCAAGGTAACAAGAGGATACGGAGTTAGATAACTTCTGGTTTCTGGTTAATTGCATCCGCTGAGTTTATCTGAAAGGATTATAATTAGAATTTCATACGGATCTAATTTGCTCTTTTTCACACTGATTGCAGATCTAAATGCCAGACTGTTTAATCCGCATGTTGAAAGCGAAACATGTGAAAGAGTAAATTATAGTTATTATCATTTGGCCATGCACTACAAATTCGCACGAATAGCTGTTTTCACACAATGCGAAATGAAATGCACTCAATTTTCCTTATGAACACATAACGTCTGGCTTTCAGATTACTGACTGTGTTATATAGTTCTTTTGCTTCAGTATACAATGGCCTTGTAAGTATGGTTGTTATATCCTGGGGATAAAATCTGAAAATGGTAGCGGCTATCATGAGAATCACATTTGCATTCTAATTAAACCCTCCGTGTAGTATTCATATCTGCTACGTGGCGAGGAACAATTACACCTGCTGATAGACAAACAGCTGACGATTTAAACGACAGCTAATGGCGCCCGTAATGATAGAAACACAGTGGAACGTTTCTGAGAAATCCAGTGCTCTTCACAGCGAGAGCCTGCGGCGGTCGGGGAATTAGCACAAGCTGCCGTATAAATGAGAACGCTTTGCTTATTTATCCCATGATTCAAAGAGCTTTACTCCGATATCCCGGCAGGTTTGTGCAATGAAATACAGCATGTAATCCGGCCTGTGACTGCGAAGCATTCTAACGAGAAAACACCACAAATGGACATCTCACATATTCATTATTGGTCTAATAATGTTGTTTGAACTAGAATGCAGCTGTCGAGGGCTTAAAATGTTTAGAAGCTATCAAGAGACTCATTAAATAGAAAGCCTGAAACTTCTGTGTGTATATAATATGATACGTCCCATATTGTGTCTCTGTGATCTTCTGAACCTCCTTCAATGTGCATCTGTTTTCTGGTCCAGTGGGTGAAAATGGTGCATCTGATCACTTAGCATGCTTCTCCTCAACAACGCACATGATTTGAGGAATTATTCATGTCTGAACACAAACGGTGTGACTAATTCTGCCACTGTACAGAATAGAAGAAAGCACTAAAATAGTCAAAACATACAGCACAGCCGATGCAGTACAACTGCAGAACGATTCCCAAACGACTCTAATTGGCCGTTTATTTGAATTAAATCAAAAACAAATTTGAATCATTTAGAGCCGATACTGAATTAATCTGACTCACTTACTGAATGCCCAATTCAAAATGAATCAATAACTAATACTGTATTATTCATTGAGACTTAAATCAGTGCAGATAGTCACAGGTTGTTCATATCTTTTATGAAACAAATGAATTATATCAATTACATAAAATACGTACAAACACACGTCTTGTTCACTATCTTTGTGGGGACTCTCCATAGACGTAATGGTTTTTTTACTGTACAAACTGTATATTCTTTCCCCTTACACTAACCCTACCCCTAAACCTACCCATCACACAAAACTTTCTGCATTTTTACATTTTCAAAAAAGCTCATTCTGTATGATTTATAAGCTTGTTTCCTCATGGGGACCTCAATTTAGGTCCCCACAGTGACACGAGTCCCCATGAGTCTGTGTGCATTCAGGCTGAAGTCCCCACCGGGATAGAAACATGAACACACACACGCGCACACACATACACATCAGGGACTGAATTTCATTTTGGAAAATAGTGACTTTTAAGTGACTTTTACGGGAAGGATTTTTTTAATTTGAGGGGGAAGGGCAACAGTCAGAAAAAGATCCGTCTATGTGCATTTGATCATGAGCGGCCAGTGCGGTGCGCCTCGCGTTTTCAAACCTGAAAAACGCGTTCTGTCTGATCAGGGCCTAATGCTGCCTGAATCATAATCATGCACTGTTCGTTCATTGGCCAGAGGAGAACTGACCCCCTGACTGAGCCTGGTTCTCCCAAGGTTTTTTATTTCTGTCACCTGATGGAGTTTTGGTTCCTTGCCACTGTCGCCTTTGTCGCTTTTGGCTTGCTTAGTTGGGGACACTAAATATTCAATAATATTACTGATCTGCCTGCATTGACACCATTGTACGAGAATTGAACTGAGATGGATGATGACATCACTGTTTTCTCCAGAGCGGCTGTACAGCCGAAACAAACTTTGTTGCATTATTTTCCTGTTATCACTGTAAAGTTGCTTTGAAAAAAATCTGTATTGTAAAAAGCGCTATATAAATAAAGGTGATTTGACTCTTACTCAAGTAACTATTAAGATAATTAATTTGATTTTACTTTGAGTAAATGCTGAATTTGTCACGTGTGGGGAAGGCTGAAAGGAGTGCAGGAGAATATGGGCTTTGTTAATAATAAAAAATAAACAAAAACAACCCACAAGGGAGAAAACTTGACAATACCAGACACAAGGAACCAGGAAACATGAAGCACGATGGGTAACAGACAATAACGATCCAACCCAGGACTGCAAACACCAGGAGAATAAATAGAGAGCAAACAAGGCAGGTAACAAGGGAAAACAGGTAACAAGAGGGGCGGCGTCAAGACAATAGACAGGAGAGCACATGGCACAAGGAACACGTGACAAGCCATGCTCACACCAAACATGACAAACACAAGCACATGGCCAGCAAAGACAAATACCAGCCATGTGCTCACACAAAGACAAGACCAAACAGGAGTGTCAGGGCTCTGTCACAAAACCAAGAATAAGCTAGACTGAAGTGACAGAACCCTGACAGAATTACTCTTGCTGTTTGTGAAATTATGTCTCAAGAATAAATGTTTGCGGGAATTTTTCCGCCTTATATGCGCGAAACCTGCGGGGATGAGTAAAATTGTGCTCAATACCCGCAATCCCACATACACACACATACATACACACACACACGATAGAAATTAAGTAAAGATCAACTGCATTTATATCACGTCTGTGCAATATTATAATGTCTGTGTAAACCTATCTTGCAATCATGTTAACAAGGTACCAGGTTAATACAAGTAATTCTGAAGAAAAATTAGTTTTTAACAAATTACCCCATTTGTTCTATCTGTTCTGTGAAACCTGAAAGGATCTCATCATCTGTAGAGGGAATACAATCATAAATGTGTTTCTATTTAAAATTATTTATTCCCCAAAAATGTTAAAAGAATCGTTTAGGAATGAAAATCGATACAAGTAATCATTCCCTGAATTGCTAAATTCCTTACGATTCCCATCTATAGTCCCCTGACATCCCATCAGCCATCACTCCACGCATAGCCTGTCGACTTCATTGTCTAGACACTAGATGTTTGTCTTGTTCTGTAAGTACTTCAGGCTAAATTAAATGCCAAGATATTTGTGGCTCTATCAGAAGCAAGTGAGATTTCAGAAAATCAATACAAAACTTAAACCAGCACCATATATGACTCAGAGTAAAGGTCAAACTGGGTGGCACGTAAAAAGTTGGAAGCATGTGGAAAATAACAAATAGTTTGAGATTCCTCAGGGCTGATGTCTGGATCGGGTCAACAGGCACTTACAGTGAAGACAAAAGTGTTTGGAATCTCAAACCACACGCACAGAAGGTGCCATTTATTTTAAAGAAAGATGCAAGCCAAACATATCACAGATGTTTTAAAGGGATTTTTCATCATTTACTCACCCTCATGTCGTTCCAAACCTGGCTGACTCTCTTTCTTGTGTGGAACACAAAAGATGATATGTTGAGTTTAAGTCATTAAAGTCTAATGTTGTTCCGACAGTATTCTCCAAAATTTCTTCTTTAAGGGTGAGTAAATGATCATACAGCTTTCATTTTTGACTAAACGATCCATTTAAAGCACATTTCTGAAATGATTGGCTTGTGTGAAGTGTGCTTTGATGTATGGTTATGGAATTACATAGATTGTGAAAAGTGCTATACAAATTAAAAGTTTGTTAGGTTTAAAACGACAGAAAACAATGATAAACTGTAGAGCACGCTGTTAGCTATGCCAAGGTCATGGGTTTGATGCCAAATACATAAATGCAAATGTAAAGGTAGACAGTGCTGAAAATTAAGACAGACTGAAATTCTTATTACAAACATCTCAGCTTCATAGTGTGAAATATATTTAGTACTATTATTGTGGCATGGTTGAGGTGAGAAAGCAATCCAAACCAACAGACCAACGAACCAAGCGGTGTCATAATTCATAATGGGAAATGTGTTATATATAAAAGCAGCAGTGTCTGATTCTGAGTTTTTGTGGTTAAAAACCAAAGAGCGCCTCTTCATCTTAAAATGTTGTGTAATTGCTCTTCACCATGCATTGCAAGAATGCTGTCCCGACGAAGCTTTAATTCCCACTCTAACTGCATTACATATATATATATATATGTGAAGTGTTCAGATGCAAAAGCCGCTAAACGCCACCTCTGTCAAAAATGAGATAATCATATTGAACGAATGCTCTTCGCACATTATACGTTCATCAAATGCTTTTGCTTTTAAATCCGCTAAATCCCAGCGTCAGCCCATTCATAAATACTGGTTCGTTGGCAGAAATTGCTAAACGGCAATTCCCTTTGTCAGCAAAATCCTCTAAATCCACAGAAACCAATCAGAAGACGCGAATCGAATCGTATGATTTCAAGATGAATGACGGTGTGCGTATGAGCCGGCTTTCAATTGCCACGCTGCAAGTTTGTTTTGTCCATTGATACAGTTGCAATGACAGGATTTCACGAGTAGCAAGTAAACAACAGGGTTCCTTGTGCTGCTGTAAAACTCGGACAGAAACGGACATGGCAGTCATTTGCATTACAGCTCCCTCTACTGTGTGGATCAGTTTCTTCATTGGTGCATTCTGAATTTTGCTTTCATCATTTGCAATGTTTCCAGTTGCATCTTTAGTGATTTTGCAACTGTTTACTGTCTTCTTGTCCAAAGAGGTGGACTTTTTTTTGTTGCAAAAAAGCACACATGGACTTAGCTGGTTTTGCAAATATAATACCAATGATTTGACTAAAATGACATTTTGAAAAATAAGGTATTTCAATAACTGACTAATAACCTTCTCATTGCCATTAAAGTGAAATTACTGACCCTAAACATGGGAGCCTGATTTAAAAAAAAAAATGGGTGTCCCTTATTTTGCCACACTCAAGGTGGCAACCCTACATGTGACTTGCAGAAACACATTTTGGTATGTGCTTTGAAATGTTGCCTTGTGAAAGCGAACCAAACCAAGATGAAACTGCAACATTGTAACAAATTAAGTCCCTGTTTCAGAACAAAGCAAACATTCTACAAATCTTAAAACGTCCTAAGAGGGCAGTTCTTGGTTAGAATAAATAGCAAATGAAATCAGATTACATGCTGATGATCATGACTTTGTGAGAGTATTTACAGGAAATATTTATTTTCATGGCATTATCTTCTTTATCTTCCTACATAACTGATAGCAAAAAACTAAGAAGAAACATAATTATGCTTTTTCGCATATTACCATTCTTGTAGTGTGTAATACAGCTGTTTGTGAATGTGAAAGGTCTGCAAAGGTTTAAAGACCAAAGTGCACGTCAAATAAAGTTATTGTCTCCTAAAAGAAAGAATTGATTCTAAACTGCAGAAACGAGTCGTCAGCAATTCCGGTCTCACTTCCTGCTAAAACCTATGTAGGTTTGTAACACATTTACATAATGCCAGCCTACGGTCTTCATTTGCTGCCCATGAACAACGTCTACTTTGACCCTCAAACACTGAAGTTATAACTGAGACTAGAAGAGTTGACGCTGTTTTCTGTGCAGCAAAAGCAAATCCACTTTACTGCACTTCCAAAGGATGACGACTCAGGCTTAAATTGATGAAAACCGACACCATCGTTACTGCTCTTATCACTCTGTATCAAGTGCTGAAGAAGCCTCTGGGGCTGAAATTCAGATATGCTAATGACTGTTTCATTTCCGACACGCGCTGTAAGCAATAGACCAATCACAACAGACTGGGCAATCTGACCAATCAGAGCAGAGTAGACCAATCACAACAGACTGGGCAATCTGACCAACCAGAGCAGAGTAGACCAATCACAACAGACTGGGCCATCTGACCAATCAGAGAAGAGTAGACCAATCACAACAGACTGGGCAATCTGACCAATCAGAGCAGAGTAGACCAATCACAACAGACTGGGCAATCTGACCAATCAGAGCAGAGTAGACCAATCACAACAGACTGGGCCATCTGACCAATCAGAGAAGAGTAGACCAATCACAACAGACTGGGCCATCTGACCAATCAGAGCAGAGTAGACCAATCACAACAGACTGGGCAATCTGACCAATCAGAGCAGAGTAGACCAATCACAACAGACTGGGCAATCTGACCAACCAGAGCAGAGTAGACCAATCACAACAGACTGGGCCATCTGACCAATCAGAGAAGAGTAGACCAATCACAACAGACTGGGCAATCTGACCAATCAGAGCAGAGTAGACCAATCACAACAGACTGGGCAATCTGACCAATCAGAGCAGAGTAGACCAATCACAACAGACTGGGCCATCTGACCAATCAGAGAAGAGTAGACCAATCACAACAGACTGGGCCATCTGACCAATCAGAGCAGAGTAGACCAATCACAACAGACTGGGCAATCTGACCAATCAGAGCAGAGTAGACCAATCACAACAGACTGGGCAATCTGACCAATCACAACAGACTGGGCAATCTGACCAATCAGGGAAGAGTAGACCAATCACAACAGACTGAGCCGCCTGACCAATCAGAGCAGAGTAGACCAATCACAACAGACTGGGCAATCTGACCAATCAGAGCAGAGTAGACAAATCACAACAGACTGGGCAATCTGACCAATCAGAGCAGAGTAGACCAATCACAACAGACTGGGCCATCTGACCAATCAGAACAGAGTAGACCAATCTCAACAGACTGGGCCATCTGACCAATCAGAGCAGAGTAGACCAATCACAACAGACTGGGCCATCTGACCAATCAGAGCAGAGTAGACCAATCACAACAGACTGGGCAATCTGACCAATCAGAGCAGAGTAGACAAATCACAACAGACTGGGCCATCTGACCAATCAGAACAGAGTAGACCAATCTCAACAGACTGGGCCATCTGACCAATCAGAGCAGAGTAGACCAATCACAACAGACTGGGCAATCTGACCAATCAAAGCAGAGTAGGCCAATCACAACAGACTGGGCAATCTGACCAATCAGAGCAGAGTAGGCCAATCACAACAGACTGGGCAATCTGACCAATCAGAGCAGAGTAGACCAATCACAACAGACTGGGCCATCTGACCAATCAGAGCAGAGTAGACCAATCACAACAGACTGGGCAATCTGACTAATCAAAGCAGAGTAGGCCAATCACAACAGACTGGGCCATCTGACCAATCAGAGCAGAGTAGGCTCTTGGAAAGGAGGAGTTTAGAGAGACTTATTTAGATAATTATTTATCGAACCATTTTAGACACTGTGAGAAAAGAGGTAAAGCTGCAATGTATATTATGAGGAAATTAAAGCGATTTTGCTATATCATTTATATAGCGCTATGTAAATATATCCGTGTACCACATTATACTTAGTTATTGGCACTTTAAAGTGATAAAGAAACATGTATGAATGTGAAAATAAAGAGCAGAATGTGCTTAATGTAAAGAGTTATTCACTGCTCTTAATGGAATAACTTTATGTAACTTTAATAAGAATCAATTTATATTTAATTCATACAGTAGAAGACTATGCAGTGTTTTATTTTTACACTTTTACATTTATTTCTACATTGACTAAACCTACTGTACCTTTATTTGTATCTTCATTTGTATCGATCCTTATGTTTCTTTATATTTTTTTTGTTCGCATTTTTAATAAGAAAAATAAAATAGCAAAAATAAGTACACTACCATTCTTTCAAATTTGGGGTCGGTAAGATGTTTTAATGTTTTTGAAAGTAATTTGAATATAGAGTATTTTATAAACGTAATTTATTCCTGTGATTTTCAGCATCATTACTCCAGTCTTCAGTGTCACATGATCCTTCAGAAATCATTCTAATATGATGATTTGATGCTTCAGAAACATTTCTGATTATTATAAATGTTGAAAACAGTTGTGCTTCATGTTTTTGTGGAAACTGTGATACTTTTTTTCAGGATTCTTTGATGAATAGAAAGTTCAAAACAACAGCATTTCTTGACATACAAATATTTTAGAACATTGTGAACTTACTGATCTTTTGAACAGTAGTGTATATCATGATATATCGTTATCGTGAAATACAATTTCTCCTGTCGTAAAATAAGATTATATATCGCCCAGCCCTTGAATGAAACATGAGAAAAACAACCAAAACTGATTGAAAAAGTACATTAAGAATCAAAGACATTAAAAAACCCTCCAAACAGAAGCCCATCTCTCTCACAAAGCCCACAGAGTCCAGCATCTTCAGTTGGGTTTCATTCTGAGCGTGTTGAGTTTGATGTCAGTCTCTGGCGCGCAGGTGAGCGGATGAGGTGACTGCAGCCTCCGCTTTTTTCTCTGCGGCCTTTAAGTAGAAACATCAGACCGAATGCTGCAGGCTTTGAAGGGTGCTGCTCTCAGAGCCTCCTACACTGAGTGTGTTTGTTTGTTCACGAATGTGTGTGTGTGCATAAAATCAAAGCGCGCGCCTTTGAAGGCTATTTTCCATGAGGTACAACAATTACACTTCCTCCTACTCCAGTCATTAATGTTGTCAGCTTCTGGGGGAAGTGTGTTTGCACTTAACACAGCGCTGCAGCAGCATGTAATAGGCTAAAATGATTCTTTAAGTCTATCTATTACCTCTTGAAATGCCAGGCAGGCCGTTCTTTGAATTCATCTGTAATGTGGTCACGTGTCGGTCTCATTCACAAACACACCGAATGCCACAATTCAAGCGCAACTAATGCGATAAATTGCTGAATCTTACTGAACCTGATGAGGTTCCACAAATGACACCAGATGCTCACGGTCATCAAATGTTGCATGACCCATGAGGCTTTGCATGCTTAAATGGGCAGTTTTAGGCCATAATAACCTCCAAGTTGAATTTGATTTTGAAAGTTAAGTTTATACTGTATATATACAGGATCAAGCATAACATTATGACATTATGACGGGTGAAGTGAATAACACTGATTCTTGATTCTTGACTGACTCTTGTGGTTATATATCTGATATCATCAATACTACATTAAAAGACTAGTGTAGAAAATAAAATTCAAATAACTGCACAGAACTGTAGAGCTGTGATTTTCTTAGATAAAGAAACTGCAGAAACTGTTTGTAGACTGTGTGATGAGAATTTAATCTAAAACTAATCATGTTACAGATATAACTCAAAAAGCAAAGCAGAATATACAGTTCTGCTCATGTATATCTCGTTCATATGCTACTAAGTACCTCAAATAAAATGGAGCATCTTACGATGCCACTAACATGGTAAACCAAATAATTTTTCCTCAGATGTGATCACTGGATCAGCCTGGTACATTGTAAACATGACTGGATATCCAGATAATATAAATATGAATATAAAGTGTCAGAGAGATGCACTACACTACACTGCAAGTGTAGTGAATATAAAGGTACACATTTTTAAAAACCCTTAACAACACCTTAAAACAGGTTTTAAAAAAATCCCACAGATTTAAAATAATGCAATCTTAATTCATGATTTAAGATTTGGAAAAGTTCTATCCACCCTTTTCCTATGCCCCATGATGCTTTGCGTGAATAGGTTGTTTGCACATGACGTCACTGCTGTGTCGTGATATACAGGAAGCAGGAAGCGATTTTCTACATAGGAATCACCATCACAAACTCAAAATGCCTATGTTTTGTGTCGTTTATAGTTGCTCAAATCGATCAAACCGAGAAACCACAACGAGCTTTTATCATTTACGTAACTTTTATCGTTTCTTAACTTTAACCCTCTGAACGCGAAGAACGCGCGGGCGCGTTTTGCTTGATTTTTCCTCATGACAGTGTAAAACAACTTAAAATACTCCGTCATTTTTGGCCTCACAGACAAGAAAGATATGTCTTTACAAAGCTTAAAGTGTCTACTTTATTTGTGTGTACAAAATAAAAACTAAATGTTGTGCTTTTCGCTAAATAAAGAAAACAAACAGGATGCGCGTTCTCCCGTCTGTCTCCCCGTGAAGTCCCCCCATCACCTCAAAACAAAGACTCATCTTCATCATTCTTCTGATTTTCATCGAGTTCAGAAGACAAACTGTGAGTTTACCTCGGATTTACCTCAGAATAAGAAGAACGTGATTTTAAGATGAGAATTTTTAAGGTAAAACATTTCTTCTCACTTATATTAGCGTTATTGTTGCATAAACTTCACATTGTAGGCTACTAGTTGAATTATTGCTAGACTAAAATGTGTGAAATCAACGGCAACATGTTGAAATATAAAATATAGACAGGTAGGCAACCTTTCAATGCTAAATAAAGATACATGTACGATATGAGGGTATTTTTATGCTCTATAATATTAAACACAGCATGACGTCCCGTATATTGGGCCTAAATGTCCCGTAAGTGACCTCCCTTGTCCTGTTTATTGACTGCTATGCTGATCTAACCACTGACTAAGGGGTCGTTCACATATGCGTGCCTGGGAAAAACGAGCGCGCCGCACCGTTGCTCTCTATTTTGTGCGCGCTTGTCACGCGTCTACATTTAAAATAACGCGCAAAAGACGCAACATATGTGAACGACCCCTTAGTCAGTGGTTAGATGAGCCTCAGCGAGATGAAAACGCTTATCAACGGCAGAAACCACGGGAGCATTTAGTTTGTTCTGCAAACTAGGTGTGTTCGAGTAAAACGCCTTTAAACGTGGCAGGAACATATGTTTGTGTATGCATTTGTAGATTATATTTGGTTTGATAGGTCATGTGATCTATGTAACCATGTGATTAAGATGGCTCCTGCACTAATCAATTGGTGTGTTCGACATCGGCTGCGGCTGGATGCAACCGATCGGCGAGGAGCTGCAAACGGAGACGTGAAGTCGGACACTTTCTGCTTCCCGTAGTGAGGCTTGCGCTGTGTTTGCATACTTTATCACAGATTAAGTGAAATAAATGCAATTTGTCAAATACACAGATGTTTCAGAGACATTTTTATTCAATACTTTATGTAGCCTACTGCTTAATACAGCATCTGTTTGTACAAGAATAAAGTTCAACATAAGCCTACACTATCAGTGGGGTCTATGTTTTTTTAAAATCAGTTTTATTTTGATAAACACAATATAACATCGTTTTTACTGTTATAAAAACCAGATTTGTGAGCATTAGTGGAACTGAAGGTGTCCGAATAAACACGAAACACACATGCTCGTTGTCATGCGGTGAATCCGGCCAATCGTGGAACAGCTGTGTCATCATCAGTGCTCGTGCAGCCGCTCTGGAGAAGCTGCGCAAAATGCACCAGCCGTCTGCTCTCGAAACGCTCTCGCGGCACTTTGATGGCATACGTCACAGTCACGTGGCGTCGGCGCTGACTCAAGTCGGACAAAATTTTGAACCGGAATGCACTGCTTCAAGTCAGCCGCCGATCGGTCGGTCATGGCGCTGTATGAAGTCGAACAAGCCTATTGTAAACTTGGCATTGAAAAAGGTCACATGTGACCGAAACGTTTGCCTTTTTTTCTCTCAGTAAAAGCATTGATTTGATCTCGCATCCAATGATTTTTTCTTGGTAGAGTGTGCGGACTCTTTTGAAGTGCTCTTCTATTTGGAATGTTTTGTCTACGCACCTCATTTGGACTCATTCGAAGGCGCGGTGCGTTCCTGACTATTCACTCTTGATGGAAATAAATGTTGTGATGTTATTTCCATCAAGAAGTGCACCAATTTTTGGTCAAGATCTTGTGCCATGATGTGTCTTCCTACATGGTTGATTAAGAAATGAAAAGCTACACACTCCATCAATTAGTGTTAGAAGAACTGTTACCAAACATATAACATGCTAGAAACATAATAATCACTGCAATAATGATCCAATCATAGACTCTTAAGCATTTGCCTATTTATATCCGGGCAGTGTATGTCTGTATTATGTAACATTTTGACAGATAATAAATTGGATTTACCTGCTTTGCCAGTAAACACTGCTAATAGGGATTAGAAGTGAAAAGGGAAGACAATTACATTTTAAAGCATCCGTGTGAAAACAAACCTGGAAAGAGTCGTGAGGATTTGAAGAGAAAAAGGAGAGATTCTCAGTGCGTTCCAGTGAATTATTCATGGGATATATATCGTAAATTAAATCAAGACAACAAGTGAGTAGTATATGTTTTTTTGTTTTTTTTATATTGTTACAAAGGAATGAGAAGAAAAAAGAAAATAATTAGGAGGAAAAGAATGCAGCGACTGAAAAGAGCTCTTGCCACAGATAATCGTCACATTAAAAATGCCAAGCGTTACGTTATTCTTCTGCCGTCTGAAAATGAAACATGAAGGAAAATTGACAGCTGACTCAGTCAAACTGACGGATAAGGATCATTTGTAGCATGCCCTTATCATTTGAAATTATTCATTTCAGTCTTTTTGAATGGCAGTTCCCCAAACCGGATGTGCCTCCCATAATTCAAAAAGCAGAAAAGGAGGATACCCTGGCAACCACATATCAGCAGGTTAAGAACCAATCGAAACTCCCTAACAGCCACATAGCAACACCCTGGCGACCATCAACAACTGCCTCGCCTTATGGTGCAAATGATGAAGCAGAACTGTCTCTTTAGCTGTGAATAATGATTAAAGGTGTTTAATTACCATCTCTGCGGTTGAGTTTGGCATAGCCCGGCCCATGACTGCTCGACAGCTCCGATGAACTCGTGAAGGCCGACTGAGGCAGACCGGACACCAGCGGAGAATCACAGCTCTCTACAGACACACATCAAAATACAGAGTTTACATACACTACTGTATAAAAGTTTGGGGTCAGTATGATTTTTTTTTTTTTTTAAAGGAATTAATACTTTTATTCAGCAAGGATGCATTCAATTGATCAAAAGTGACAGTAAAGACATTTACAATGTTGCAAAAGATTTCTATTTCAAATAAATACTGTTCTTTTGAATTTTCTATTCATCAAATAATCCTGCAATTTCCACAAAAACATTAAGCAGCACAACTGTTTTCAACATTGATAATAATCATAAATGTTTCTTAACAGCAAATCATCATATTAGAATGATTTCTGAAGGATCATGTGACACTGAAAATTCAGCTTTGATCACAGGAATAAATTACATTTTACTATATATTATAACAGAAAACAGTTACTTTAAATTGTAATATTTCACAACATTGTTATATTTTTTACTGCTTTTTGATCAAATAAATGAATAATGATAACATTACAAAAATCTCTGTTCCTGAATGTCTTCTTTGATGTAAAAGCACTTTGTAAACATTGTTATATTTTCTTTTTAAAACATTGCATACAGTAAAGCACAAATTAACTTTTCAACACATTAGGTTTTCATATTCCAGCTGCTTTGACAGTAATTCAATTTTACTGATAAAAAATACATTATACAATAAATGTAGTTATCCAAGTGATGCAAAAAAAAAAAACAGGTAAAAGAAGATGAAAAGGAGGGAAAATAAAATAAAATAACTTTTACATGATAAAGTTATACTTTATCTGTATATACTTGATGCTTAAAACCATATGTTTAAAAGTAAACATTAACCAACCCATTTACTTCCATAATGTGAGTAAATATTTCTGAGTAAAACATTATATTATACTAATAAAAAAAAACTAATACTTCCTTTATTGATTGGATGGTGAGAACAGTCTCAATATAACAGTAAAGTGGGACTGATGACGTCAGCTGAAAAGAAAATTGTTTTAGAGATTTTGATGAAGACTAGGGGCCTAGGAGTTTCACTTTCAGATGCAAAAAATGTATGGGAGGAGAGTATTTAAATGAATCATGCAAGGTGATTTACTAAGGTTTGCACTCGTCAATTTACTGGTTTTGTGCCATTATTTACCGCCCAAAAAACATGTCTTAAACCAGACGCTAATTTGCACTGCTCTCGGTAGATTGTGTTGGTCATTATGGAAATGATCCGGCTGCGTCTGTGTTCTTTAATATGCACGTCGTCAGTAGATCACGCTCACAACTTTCCACTCCCATCTGCACTTTTTTGGAACTGCGCTCTCATGCTAATTTGCCCTGTTTAGTAAATCTGGCTCTATGAAGACAAATGTTATTTTTAGTGCTGTCAAACAATTAATCACGATTAATCGCATCCAAAATAAAAGTTTGTGTTTGTGTATTATATGTGTGTGTACTGTGTATAATTATTATGTATTAAATATATACATGTATGTGTGTGTATTCAAATATACATTTTAATACACAGTACACACACATACACTCACCTAAAGGATTATTAGGAATCAGTTGATGGAGATTTGTGGGATGCACATCCAGGGCACGAAGCTCCCGTTCCACCACATCCTAAAGATGCTCTATTGGGTTGAGATCTGGTGACTGTGGGGGCCATTTTAGTACAGTGAACTCATTGTCATGTTCAAGAAACCAATTTGAAATGATTCGAGCTTTGTGACATGGTGCATTATCCTGCTGGAAGTAGCCATCAGAGGATGGGTACATGGTGGTCATAAAGGGATGGACATGGTCAGAAACAATGCTCAGGTAGGCCGTGGCATTTAAACGATGCCCAATTGGCACTAAGGGGCCTAAAGTGTGCCAAGAAAACATCCCCCACACCATTACACCACCACCACCAGCCTGCACAGTGGTAACAAGGCATGATGGATCCATGTTCTCATTCTGTTTACGCCAAATTCTGACTCTACCATCTGAATGTCTCAACAGAAATCGAGACTCATCAGACCAGGCAACATTTTTCCAGTCTTCAACTGTCCAATTTTGGTGAGCTCGTGCAAATTGTAGCCTCTTTTTCCTATTTGTAGTGGAGATGAGTGGTACCCGGTGGGGTCTTCTGCTGTTGTAGCCTATCCGCCTCAAGGTTGTGCGTGTTGTGGCTTCACAAATGCTTTGCTGCATACCTCGGTTGTAACGAGTGGTTATTTCAGTCAAAGTTGCTCTTCTATCAGCTTGAATCAGTCGGCCCATTCTCCTCTGACCTCTAGCATCAACAAGGCATTTTCGCCCACAGGACTGCCGCATACTGGATGTTTTTCCCTTTTCACACCATTCTTTGTAAACTCTAGAAATGGTTGTGCGTGAAAATCCCAGTAACTGAGCAGATTGTGAAATACTCAGACCGGCCCGTCTGGCACCAACAACCATGCCACGCTCAAAATTGCTTAAATCACCTTTCTTTCCCATTCTGACATTTAGTTTGGAGTTTAGGAGATTGTCTTGACCAGGACCACACCCCTAAATGCATTGAAGCAACTGCCATGTGATTGGTTGATTAGATAATTGCATTAATGAGAAATTGAACAGGTGTTCCTAATAATCCTTTAGGTGAGTGTATATTACGCAAACACAGACTTTTATTTTGGATGCGATTAATCGCGATTAATCGTTTGACAGCCCTAGTTATTTTTATTTTTTTAAATAACATGCACTAATATATCAGTCAAAACAAGATCTGGAACATGCATTAAATAAGTAAATTGAGTTAAATTTTGACTTTAACGACACTGAGACGGTTTGTAAATATCAGGACACTCACATGCACTGACATTTCCCAGCAACGCTGCAAATTTATCTCCTCACATTAGTGCTCTGAAATTGGGGCACTTGAAGATGTTTTTCAAAGCCCATCCAGCTTTACGGTTTTTATTCAAGTTCATAAGAAATTGAAGACCGCTTAAAATGCTTTTACCTACAGAAAAAAAAAGCCCTTTCCCCAAAGCTGACCCATTTTTCTCCATATGAAACACTCAGTCAGGCAACCTGATTTATATAAAACTAAGCATTTTTATAGTGCATTATAATTTATGTGTGTGAGAGCCATATTTCTTTACTTATTTAAAGAGAAAGCGGTCTATGTGTGTGTAGTTTTATGTTACAAACCGCACGTAGCCGTAGTTTTGTTTGCATTCCCACCGGAATACAATAACACTCCCTATTACTTTTATGGTAATAGTTATTCCCAGAGTGTGTATTGAATAATATATACGTCGTAACATAATTGTCCCTGTCCTGGTTTGTATAATCTCTATATAGTGTGTTAGTCTAGTGCAGTGGTTCTCAAACCTGTCCTGGAGTACCACCAGCCCTGCACGTTTTGTATGTCTCCCTTATCTATCACACCTGATTCAACTCGTGAGCTCATTAGTAGAGACTGCAAGACCTGAAATGGGTGAAATGGGATAGATAAGGGAGACATACAAAATGTGCAGGGCTGGTGGTACTCCAGGACAGGTTTGAGAACCACTGGTCTAGTGTATAAAACACAGCAACAGTCAATAGGCTTGAGTTGATGCCCGAGCTGGATTGCTGCAATCACTCTAATACATTATTCTGAGTCTCAGTCATACTGTAGAAAAACAGCATCTTATTTCCATATCTGAGCGGGCCATACGGTTTCTCAAACAGTGAAAGCTCTGGGCCCGTGACGGCTTGTCGCAGTTGTGATTTTGTCATTTTTCCTAAAACACGTCCTTCTGGCCCACAAGCGGTTCTTTTCTTTTCTGTGTATTCAGTGAATCAAACAGAATTGGAGACAGTTTCAGCCGCTGATCAATACAGTCGGCCCTGCCGCCCATCCTGCGGCCGCTGACGGTGGAGAAGATTCTGTCGCATGGAGGCTTTCGGTTCAGTCACACTCAAATCAAAATGCGAGGGGAGGTAGTAATGGTCGACTAGCTGACTTCAAACAAACCTGGTCTACAGAAAGAAGCTCACATTGCCTTACTTGAAAGAAGATCACTAATGATTTGACAATATCGCATATGTTTTTAAATAAATAAGAAGTGTTTCTTGAGCAGCTGAGCAATTAGAATGATTTCTGAAGGATCATGTGACACTGAAGACTGGAGTAATGATGCTGAAAATTCAGCTTTGATCACAGGAATAAATTACACTTTACAATATATTCACACAGAAAAAAAAGTTATTTTAAATTGTAATAATATTTCACATTATTGCTGTTTTATTCTATTTTTTGATCAAATAAATGCAGCCTTGGTGATCAAAAGAGACTTCTTTCAAAAACACTGTAAACTTTTGAATGGTGGTGAATGTATGTTCCTGAATGTCTTCTTTGACATAAAAGCACAATAACTGTTATATTTTCTTTTTAACCACAACATTGCATACAGCACAATAGTTTTTCATGTTCCAGCTGTTATCCAAGAATGTTTGATGCCAAAACAGGGGAAAAGAAGATTAAAAAGGAGGGAAATAAAAGTATGAATGAAGTATAAAAACTAGGGATGCACCGATAGGATTTTTTTTGGTCCCAGTTCCGGCGATCCCGAGTTCTGACATGGCCAGGAGGGCTGTGCTGGGGTTTTTTGTGGTGGCAGTCCTACGTGCTTGGGAGGAGCACAGGGCTTCCTCTGGAGATTCGGGGCCTATTACTGAGCAGCCCACGGTCGTCTTGGAGGAGTGTACAGAGCCGCACAAGTGTATTGCCTTGCCGTGGCCATCCCGTGCACCGAGTCCGGAGAGGGCTCCGTCCCGTGCACCGAGTCCGGAGAGGGCTCCGTCCCGTGCACCGAGTCCGGAGAGGGCTCCGTCCCGTGCACCGAGTCCGGAGAGGGCTCCGTCCCGTGCACCGAGTCCGGAGAGGGCTCCGTCCCGTGCACCGAGTCCGGAGAGGGCTCCGTCCCGTGCACCGAGTCCGGAGAGGGCTCCGTCCCGTGCACCGAGTCCGGAGAGGGCTCCGTCCCGTGCACCGAGTCCGGAGGGGGCTCCGTCCCGTGCCACTGATAAGCGTCCAGAGATGGCTCTTGCCACTGACCAGAGTCCAGCACGTGACCAGAGTCTAGAGAGGACTCTGCTTCCTGTTTCGAGTCCAGAAGGGATTCTGCTTCCTGTCTCAAGTCTAGAGAGGACTCTGCTTCCGGTCTCTAGTCCAGAGAGGTGGCCTCCTGAACTGTGTGCGTCGCCCTGGCCTCCTGAACTGTGTGTCCCGCCCTGGTCTGTCCCTCCCGTCCCACCCTGGTCTGTCCCTCCCGTCCCACCCTGGTCTGTCCCTCCCTGGTCTGTACCTCCCGTCCCGCCCTGGTCTGTCCCTCCCGTCCCGCCCTGGTCTGTCCCACCTTTGTCTGTCCCTCCCGTCCCTCCTTGGTCTGTCCCTCTCGTTCCTCCCTGGTCCCCTGGTGGAGCGTCTGGTAGCTGCTCCTTAAGGGGGGGGGGGGGGGGGGGGGGGGGGTTGGGGTAATGTCACATGTCTGTCTTGTCCTGTGCAGCACATGTGGTGTTTTGGTTTATTTCTGTGTCATGTGCGTTCCTGTCTTCAGTCTTGACCCCACCCCTCTTGTTATGTGATTATTGATTCATTTGCCCCACCTGTTGTTCCCCATTACCTGCCTTGTTTGTCCCCTATATATTCTCCTTGCGTTTTCAGTCCTGTGCTGGTTCGTTGTCTTTGTTACATCATCTGATGTCTCCTGTTCCCTACTCCTCCTTCCTGATCCCGGTGTGTGTCTTTATTATGTTTGATTTTCCCCCCTCGTGGGTTTTTGTTTTGTGTTTTATTTTTATTTACAATAAATCTTAGTTCTCCTGCAATTGAGTCCTCACTCCTTTTCTTTTGTACTCGTCGTGACACTCAATGAATTCAAGCATGGTACCGTGAGAGGTTGCCACCTGTCCATTCATGAAATGTCCTCACTACTAAATATTCCACGGTCAACTGTTAGTGGTATTATAACAAAGTGGAAGCAATTGGGAACAACAGCAACTCAGCAACTCAGCCACGAAGTGGTAGACCACGTAAAATCACAGAACGGGGTCAGCACATGCTGAGGCGCACAATGCGCAGAGTCAGTAGCTACAGACCTCCAAACTTTGTGTGGCCTTCAGATTAGCTCAAGAACAGTGTGTAGAGAGCTTCATGGAATGGGTTTCCATGGCCCAGCAGCTGCATCCAAGCCTTACATCACCAAGTGCAATGCAAAGCGTCAGATGCAGTGGTGTAAAGCACGCCGCCACTGGACTCTAGAGCAGTGGAGATGTGTTCTCTGGAGTGACGAATCACGCTTCTCTGTCTGGCAATCCGATGGACGAGTGCTTGCCTGACTGCATTGTGCCAAGTATAAAGTTTGGTGGAGCCTCACAAATGCGCTTCTAGAAGAATGGTCAAAAGTTCCCATAAACACACTCCTAAACCTTGTGGAAAGCCTTCCCAGAAGAGTTGAAGCTGTTATAGCTGCAAAGGGTGGGCCAACTCCATATTAAACCCTACGGATTAAGAATGGGATGTCATTAAAGTTCATGTGCATGTAAAGGCAGACATCCCAAAACTTTTGGCAATATAGTGTATATTGGCCATTGGTCACCCTGCTATCTAAGATACTGACATCGGCCATCAAAAAACCAATATCGGTCGACCACTACCTGTGCCGAACTGTGATGGGCAACATCGCAACTATGACGAGAAAAAACAGGTAGGGCAGAGCGGGGCACAACCTAATGCTTTTTTACTTTCTCAGTTTGTGTAAATCCACTTAGGGTTCAGAGTATTTATTTTTTCCCACATTAATTTCACACGTCAAGTACAAGTATGTGGTTTTGTTTCATTAATACAGTGTATACTTTTTTCTTGATTTATCCCGAATGGAAAGAATGGAAGTGAAATGTGACAACATGCCCCATAGTCAAGTCTAACGCGACCTCTGGTGTGATTGGACTTTTGACTCAAATCCTCCAAGATATAGACTTTGGGATCAAAAGTCAGAAATCTCAATATGAACTCAATCATCTCTAATCAAATGACCTGAGCTGCTCTCCACATGCATCTTTTATCTACATGCTCACTGCATGTCCATTTTCTCATTCTGCATGTTTCATTTTAGTTTTATCTCTCTGTAAGGAGCTTTAGAAGAAACATCTGACATACCAACTACGAAAAAAAAACCTGCGCTATGAAAGAGCAACACCTGAGCAATGAACACAAATCGAATTGAAATGGGTCTTTAAATGAATAGACTTTTTCCTGAGAACCTCTTCAAGTTTATTATAGAGAAGGTAATGAACGCAGGATGCCAGCGAGCCGTTTTTGATTGATAGGAACCCGTAACGTCCTGACAGATATGAAGGCCACGCTCATCTCCACTCTGGTTTTACAATTTGCTTCCCAGTTCCAGAAACACCTAGAAGTCTAAATGATGCCAGGAGAGCAGCGCTTAATGATGCTAATTCATCATACATGTGGCCCGCGATGTGATAAAACCTCCTCATAACATTTAATATCACTTTTACATATTCAGACTTATCTGAGGACGCAGTAACGCAGTGACAATCGAACGTTCCCCTCATTTCTCTCACAACAGCTGCTGAGGGACTATTAAACCATTTCACATAGTCAAAGAAGAGTTGAATTCAAGAGATGAAAACAACAAAGGAACGATCCATTCGTGAACACTGAAGTTAACATGAAATCAAAACAGACTCAACAGGGTAAGTTAGACATTCTCAATCACTTTCTGACCAATAAAACCTTTTTTTTTCTCATTGAATATTCGTTTTTATTCAGAAATGCATCTGATTATGCAATTAAAATGGGTTGCAAGCTGTTTCATGCTGACATGTTTATGTTGTCATTAAAAATGTGAGCCAGGGGTTGTGAATGTGCATTTATAAAACAAGCAGATTGTGTATGTGTGAGCGCATCTGTTTTCACATTGGCCTCTTTTTCCCTGCATGCAAGCCAATTCATTCATTGTTCTACACAATGATTAGCAATGTGTGTGTATACAGCTCATGGTTGTGCATTGATTAGGTGGGCTGGAGATGGCTTCGGCCAATAGCACGTGTTCAGAAAGGTTTCTGTGTCCAATAATTGGTCAAACAGAACGAGTGATGAGCTCTTCAGAGACTTCCCTCAATGACTGCATCTCCATCTTTTCATATTGATTCTGACAAGCCACTTGATGCAATCAGCAGCACTCTAAATGCAAATAAAACAGGATTCTTACATTTTCAACATTCATGTCATGCACATGAGGTGCAACTTGGGATGCTTTTTGTACTCGGTACTGAAGAGTTCACATGTATGCTGCACACTTGTTGGCAGTTTTTCCTCCACTACAACATATTCATTAATAATAATAATAATAATAATAATAATAATAATAATAATAATAATGCATAAAATAAATTATTTTAGTTGATATTTTACAAAATAAAATAAAAATGAATACAAATAAATAAAAATGATAAAAAAAACTAATCATGTACAAAATAAATAGAATGTAAAAAATATAGAATAATGAAAATAAACCAACAAATAAATGTAAATAAATAATTTAAATAAAAACAACAGATGAATAAATAAAATAATAATGAACACAATAAATAACTAAAACAAAAATCATTTAAAAATATATATAAAAAACGATGATAATAATAATAATAATAAATAAATAAATAAAACATGAAATAAATATTAACATTTAAAACAAATGAAACAAAAAGAAACAAAAAATTTAAAAATAAACAGACAAATAAATGTAAGCAAATAAAATAATACAATCAGAAATCAGATGAGTATAATAATAATAATAATAATAACAACAACAATATAAAAATCTTAAATAATAAAAAAATAATATGAATATGAATAAATATAGAATAATGAAAATAAACAAACCAACAAATAAATGTAAACAAAATTTAAATAAAAGCAACAGATGAATAAATAAAATACTACTACTAACAATAATTTAAAACAAAAACAAAATAAAAATATAAAAATAAACAGACAAATAAATGTAAGCAATAAAATAATAAAATCAAAAATAGATGAATATAATAATAATAATAATAATAATAATAATAATAATAATAACAAAAATAATAATAAAATAATAATACATAAAATAGAATATGAATAAATATAGAATGAAAACAACAAATAAATGTAAACAAATAATTTAAATAAAAACAAGATGAATAAATAAAATAATAATAATAATAATAATAATACTACTACATAAAAAAATTACTATTTAAAACAAAAAAATATATAAAAATAAACACAAATAAATGTAAAAATCATTAAAAACAATAAAAACAACAGATGAATGTAATAATAATACTATTTAATAACAGCAACAATAATAGCTACATAAAATAAATATTCATATTTAAAATGAATAAATAAATAGTAGGTACATATGTAGGTACAATGCATAAATGTCTAAACAACTAATTTCAAGTATTTGAGGAGAATCTTTCAGATCAAAAGGTTTTTGCAAGATCATGAAAGACACAAATTCAGTCAAGTGTGTCCCAATTTACAGCACACCATGGTACTGACCGATTACCATACTTATATACTAGATATTTATATGAGGCACCAAGGTCTACTTCACAAATACCATGGTATTATTATTACCACAGTGCCATGTCCAAAAAGTAATACCACGGGCTGGTTTCTTGAGATACAGCGCATTATGGAGATCTCACATAAAAACCCGGAGATGTTAGACAGTAAGAGCCGCACTGAAGCACAGAGGAGCAGACACAGCATTAACTGCATGTCACTGCAGCTGTCTCATGCTTCTGTGAAGACTGAACTTGTTAAATGCGACGATACGTCCAAACCCCCACGCGTCTGAAAGGTGTCAGAGCTCTGTGACTCAATGACTAATGCTGCACTATATCTGATGAGTGGCTACATCCAATCTGCACCGATTATTAATTCAAACTTACATAGAAACTACTGAGCAAACTCCCCGAGCAACATACTGTCAGCACGTCAGCCCTTGCACATCTCCCTTTGATCCGAGCCTTTATCTCGGGTAAACACACCTGACAGCCGGGCCACAATGCAGCCTTCAGCTGCGGAGAATTATTCTGTTTAACAATGCAAAACAATTAAGGAAAAATGTCATGATGACAGACTATCTTCTAAAAGACGGCTGAAGAACAATGCACGTAGAGACATCAGAAACACATCAGCAGCCATCAGATTAACTCAAAGCTACATTATCTAACAAGGTGGGCACACGCGTCAAGAAACATCCCTGCGACGGCTAGGCATGCATAATATATAAATAGCGAGACAAACGCATCATGCATTTTATATGGAGCTTTGCTTGGAACAAAACAAAGAAATGCATATGAGAAATGCATTGTTTTCCTTCTCCTGTGACATATTTCCCAGCTTTCACATCATTACAGGGCGAAACTTAAGATTCAGAGACATTTTCCATCTGTTCTTTCGCTTAATTCCCTGTGCTATGCAGCACGTATGAAGTACGCAACAAATAAATATTAATTGGTGCTGCCGATAGAAGTTAACACAGAGAATTGGTTTGTAACTCAATACATCTAGGTGTGCATCCATCTTGCACAGACCTCAGCGGAAGTTTAACCTGTTTTATCGTCCAGCTGGTGGAAATATTCCTGCCCTGCTGCATATGACTCAGACTTAAAAGATACGGCCTGAAACTCTACACACAAATTCCTTTTTCTGCAGCATTCATAATTCAGAACTAGTTGAGATTATCATAAACTCTCGAGTCGGGCCTGATCTGTGGGTGGTAGTTTGTGTCCTGGGCTTATACGGCATGTCTTCTGAAAGCGTCTTGATCAAACGTGTGGCATTAAGTCATACTCTTCTGGATCTACTGCTCACTTGCGTCATGCTATTTTTAAACCAAATTGCTGCACAAAGGATCACTGGAGAGACACCCTTAAAAGACCTTCAGTCAGTCTGTGTTGCACTTCAGATTTAGAAAAGATCCTTTTCTTTTTGCTGTATAGGGGACACCGGGGCTAGTTGTCACAAAGTCTATATCTTGGAGGATTTGAGTCAAAAGTCCAGTCACACCAGAGGTTGAGTTAGACTTCCGCATTGCCCGTCATTTTGATGGACAGGGTCGTAAAAATTCCGTCATAATCTATTATTATCATAGACTGTATAAAACAATGGGCCTTATTCATGAAACCTTCATAAATATACGTGCAAATTCGGAGTAATTTGCATGTAAAATGGACCTTTACGAAAAACTCTCCTCCGGATTCACAAACGCTTCGTATGCCACGGATTTGGTAGTTAAACGTGTGTATATTAATAAATTCCAAACATTCGTAGATAGGGCACGCATTCATGCTCATTCATAATTAGCATAATCCCCATTAGCCCAAATACGTAAATTACGTGTACAGGAATGCTGTGGAATCTTCTGGACTCCCTTCTCAGGTTTGGCTCCAGTATATTCCATAAATGCTAAAGAGAGTAATTGGCCATATGCCTAGCAATAAATATTCAATTATCGTGTGTTCACCAAAGCATTTTTAGCCAGCTAAAATTCTGAAAACTGCCAGCTGGTGGCGCTTGACAGCGCTTTGCAAGCGCAACGTTTTTCCAGCTGAGATACTTTGGTTGCTATGATACAGAAAATCCATGGCAGTCATGTGTTACTAGTATCTCATTTTGAAGAATATTACTGAAAATAAAAATGCAGTAACCAGCATTATTAACTTCTCCATTGTTGTTCAGTCGTTGTACAAGTAGGATGGTTGGTCAGTGTGGTATTTGTCCCGCCCCTCCTCCACTGTGATTGGACGGCTGGGTAAGACAGGGTAAAAATCAACGACGCAAAAAAGACAGGGTAAATCAACTCGTGAAATATTATTATGGTACATAGTGCATCAAAATGCAATGTTATCAGTTTGCCTAAATTAGAACACAAACGTTTAAATGTTTTACGCACCATTTACACCTGATAGAGACCAGGTGTAAATTTCTTTCGTACCAACTAACATTTTCAAACTATGAACAATTTTGCAAATCCGAAAATTTATGCCAGAGCAGCTTTACGAACGATTTACACAAAAATTCTTTCTGCTCGTGTTTCATGGATGAGGCCCCATGGACGTAGTGTCCGTGACATCACCCGTAGGTTTCTGAAGATCATTTTTGAAGCCCAAAGTGGGCGGAGCCGGACATCGCCATCTTGGCAGTGCAACACCGCGCGTCACTATAACGGAACATGGGCAAAGAGGCGGGACGTGGGTGGACTAACAGACAGCAGACAAACGGCTAGTAGTGACAACAGCGGCAATCCACCTGTCGCTAAAGTGGCCACGCCCTTAATTATGCAGAACTTTAAGGCTTAATATAATTTAAACGGATGCGTTATAAAAAAAATTCACCCCTCTCACAGTTGTCATGAAGGGTAAAATTAGTTGTATAGACCAAAACCACTTTTGTACCAGACTCTAAACATATTTTTTTCTGCTGTAAAGTTGGGCATTTTAACATGGGGGAGATACAGATTTGACTCCCTTTTGGAGCCTGTCTCTAGCGGCCAGTCGATGAATTGCAGTTTAAGTCACTTCGTGTTGGCTTCAAGAGAGAGACCGGAAGGTTGCTGCTTGATTATTACCCGTCATTTTAATTTACATATTTTAATGATAAGCCATTTAATAGGCTCTGTTTTTGTTTACATTTTAATTTTTATTCACAAATTTACAGGACAAGCATATAGGCTAGAGACTGTTGGTCACTTTTCAGGTTTCATAATGAATGTTTGTCTAATAAATCGCAATAAGCTTTGTTACTTTAGATATGAAAGTCTCAGCTATCAAATTCTATCCATGTTATCACAAAATTCAAACAATAAATAACGCTCTTTAATGTGGAGTGAGAGATCACTCTAGCGCCTCAGTTCAAGCGAAACGGAGCATCCCTTCCTCTTTACTTCATTACAGAACGAAATAAACATGAATGAACATCAGGAAATATGTCCAACTTATCGAAATCTGAATCATGACTCATGTAATCACTCAATCAGTGTTTCAACCGCAGAAAGAAGTCAATAAAACAGCTTGTAAACCAGGCATTCTCAACCCTGAGGGCCACTGTCCTGCAGAGTTTAGCTCCAACCCTAATCAAACACACCTGAAACAGCTAATTAAGCTCTTCAGGATTACTAGAAAGCTACAGGCAGGTGAGTTTGATCAAGGTTGGAGCTAAACTCAGCAGGACAGTGGCCCTCGAGGATCAGGGTTGAGAACCATTGCCCTATACCCTTAAATAGGGCAGTATTTGAGGGACAGCCATTTGTAGTGGTGTCCGAAACCATAGTGGACGTTATTGAGTGCACTCATTCAATCCCATAATGCACCACAATAAAGAGTGTATAATCAATGTACGCTTAACGGTCGGCTAGAGAATACCCATAATGCACTGGGAGGGTCGTGTTGAATGAATTCCCGTGTACGCCAGGAGATTGCGCCCGCAGCTGAATCCATCCATCCATTTTCCAAACCGCGCTGGTCCAGCGTAATATCATACAGGTATAAATTCATTTTTAATTGATTCATAAATTGTTTAATTACAGTTTATACACGCTAGTTTCCATGGCAGAGTTCAAGATAAATCTTTTCATTACTACTGGAGCTGCCAGTTTGCTACGTTTCAAATGATTATTAAACCGCGAGCACAAACTACGCAAAAGCGGCAGCCCTTCCAGCGCACTCAGTGTCCGAATTCACTCACTCGTTTTCATTCACCCCTTCAAGTGGACTATATTAGTGGAGTATTGTAGGGAACAGGGAATGAGGGTATAGGGGGCGATTTCGAACACAGCAAATGTCATGTAACTCAGAAAAGTCATTCGTTGACCATTAACTTGATAGTCAGCAAGAGCGCACTTGCCACCAAGTGGACAGGGGTGAGAATTACAGTTACAATAGATCACCCTCAGTGCAATCTGTCAAAATGACGGACGGCTTTTCAGATTTTTCGGTGCTAAAAAAATTCTGTCAAAGACGGAAAATTTCCGGTTAACAAACACATTATTCACACAAATGCTTGTTTTCTCTATCAGCAGTAACTATATGATGAAGGTGAATCTGAAGTGAAAGGTTGAACTTTGTTCTCAGGATGTCAGGTTGGGGCAAGTTGTCACATGTTTATTGTGTTACAATCAGTGCTGGGTAGTAACTGAACACATGTAATCTGATGTAAACTGATTACATGAACCCTGACATTATGCAACATTTAATGCACTTCATGTTGTTTACAACAAAGAATGCAATCTATTTTCTTTCCATTTGTATTTTCATATTAATACTCTACAAAATAATATGATTCAAATTATAAACAAGGTCAAAAGTAATCATTTAATTAGCATTTCATATTTTTTAATAAAAGATATTCTACTCAATTCAGTTGCGATATTTCCAATGTGAAGGCTTACTTTTTATAGTGTGACAACATGCCCCACTAGAGGGGTCAACACTTGTTAAAAAAAACCTGCATCTTTTTTTGTACTCAAAACTTTAAGGTTTGAGTCTATATAGAAATTAAAAATATTCAGTGGATTAAAAAGTGTGACAACTAGCTCTAGCACCCCAGTTATAGATTAATACATTCTTGATGTTTGATTATTACAACTGCTTCAGATCAATGTTTTGAAACTTCTACACGTTCATGTTCAGGTTCTCCAGGGACGTCTGTTTCATCTCACAGTGTTTTATCTGCATACTAAGGAGCAACGACACCTCAGATCAAGCCGTTTGCTTCTTGCAGGGGTTTGTGAGATGATGAATGCTCAGTTTCTTAATGGACGGACACCCTCAGAGGGTAAATCACATTAAACATAAATTTTATTGACATGCATGTTGTAATTGCTTATTTTAACTCCTAATGAGCGGCTGCCATGAAAGCCAGTGATATATGACTCATCCGAGCGCGTTACATCAGCACATAGTAAACATGAGTAAGACGCTCCGCAGCAGGATCAGGACGTGTGCTGGGGGCAGGACTTGCCATGAAATTCAGAAAACTTTGGTGGATGTAAGCTAATAAACAACAACAACACACAAATGCATATGGGACCATGTACGCATTACACAGTGATAAATGTTGCTGGAACTCCTGGAAATAAAAATTCATATTTAACATTTTTAAGCAAAAATTATGTAAATTAAAATAAAGTAAATAGGTAAATAAATATTATTTACTAATATATGGTAAAAAATAATATAAATAAAAATATATACAAATAAGTAAATAATATTATTAATTCATTATATACACCGACCAGGCATAACATTATGACTAACGAAGGTCAAATGAAGTGAAGTGAATAACACTGATTATCTCTTCATCACGGCACCTGTTAGTGGGTGGGATATATTAGGCAGCAAGTGAACATTTTGTCCTCAAAGTTGATGTGTTAGAAGCAGGAAAAATGGGCAAGCGTAAGGATTTGAGCGAGTTTGACAAGGGCCAAATTGTGATGGCTAGACGACTGGGTCAGAGCATCTCCAAAACTGCAGCTCTTGTGGGGTGCTCCCGGTCTGCAGTGGTCAGTATCTATCAAAAGTGGTCCAAGGAAGGAACAGTGGTGAACTGGTGATGAATCACGTTTTCTTTTACATCACGTGGATGGCCGGGTGCGTGTGCGTCGCTTACCTGGGGAACACATGGCACCAGGATGCACTATGGGAAGAAGGCAAGCCGGCGGAGGCAGTGTGATGCTTTGGGAAATATTCTGCTGGGAAACCTTGGGTCCTGCCATCCATGCTGATGTTACTTTGACATGTACCACCTACCTAAGCATTGTTGCAGACCATGTACACCCTTTCATGGAAACAGTATTCCCTGGTATTCTCTTTCAGCAGGATAATGCGCCCTGCCACAAAGCAAAAATGGTTCAGGAATGGTTTGAGAAGCACAACAACGAGTTTGAGGTGTTGACTTGGCCTCCAAATTCCCCAGATCTCAATCCAATCGAGCATCTGTGGGATGTGCTGAACAAACAAGTCTGATCCATGGAGGCCCCACCTCGCAACTTACAGGACTTAAAGGATCTGCTGCTAACATCTTGGTGCCAGATACCACAGCACACCTTCTAGGGGTCTAGTGGAGTCCATGCCTCGACGAGTCAGGGCTGTTTTGGCAGAAAAAGGGGGACCAACACAATATTGGTTCATAATGTTATGTCTGATTGGTGTATATATATATATATATTTTAATGTAAAAATAGTAATAAAATATAAATATATTTAAATAAATAAATAATATAAATAAATTAATAATAACTTATTTATGTAAAAACAATACAATAAACAAACAAACAAACAATTAAATTAATTAATTATTATTATTTAATTATAAGAAAAATCAACAAACAAATGTTTTTGGCAAGATTAAATAATCAAGATGTTGTTGGATGGATCACATTCAAGCCATTGTGGGATACAGTATTGCACGCAGTGCGGACTGGCTGTATGCTTCGCATTTTGGCAAATGTAGTTGGTCATCCGGGTTTTATACAGAAAATCTGCATACTAGGCACACATATTATACACTGCAGGACTAATACACATACCGTAGTATGCTATTCTGAACACAACATTTCCAAGTGTGTGTATATATTAACAGAGACAGAGCGAAAACAACCATTAAAACTTTGTCTTTCAACCACAGACAGAAACAATTTACAAAGTGCTTATTTGCGGGACGGTTCAGTCTGTGTGTAGATACCAGGCAGGGTCGAGCTGTGTCACTAAAACCTTTCCTGTCCATTACCAACAACTAATCAGCTTTCCCTCCGCTCACGGGGAAAAGCCACATCCAGATGCCTGGCATGAAACTACTTGAGAGCTCCGACGCCTCAAGGGTGAGAAATATCTGATTAGCTTTTTTCTTCATGGGTGAAAAGGGTGCACGCTTCGCCTTTGACCTAGTTTGCTAGCAGGTCACTCTGCGTTCCTAACCTGCCACAGGGGAAGCACTGAAGAGTGAAATGAAATACGCGTGTAGAATGTGACACAGCTCGGGAACTCCTGCAGCATCCCATCGTCTATTTTGTTGTGTTTTATCCGTTCTCCTTCAAGGGCACATCTGTGACAGTCTATTAGTGAGAGTTTGAGGCTGCTGATATAAAACATGGAAAACATTTCAAGGAATAGTTCACTCCAAAATGAAAACTCTGACATTATTTACTCGTTTCCAACACACATGCTGTTATCTTTTTCTGTAGGACACCACAGGAGGGGTTTTTAAAGGACATTTATGCCGCTCTTTTCTTTACAACAACAATTCATAATAATGACAAAAACTGTCAAGGTCCAAACACACCATAAAGAATACACAAATCTTATGACTTCAGAAGAGATGAATACAGTAAACAGAAAATATATATACTTTATGATATGACCATTTTTGTTTGCCTCATATAGATAGACAGACAGACAGATTTGTCAAACGAATTGTTTAAATGAATGACTCAATGGGCCCTATCATACACCCAGGGCAATGTGACGCCAGGCGCTACGCAAGTGTTTTTTGCTAGTTTCAGCCCGACGCAGTTATCATTTTCATGTCCAGAACCACGTTGTTTAAATAAATGCACTCGTGCCCATCTGTTCACCCATGGGCGTGCTGGTCTGAAAACCAGGTGTGTTCAGGCTCATTGTTGGCGCGTTGCTATTTTGAGGAACTGAAAACGACTGCGCCATTGACCAACAAAAACCTGCTCTAAAGTCAACAGCGCAGTATTTTTTGTGTTATTTAAAGGGTGTGTTTAGTAATATGAGCCTATAGGCGGGTGCACAACACGTGTACACTCTGCTTATTACACACACAGGGACGCGCAGCAGCACACACACATTTTTAAATATTAAAAATAAAAGGATTCCTCTCTGGAGAAGAGTTCAGTCTTTCCGCTCGCAAATTCTGCCATGGTGCAAGCGCAACTGGCTTTTAAAGGGAATGGGAGATGAGACTGATTGGTTTATTGCACGTTACGCCCAAAACACACCCATGACTCATTAAGAGACTAGGTACAACCCTTTTGGACCATGTGCCGGCCGCACCGACCGTTTTTTCTGCCATTAAACTAGCAAAAGTGGATTCAGACACGCCCTAAGTGCACCTGTGCCATGAGCTTCAGACCATGCGCTCAGATCGTTAGAATTTTCCGCCAACATTTCTTATTTGTATATTCAAAAAATATTTAAAACAATCTCATAACATTATTTAATGCAGTTGTATTTTTGTTGGTGTAAGTGATTCACTTGATTGGTAACAGCCCTATAGTCTTATTGTTCTAATTGAATTTATTGATCAAATTTAAAAATTTGAAATGAAAGATGAAGCATACATTTAATAAGATTAGGGGGGAAAAATGCTGATTTATTTGGGGATACAAGACAAGGCTTAATGTCGAGTATATATATATATATATATATATATATTAATGGCTTAATATATGTACATATATTTAACACAAATAATAAAGTCTCTTATGCTCACCAAGGTTGCATTTATTTGATAAAAAAATACAGTAAAAATACAGTTTAAAATGTAATTTATTCCTGTGATCAAAGCTGAATTTTCAGCATCATTACTCCAGTCTTCAGTGTCACATGATCCTTCAGAAATCATTCTAATATGCTGATTTGCTGCTCAAGAAATATTTCTTATTATTATCAATGTTTAAAACAATTGTGCTGCTTCATATTTTTCTTTGATGTATAGAAAGTGCAAATGAGAAGCATTTATTTGAGATAGAAATCTTTTGTAATATTATAAATGTCTTTCTTGTCACTTTTGATTAATTTGATGCGTACTTGCGGAATAAAACTATTAATATCTTTCAGAAAAAAAATAAAAGAGTTATTTTAATACTTTTTTTTTTTGTTTGCCTGTTTTGCTGCTGTAAGAGATTCTTCAAAAACGTCAATAACATGAGGGTAAGTGAAAAGAAAAGACAATTTACATTTTTGATTGAACTATCCCATTTAAGTGTTTTGGTTTCGAAACTAACATGCACAGAAAAGAAATGACATTTCCTTCCAAACATACTCCACAGCGACAGCTAAAGAAATATTTGACCAAGTGCAGTATATTCTGTAGACAAAATATCGCTCAGGATGATGAATTCTCTGGGCTGTATCACCTATCAGCTGTGGCAGGTGTGTGAGATGAATGTGCTTTGGTTTGGGTGCTAAAGCCTTGAGATATTCAGCCTTGAGTCTCTGACGGCTGCGGTGTAATTTCCTGCCAATTTGGTGCTTAAATACTGCGGTCCGTATTAATAAATGCAAATGTATGAGAGGCAGCCACGAGTTCAACGAGAAAAAAAACAACTGCCACTAGTGTGTAACCTTGACTCCATGAGAATCCCATTCACCGTGTGACTTTCTATTCACACATTTTCATAACTGACAGTAAAGAAGACGTATGAGGGTGATTTGTTCTCGGCTTCGCCCCGTGCCGATGTCCAGGTTTTTTGAGACACCGCGCTGCCATGAATCATAATGGACAATGTGCTTTGCGAGGAAATACAGAGCATATTCACAGCAAATTGATCTTATGCTGAGGGTTTATGTTTCGTTCCATACAAAACAACTAGTAGAATTGATAAACGATAATTCCTGATGGGGCAAAGACCTCACTGTGGGAGATACAAACCATATTTCCGCATATAGTTACTACTGATGGACAATCAACACAAAGTAAAACCTAACTAGCAGACAAAACAGCTATCAAACCTCATTTAACAACACTGAAGTGTAATTTCTGTGCCACTACAATAAATGAAAATTGCAAAAATAAAGATTTTTTTCAAACAGGTTTCCTGAACCCTCCATCTTCATTGGCCAATTAAACTGATAGCCCCGCCCCCGACTCATTAAACTGATAGCCCCACCCCCGACTCATTACATAGAGTGCAACAGTTGGGTTCCGGAAGAAAAAAACTCTTCATTTTCTCCACAAGGAAATAAATTATTAATGATAACTTATAAATCTTTAAAGACAGACCTGTGAGCTACAAGGTTGTTAATAGATGGTATATGGGTTTTTTGAAGCCATCTGTTCACATTAATGCAACCTACTTCTAAAATAACCATGATTCAGCAGAATCTGTAGTGGAAAAACTACATTCCCCATGAAGCTGTGTAGAAAATTTCACCAATCGGAGAGTCGCAGCGAATTGGGTAATTGAGTTGGGCTCGCTAACTCTCAAAATGCTTAAATATTTGTATTTATATATATATTTTATATTTCTCTATCGATTTTATTTCAACTATGTCATACTTCATGGGTTTGTAGTTCTTTCCCTTTAGTGCAATATGTAAGATTTTTGCAGTAAAATATCCCAAAATCACTAGACCAGTGTTATATATTTTGTTCAGTTGAGTACTTACAATATCCCAAATGTTTCCAACTATTTGTAAATCGTGAGAAAACTGCGATTTTAACCAAGGAACGGGACGTGTGAGGGAGTCGCCTGTCAATGGCGTCATATCCGCGTTACCCTCGGTTTCCGCTTTTACTGCTGAAACCATGGCAACAGACGTGGACAACTGCGTAACGTCTAGCGGCACGCTGTTGTAGTTTCGTTCAAACATTATGGACCATGGCAAGCAGACTTTGGAACAAAATGAGAAATCAAAAGAGAACCAGTATCGAGATGGCGAGAGCTTCGACAACAAACTTCGACTTGACAGAGATGCCGTTCTTGCATGTGCTTTATTAGACAGGTGAGCAAATGTACATAAAACGAATCAATGTTATGTCGCTCAACACGATGAAATATTAGAATATCATCAGTATGATGTTCTAATGTTGATGTACTGCTAGTCTCATACAGCCAACAAACTAACATTATAACTTTCAACACACTCAAATGCAGTTTTGAAACAGAATTGCGTTTCCTCACAATTTTAATTGGTCAAATACACTGACCTGTATGAGTAGTAATTCAGCACTTGCGGGTAGTTCTGTAGAATGAAATGTCCTCATTTCTTTATATCCCCCGGGACTCGCGTGTGGCGCTGATATCTGTCTCTTATTAGTAATCGCGCCCTGCTTCATACCACAGTCATGTTAAAAAACATGAATGCATTCACTCATCCATAAACATTATTTCCTCATAAACATTATTAGACCCATCGGTATGATGACAAGATCCATGATTCCACGCTCATTCACTGCGTCATCAATCTACGGCTTTGTTATTGTTTTGAAGAGGTTAGCGACCCCTAGCGGTGAAAAAATACATAATGTAGCTTAAAAGGGTTAGTTCATCCAAAAATGAAAAAAAATGTCATCACTCACCCATAAGACTTTCGTTCATCTTCGGAACACAAATGAAGATCTTTTTATTAAAAATCTAAGAGCTTTCTGACCCTCTTTTGGCAGCTACGCAACTGCCATTTTGACACTTCAAAAAGTTCATAAAGAGATCATAAAACTAATCCATATGAATTGAGTGGTTTAGTCCAAATTTTCTGAAGAGACTGGATCGCGTTATATGATAAAAAGATTGAAATTAGGCTTTTATTCACATATAAACATTGATCAGCAAACATAAACAGAAGCTCAACGAACCTGCTTGACATGCGAGAACAAACCTCATTGGTTGTGTATTTTGATGAATGTTTATTGTCACATGTTCAGTCTGTTTTGCTTGTGTTTGACATGTTCCTTTGTTCCAATTTCCCGCCACTCGTCTGTCTCCATGGTCACCGTCATTATGAGTTCATCTGTGTCAGCTGTGTGTATTCATCTCATTTGTGTTCCCTATTTAAATTCTCCTGTTTCCTTCAGTCTCTGTCCGGTCTTGTCTATGTATAGAGTGTGTTGTTAACCTGCCTGTATTGACTCACCTGAGAGTCCTTGATCATTAAACTTTGTTTAAGAATTGTATCTGCCCGTCTTCATCTTCCTGCCTACACACCCCCGTGACATTTATATGTGAATAAAAGCTTAAATTAAATTAATTCATCATATAAAGCGATCAAGTCTCTTCAGAAAATTTGGATTTAAATGGCTCGATTCATATGGATTAGTTTTACAATCTCTTTATGAACGTTCGTTTTGTGTGTGCAGGGCGCTGGACAAATGGAAGTCTATTAAGTCTGTAATTTTTTTAAACACGTGACTTGAGGCTGAGCTCTAATTGGCTTGTTTCAGACACTCCCACTTTTGATTTTAGCAAATCAATATTGTTTTTATATATTTTGGCCTTGTGTGATTGGATTCAAGTAGGCATAATATCTCTTCCGAGATTAATTTAAATTCGGTTTTATCTTTACAAAAAAATCCTTTCACAAGGCGTTCAAATGAAGAAATAAATAAGGATCATGGAGCTTGGATGGAGTTGGCTATCTGGATGCGATGTAAGTCATGCCTTTTATTGTTTTCCCTGTTTGCTATTTCAAAGTCCTGTCAGCGAAGCATTGTGGGCAACGACACAGAAGGTAAATGAAACAATGCAGTTTAACTTGAGGAGATCATCAGGGTCCAAGCACAATCGCTTGTGTAGATGACAGTTATACAATGGACATCGCTTTTCAAATAAAATCTTTAGGTGTCTCTTTATGGAAGTATTATTATATGTACTATATTAAAATAGACAAATAAAATAGTGTCTCTTCTTCAATTGGACATACATTCAGCTATATCTGCAACTTGACAAATATGTTGTCAATATCATTCAAATTAAGATAAAAAAAAATGTATGGTCTATAATGAATTTATGAAGTAAATTTATTGAACAATTTCCATAGTCTTTAAACTGTGATCTTAAAGGATTTGCTATCCTGTGGCTCCCTCTGGAGAACAACATTAGTATTCAGATAATTTTTTTGAACGATTACACATTTTTTAATTATTATTTTATTACTGATAATATCCCCACATCAAACTCAAATGCACTGATTCGTGGTACCTTACTTATGCTTTAACAGTTGAATTTTCAACCTCCATTTTTTATCTAAGCAGTAATGATACATTATTATATCACTATGATGATGAATTATTATGTCATTAATGATGAAGTGTAAATACTCCCCCACCCCCCAATTTTTTTTTTTTTTAGCACCAGCTGCAATGGAGTCAGAAAGCTCTCAGATTTCATTAAAAGATCTTCATTTTGTGTTTCGAAGATGAACAGGAGTCTTACGGAATTAATGACAGAATTTTCATTTTTTGACTAACCCTTTAACTACACAGTCTTGTATTTTTTTTTTTTTTTTTGCTTCAGATCAAAGTTTGTGATGTTGTGATGGCTTATAACGCTTTAATGAAGGCTTTTTAAAAATCCCTATATGAAAAATGAATGAAAAAATACTTCCAGAACCAACAGCGCTTAAAAAGTGTCAAAAGATGACACGTCAGATCAATGTTCTAAAAGTGTCACAATGTTGCACTCTTCAGAATTCTGAACTATTTAAACATTAACTTCAGCTTTAAAGATGAGGTTCTTCCCTCGTGCTTCCATTCATCACCATGACCTGCTTCCCAACATCTAGAGGAGCTGAAATCCAGCCAAACTCAATCCCACACTTGGCATCTCCTTTCTACCAGCTCTTTAATTGATTCTATTGCAAGAAATGACAACATTCTTCACAATTATGACTTAGAGTCCGCGACACTCTGGTGGCAACTAAGTTTTATCATAAAGCGCACCTCACCGGCAAGCATAAGCAGCCACACAGTCATGATTAAATTGAACACTTCAATGCCTCCAGACCAGCTTTCGGCAATGATAAACGACCTGGAAGTAAAGATAACATAGCAGGGGATGTCAGTCTTTCTGACCTGAGATCAGATAGGAAAACCCTCCTGATATGCTTAGTGCAGACACTGAGTGTTTAGACGTGATTGGCAGGCGGATTTTGAGCCAACAAACCAGCTCTGGATCTCACCAGTGTGACTCTGTGCTGAATATAATTGCCTTGGCAGAATGAACAGCTCAGGCTTAATGTGAAAAAACTGCTGCTGCACTATTCTGTTAATTCACTGGCCGCTCCATTTGTCATCTGTACTAGTAACAGTCACATTTCTGTGCCTATTACTATTACAAATAGGTAAACAAAGCCACTGTCAAAAAAGAAATACTATTACCCCATACAAGAGTTTACACACTGTTAAATAAAGGATCTAACAGGTTTTACAGGCTGATGCAACACAAGAAGTCTCAAAGAGTTCTTCAGAAAAACATAATAAAATAAGCAAGAAACCATAACGTGGCTCTAAAGAACCTATGAAACCTCAAGAACGTTTTAAGAACCAAAGAGCATCTCAAAGCCTCAAACAGCCAAAAATAATTTACATTGCTTGAAAACCCTGTAACACCTTTGATGTTCCCAGTCAAAAATGACCAGCCGTTTAAAAATTGCTTGTTATGCTATATTATCACTAAATATTGGATTCAATCTTTTTGTCAAATTGTTTTCTTTCAGAGATCACAGGTTTTGTATTTCCTTTTAGAACTGATCGTAGCACCACAAGTGTGACTTTGGTCCATTTTGTACAAGATAAAAGCCTTTCAAAACAAACTTCCTAGTTACACATTAAAGCACACTCGTGTGATAAACAGTTTTATTTAAAATTTACAAAATTATCCACAATAATGCTTTGTTCATTCAAAAAAGGTGCATAAGCTCAGATCAAAGAGGCCTATGATCAGTCAGTTCCAAAAATAAATACAAAACCAGTCCTAACTGAATGAAAACAAGCTGACAAAAATGTAATGCAATATTTGTGACCCGTGCTGGTAAAATGAGTCGTAATGAGCAAATTTTTAAAAATTTGTTATTGTTATTTTCACATTCTCTATTAAAAACCTTAAAAATGATGTATGGTTTGTTGGAATCAGACAAAAAAATGAATGAGCTACACCCGTTTGAAGTCAGCTTTGAGAAAAATCGAGTTAAAGTTTTCTGAAGGTTCCAAAACAAATCACCTAGCAACCATACCTTAAAATCCCTGGTAACAACACCAGATTTGGCACACACACCAAGTCAAAACCAAATATCTATAGGAAAAATATTTATTCAACTTTTTTTTTGATACCATAATTTGGAGAATTTGCTATGAATATTCACAAAGTTGGAATGCTGCGCTTTACAACGATACCAAACTTGTGTTGAGAGGCAGCAGTCGCCGAGAAGCGGGCAGAGAAAAACGGACAAAGGAAAGGTACTCCTCTCTGAAAACATACAAATAAAGATACTTTTAGATGTTTAATGGCTATTTGAAGCATTGGGATTGCTAGACGAGGGCTTAAAGGTGCACTATGTAACTTTTCCGTCTGCTAGAGGTCGCCTATTCAAAACAAAGGCGTAGCTTGATGACGCCAAGTTTGAGCGCAGAATCTTGGGACATGTGGTCTTCACCTCACACCCGGCTGAAAAGAATCGGGATAGGACTCGGGCAGAAATCATGTTCATGGATGCGATTATTAACGTTACTGTAGTATGAAGCAGAGCAGGACCGAGTATTGTGGGAGCTGAGCAAGGCCGCTGGAGCGATTGTTAATAAGATGAACGCAACACACGCCTCGCGAGCAGCGGGACTTTTATTATGCCACAGTCGCCGGCGCCATATCCGTTTTTTTCCGGTCATGAGTATGAGGTAACGCAGCTCTGTTTATCATATTAGATACTTTTGAGTGTGTTGAAAATGATGTTATGACGTTACTCTGTGCGTTCGCTCGGCGGCTGCTATGACACTTGTTGCACACTGCAGTAAGAGTAAAGCATTTCTGCAAAATAAAACCGGAAACCGAGGGTAACGCGGATATGACGTCACTGACTGGCGACTCCCTCACCCCTGCTCAGACGTCCCGGTTCCTTGGTTAAAATCGCAATTTTCTCACAATTTACAAATAGTTGGAAACATTTTGGATATTGTAAGTACTCAGCTGAACAAAATATATAACACTGGCATAGTGGTTTTTGGATATTTTACTGCAAAAATCCTACATAGTGCACCTTTAATGAACTCGTTTTTGTGAAAGCCTCAAATCCGGTCACCAAAATTGACATTTTTCACATTTTTCACTCTAGCTCGAAATTATCCCATGCGCATTCCGACTCCTTTTGCCAGCACGGGTCATATTTGGTGATAATATAGCATAACAAGAGATTAATAAGCTATTTTTTGTAGACTGGTCATTTTTGATCGGGAACACCATGGATATTGACATGCAGCCAGGAATCGTGTTTCCTGACATTTATATAAGCCTGATTTTGGCGCCGGGGAAATACATAAAACAAATTTGCCTGTCAACGCTTTAAATAAATACAATATAGGTAGGTCTAAATCACGGGTGATCACTTATATCAATGTTATATATAGTTTCATATCGTCCAGCCCTATAAACATCCAATTATGCAGAATATAAGATGGTAAATATTTAATTGATGAGTTGTCAATACAATATATAACAATACAATTTATAGGGTATGATTTTACCCTAAAATTCAGCATATTGACACAAAATGATAACTGCAAATCCACATTTCGCTGCCCACGTTTCGCTACCATCTTATATTCTGCATAATTGGATGTTTATAGGGCTGGACGATATGAAACTATACACTCACCTAAAGGATTATTAGGAACACCATACTAATACTGTGTTTGACCCCCTTTCGCCTATAGAACTGCCTTAATTCTATGTGGCATTGATTCAACAAGGTGCTGAAAGCATTCTTTAGAAACGTTGGCCCATATTGATAGGATAGCATCTTGCAGTTGATGGAGATTTGTGGGATGCACATCCAGGGCACGAAGCTCCTGTTCCACCAGATCCCAAAGATGCTCTATTGGGTTGAGATCTGGTGACTGTGGGGGCCATTTTAGTACAGTGAACTCATTGTCATGTTCAAGAAACCAATTTGAAATGATTCGAGCTTTGTGACATGGTGCATTATCCTGCTGGAAGTAGCCATCAGAGGATGGGTACATGGTGGTCATAAAGGGATGGACATGGTCAGAAACAATGCTCAGGTAGGCCGTGGCATTTAAATGATGCCCAATTGGCACTAAGGGGCCTAAAGTGTGCCAAGAAAACATCCCCCACACCATTACACCACCACCACCAGCCTGCACAGTGGTAACAAGGCATGATGGATCCATGTTCTCATTCTGTTTACGCCAAATTCTGACTCTACCATCTGAATGTCTCAACAGAAATCGAGACTCATCAGACCAGGCAACATTTTTCCAGTCTTCAACTGTCCAATTTTGGTGAGCTCGTACAAATTGTAGCCTCTTTTTCCTATTTGTAGTGGAGATGAGTGGTACCCGGTGGGGTCTTCTGCTGTTGCAGCCCATCCGCCTCAAGGTTGTGCGTGTTGTGGCTTCACAAATGCTTTGCTGCATACCTCGGTTGTAACGAGTGGTTATTTCAGTCAAAGTTGCTCTTCTATCAGCTTGAATCAGTCGGCCCATTCTCCTCTGACCTCTAGCATCAACAAGGCATTTTCACCCACAGGACTGCCGCATACTGGATGTTTTTCCCTTTTCACACCATTCTTTGTAAACTCTAGAAATGGTTGTGCGTGAAAATCCCAGTAACTGAGCAGATTGTGAAATACTCAGACCGGCCCGTCTGGCACCAACAACCATGCCACGCTCAAAATTGCTTAAATCACCTTTCTTTCCCATTCTGACATTCAGTTTGGAGTTCAGGAGATTGTCTTGACCAGGACCACACCCCTAAATGCATTGAAGCAACTGCCATGTGATTGGTTAGATAATTGCATTAATGAGAAATTGAACAGGTGTTCCTAATAATCCTTTAGGTGAGTGTATATAATCACCCGGATTATATATATATATGATCACCCGGATTTAGACCTACCTATATTGTATTTATATAAAGCGTTGACAGGCAAATTTTCTTTTTTCCTTGCCACCGTCGCCTTTGGCTTTTGGCTTGCTCAGTTGGGGACACTTAAATTTCAACTATATTACTGATCGCATTGACACTATATGATAATTGAAATGAGCTGGATGACATCACCGTTTTATCACCAGAGCGGCTGTGCAGCCGAATCAAATTCTGTTGCATTATTTTCCTGTTACCACTGTGAAGCTGCTTTGAAACAATTGGCATTGTAAAAAGCGCTATATAAATAAAGGTGATTTGATTTGATTTGATTTTGGAGTCTGTTTCTGTGAATTGCAGCGATCCATTTGCTTCTCTGTTCTTTAGCTTTCGGCAGTCTGTAAAAATATACCTCTGATTTCTTGTCAAATCTCTTTGTACAGTCAATCTCAAAGCTTTTTCCCGTTTTAGATGTGTTTTGTGTGTTTTTCGTGGCATTCACGCTGAAAACCAATGCTGCCACTCAGTTGGCGTAACTGCAGCGACTCCGGCCGACGGTGACGTCACATGCATACTAGGGATGCAGCGATTAACCGATTTCTCGATTAACCGCGCTTAAAAACATCACGGTTAATTAACAGTAAAGGCTCTGCTACACCGAGTGTTTCTTTTGCACAGAACGAAACTGATGCAACTTGCACAAAACGAAAACAAAGTTACAAGTAAAACTGCCCATTTTAGAGTGGCCTTTTATTGTGGCCAGCCTAAGGCACACCTGTGCAATAATCATGCTGTCTAATCAGCATCTTGATATGCCACACCTGTGAGGTGGATGGATTATCTCAGCAAAGGAGAAGTGCTCACTAACACAGATTTAGACAGATTTGTGAACAATATTTGAGAGAAATAGGCCTTTTGTGTACATAGAAAAAGTCTTAGATCTTTGAGTTCAGCTCATGAAAAATGGGGGCAAAAACAAAAGTGTTGCGTTTATAATTTTGTTCAGTGTATAATCGTTGCATCCCTAATGCATACCCTCTGTTAGTAAGTTTTAGTCCAATGCGATAATAACATTAACATTTTTGGGAAAAAGAAAATCCTCTCCGGGTAAAAAAAAGACCTGAACAATAGATAAATAGAATGCAATGAGAACTGTATTGATTTGGAAGACTCAATAAATAAAAAAATATGCATTTAAGTTAAAGATATTATAAATAAAAATATGCACAATTTATATAATAAATAAATTATTTTAGTTCTTTAGGAAAACATCTAGTTTTGATGCTTTAAGGAGCCCAGAAACCAAAACACTAATCTGGAGAACCTAGAATGAAACACCAACAACTGATGTTTATCTCCAAAGAAACGAACACCTAAAGAGCACCAAACTACGGAGCCCTGCACGACATGCAGGAAAAAATAGTAGGCTAAATCGTGCGCACGATTTACTAATTCGTTCCCTCGATTTATAGATTGTGCGCACGATCTATAAATTGAGAGAACAAATTAGTAAATCGTCCGCACGATTTAGTAAATCGAGGGAACGAAATAGTAAATTGTGCGCACAATTTACTTTTTTTTTTCTTGCACGTCATGTGCGGGGCTCCGTACCAAACAGCTCACAAAGCTTTGCTGCATAGAACCATTAAAGAGCCTTTATACCCAAGTGTGTACTCCAGTATGAAACTACACAACCGAGCCCCAGAGTCTATTCTCAAAATCCAGATATAATAATATCCCACTAAATTTACCTTGGAGGTTAAAAGAAGAATGGAGGTGATTTCAGAAATGAAGCTTCTGTTGATGGCTCTTTAGGGGACAAGGACTTAAAAATGAAGAGTGAAAGTGGGTCATTGATGTAAACAGCCCTGTGTGGACTCCAAATGCACATGTAAGTTTTGCTCAGTGGTTTATCTTCAGCCCACTTCCTCCAGAGAAACCAGCTGTGTCCAGCATGGCTTTGATTTTCATCCTGATTCTGTGTCTCATAAGGACATGAGCAGGATATTTCAGGCTTGTGTTTTATGGAGCAAAAACATTAAACAAAAAATGAGCTTGTCACTCATAGTTTCCACCAACATTTTAGGTGTGCTGTTTAGGGTTGCAACTAACGATTATTTTGATAATCGATTAATCTGATGAAAAAAAAAAACTAAATATTATACATAAAAAATAAAAATAAAAATGTAAGTCATTATTTTAAACAATATTATTCCATATCCTACCCAATGCTGTCCTCCAAACAATGTGTAATATAAAGCCTATAATGCAAATATAGTGAATGTATATATGTAGGCTATGCTGTACATTATAGAGAAAAAAAACCGGTTTAGAAAATACATTCTAAACCTAATCAACTGTTGTTTACTATTTTAAAGCAGAAATTAAAACGACTAAATTAAAAATGATAATAAACAAAAATAAAAGCACAAAATGTTAACTTGTACGAGGCATGAAGAACAAACACATTCACTCATTTGATCAGTTATTTTACATTAATGAGCTATTCCAGCAATAGTGCCTTTACTGTTACTGCTCTCATAATTATGATTACTCGTTACATGTATATTTTTAAATCTACACTTAATTTCTAACAAAAAAATATCTTAGCAAAATGTGTATTTTAGTCAGAATTATTGCGCTCCTATTCTACTGCATGCGCACACCAGTGCTCGTTTATCGAAGTTTAAAGGTGCAATGTGTACATTTTAGCGGCATCTAGAGGTGAGGTTGTGAACTGCAACCATCCACCGCTCACCCCTCCCTTTTGAAGCACATAGAGAAGCTACGGTGGCCGTCACAGGACAAAGGTGTCATCGCCTGAGACAGCAGAGAGTAGCTAGCGCTCTGTAGAGAAGTTTGTCCGTTTAGGGCTACTGTAGAAACATGGCGGCACAAAATGGCGACTTCACTGTAAGGGGACCCGCGGTGTATGTAGATAGAAATGACTCATTCTAAGGTAATAAAAACATAACGGTTCATTATGTAAGGTCTTTATACTCCACTGAAAACATAGTTATGTATATGATATTGCATTTCTGTCAATAGATCCTCCTAAATATTACACACTGCACCTTTAACAAGACTTGCTTGTTGTCAGAATATGCAAAATGGAAATACTTGCGGGACTAACATTTACAGATAAGGATATAAACATAAAATGAAAGTTATGCGCTGAGGAAAACAAGTGTCAGAGGCAGTAAACAGAAGGGAAGACGCGGTAAAAACGTATGCTTTTGTTTGAATCGCTTATAAATATAAAGCATTCTCATGTGTCGGACATCTTGGATCATGCAGCTTTCCCGCAGTAGCTCACTCTGTGTCCTCCGCTATTTTCCATATGCGTTTTGTCCAAAGAAATGTGTTATTAAGTTGGCTTGGGAGAGCCAACTTACTGAAATGCTAATAAACTTATTATTCCGCTTCTTCTGACCCTAAAATTTACAACTCTAACTCCTCCTAGAGCTTTAACTCTACAAACTCCAAAATCGGCTCAGACCTTCAGACTGTTCTGACTCTGTGTACTATATCTTTTCAGACTAATCGGACTTACGGTTTTCCTAAAAATGACGATCAAATCTCGGAAAAACTCCCATTGACTTACATTGACGGAATGTTCAGATTTTCAAACTGTCCAACTGTCAAAAATTCAAATCTAAACAATGAAGCCCAGACTCAATCAAACTGCCATTCTATGAACTATGTCTAAGCCATTGAGACTCATTTAAACTCTATCTATCTATCATATAAGTTTGTCTATCTACTCATCATTCTCACACACTCACTCACTCACTCACTCACTCACTCACTCACTCACTCACTCACACACTCACTCACTCACTCACTCACTCACTCACTCACTCACACACTCACTCACTCACTCACTCACTCACTCACTCACTCACTCACTCACTCACTCACTCTCAATCACTCACTCACTCACTCACTCACTCACTCTTAATCACTCACACACTCTCAATCACTCACTCACACTCTCACACACACACACATACACACACACACAGAATACCCTAGCATCCACATAGCAACACCCTAGCAACCACCCGAGTACTATAGCAACCACCCTGAGTACCCTAGCAACTGCATAGCAACCACTCCAAGTGCCCTAGCAACTGCAGAGCAACACCTTAGCAACCACCATCTATCTATCTATTTATCTATCTATCTATCTATCTTTTCTGACAGACTGTATTGACTTCAAAACCGTCAAACTTTAAACTTTAAACTACTTTAAACTTCAAACCTTCAAACTTTAAGCTTTAAATGAACTTTTTCAAACTTTCTGGTCTATCTTTCTCAAGCCAACTTCAAAGTTTGTTTACAAACTTTACTCCTCTAGTTTACTACTAAACCACTACGCAGTTGTCGATTATTTTCATTATCGATAATAATCGATTTTATTGATTAGTTGTTGCAGCCCTAGTGCTGTTACTTTACTAAGGCAACATTCACACTGTCAGACCAAATTCGATTATTTGTGTATCTGATTGGAATCTGATCTGAACTTACTGACTGTCCACATTGTGTATAGAAACTGTTTAGATCCGATTTGTGTGTCCCGTGCCGCTCTTTTGTTTTCCGGAATATCTGCATTGGTTTCTATGGCAATGGTGTTGTGTTGGTAGGTATACGCCAAAAACAGCAACAACAACCACAACATGGAGGGGTTTGCAATACAGATGTTGTGTTATTTATAACATGACGATGTGTATCCGCTGCGCTGGACTACGGCGTCTTCTGGGGCAGAGGCAGAACCATAGGAGGCTGGCTTTATTCCGTGCTGTCGTCTCCGCCGGTTTCAAAACATGTCTCCGTTATATCATCATTTTCTGACCATCCGGCACTTTGCAACAACACAGCCTTGTTTCTGCAGAGACTTTCAGCATGTTTCCTATAACAACGTCTGACGTTTACTTTTACATGGCGTGAGAAAGTCACATAAACCACGCAAAATCCGATCAGAGAGGTCAGACTGAAACGGATTTCCAGAAATGCGGATAGGATTTCAAACCACAATCAATGCAGCTCAAAACACATTTGTAAAAATCACATTACATGTTATTTTTTTCTGTTCACACTTGCTAAATCGGATTTGGACTGACAGTAAGTGATCAGATTCACAATTTTCATCTGCGGGATGATAAAACGTGAGGGAGAACTCGCCCTAGCAACCACATAGCAACAGGCTAAAAAAAAACAATATAGCAACACAGTTCAACACAACATAACAGTTTCTTCAAAAAGTTAAAAAAAGCTATATCACTAGTCTATATCAAACTGTATAGTATCATAAGACACAAAGTATAAATTAAATATATAAATAAAAATCCTAAACACATAAAAATGCAGTTCAATATTCAATTATCCTCATGTTATTTAATATAAATTGAAATTTAAAATTACCTACATAATCACATAGTCTACATGCCGATCATAGAATAATCACATGCAATGAATGGAATGTAAATAGAATGTACTGCGAACAGTTCTGAATTGGAAGACGAGTAGGGATGGGTATGGAGAACCGGTTCCATTTTAGAACCGGTTCCAAATTTCCCAGAACCAGTGATTCGATAAGAAACACGCATTTCAATTCCGCTTATCGGTTCCTGTGTGTGCATTTTAATGTGATTTTTAAACAATTCAAGCGCAAAAGACTAACATGCTGTTTTCTGTGCTCTGCACACATCCAAAACGTGCACACAGAAAAGGTGATTTTAATGTGACTTTAAACCATTCGAGCGCAAAGAAGACTCGCGTGCTGTTTTCTGTGCTGCAGACACACACACACACGTGCGCCCAGAACGGCTTCTCAATATTGCGCGATAATGAACAGAGTTCTCTTCCTCATCTTTTTGCACAGCACACAAACGGACACACACACACACACACACACACAAATATGTCAAAATATTCTCGTAAACACAGTCGTTTATGTCTTAAGACAGTTGAAAAGAAAAGATGAAAACGCATATGTAACAGTATGATCCGTGCAGCTCTTAAAGTGACAGCAGATTTTCCTGATGCCGTCTCTATGATAACGTTAATCAAACAACAAAAGATAACGAGAAAATTCACTCGCTGTTCTAGACAGAATAACATTTTGAACTATATTTGTAATGTATAGCCTATATTTTACTAATAAAGTGCAGTGTTATTTTACATTTGATTACAGTTTCTGTACCTGAATACCTGAAAATGTTTATTTCAATCATATCTTTGTTCAACTGTATTTATTTGTGCAATTGATAATTTGTTTATTTGTTCTTTTTTAATTACTGAGTGTTTACATGTCTTTAATAATGCTTGAATATGTATATTAGTTAAGATAGTTGTTTTTATGGTATTTTTCAACCATAGGCAAAAGTTCCTTGTGTAAGTGTTCTTTAGCCTGTTGATTTTCATGGTTAATGTTCATGGCATTCAGCTACAATGAAATGTTTTACAATAAGACTTAGAATAAATGTAAATGATATCTAAGGTTTTTTTTTTTTTTTTTTACCTTATTGGAATCGAAATTAGGAATCAGTAAGAATCGGAAACGATAAGGTCAGGACTCTGTGCAGGACAGTCAAGTTCCTTGACTGAAATGAAATTGTCCAAAACATCTTGGTATGCTGAAGCATTAAGAGTTCCTTTCACTGGAACTAAGAGGCCAAGCCCAACCCCTGAAAAACAACCCCACACCATAATCCCCCCTCCACCAAACTTTACACTTGGCACAATGCAGTCAGGCAAGTACCGTTCTCCTGGCAACCGCCAAACCCAGACTCGTCCATCAGATTGCCAGACAGAGAAGTGTGATTGGTCACTCCAGAGAACACGTCTCCACTGCTCTAGAGTCCAGTGGTGGTAGAGCTGCACGATTAATCATTAAAAGATTGCGATCTCGATTCAAACACCTACACAATTTTATTTCTAAATGACAACGATTCCGCTATGTCTATTACCATGGCTGTTTCACGTCACTAGCGTCAGCGGAGCTGCCCATGTTAATGAATGAGAGAGTCGACTGCCAGGCTTCCGACGTGAATGGAACGCTCTCATTCATTTGATATGGGCAGCGGAAAAATATGCGCTGCTCGCGCTCCGCTGACGCTAGTGACATGAAACAGCCATGGTAATAGACATAGCGGAATCGTTGTCATTTAGAAATAAAATTGCGTAGGTGTTTGAATGAGTCTGGGCTTCAGTGTTTAGACAACAGGCTTTAAACCAAAGACTTTAGGGACTTTGTTTACCGTTTTAAAGTACGATCATTGCACTGCAACATTCAAATCTGTGTTCGCGCTTATCCGGAGAGAGAGCAGCTGCCATGTAAATGTACAGATAAGCAGCTTAACAGTCTTTTCAACCACATATTTCGTTATTTATGTGTTACAAACATTTAAAAAGCAGGGGACAAATGTGAACTGGGATTAAAGTTTTTTGGTATGAACATTGATATCTAGCAATTAAAACAGAGCAAATCACCTTTTTGAAGTGTTTTGACACTTGTGTGTATTAATACATACAAGTCATCGCTTATTACACCAGGAGGTGGCGACAAGAGACTGTTTAAAAAGTGTTTGTCATTGAATCATTCATTCACAAACGCTAATTCAATGAAACAAGTCTTTATGAATGAGACATGACTCCTTCATTATTTAATTCAAATGAATGTATTTTTTAAATAGCCTGAAGCCATGAACATTTTGTCAGAACCTCTAGTAAATTATTTTGTTTAGTTGTCTGTTTTTTCTTCAGAATCGTGGGAGAATCGCAATCTCAATTTTAAACAAAAAAATCGTGATTCTCAATTTATCCAGAATCGTGCAGCTCTAAGTGGCGGCGTGCTTTACACCACTGCATCCGATGCTTTGCATTGCACTTGGTGATGTAAGGCTTGGATGAGCTGCTCGGCCATGGAAACCCATTCCATGAAGCTCTCTACACACTGTTCTTGAGCTAATCTGAAGGCCACATGAAGTTTGGAGGTCTGTAGCTATTGACTGCAGAAAGTTGTGACTTCTGTGCACTGTGACCCTCAGCATGTGCTGACCCCGCTCTGTGATTTTACGTGGCCTACCACTTCGTGGCTGAGTTGCTGTTGTTCCCAATTGCTTCCACTTTGTTATAATACCACTAACAGTTGATCGTGGAATATTTAGTAGTGAGGACATTTCCCGAATGGACTTATTGCACAGGTGGCAACCTCTCACGGTACCACGCTTGAATTCACTGAGCTCCTGAGAGAGAGCAACCCATTCTTTCACAAATGTTTGTAGAAGCGTCTGCATGCCTAGGGGCTTGATTTTATACACCTGTGGCCATGGAAGTGATTGGAACACCTGAATACAATGATTTGGAGGGGTGTCCCAATACTTTTGGCAAAATAGTGTATACCACCAACAAAAATGTAACAAGAAAATCCCATGGGTACTATGATATTCTCTGAAGTATCTTGGAGTGGAGATATCATCACTGTACCGTGATACCACTACAGTACTTCAATGTAAGGTATGTCTCTCGTTTCTAATGCATTCTCAATCTGTGCAGACAGAAGAGGAGAATCCAGCATCCATCACTTCAGATATTGTATCCTGGAATTATGTGTGCTATGGAGAGCCAGGGGCTTACAAAGTTCATAACCATCTGTTTCAATTACAACACATATGCATCTCATTACGAACACCCTCACACGCCCAAAGCATGATGTCACTGTCTTCTTTTGGAGCGACACACAGTGTGAACAAACGATATATGGTGGTGGGCATCACTCTGTATTAGACTGCATCAGTGTAATTCCCCGTGATCCACTCTAGTAAGCCCATTCTGATGTATTCCTCCATTCCAGATTCAACATCCGTGACCAAATACAGCTGAAAGCCTCAAAATAAATGCTAACACCCCATCTGCACTGGAAACGCTGCAGTCAGTCACCTCAGTCACCGACCGCCTGATGCAAAACTACACACAAACATGCAACCAAACATAATTGGTTGACCATGCAACTCATAGATAGAGCTGCACGATCAAAGTAAAATCAAAATCGTAATATGGCTTAAAGCGATTATTAAATCGCAGAGGCTGATTTAATTAAATAAATAAGATGTGCTTGTCAAACAAAGAGAAGCTTTAAGAGCTCCCTGCAGTTTTCCATCAAAATAAAAGTTTGTTGGTTTGATAATAATAACTATAATTAGGACGATTCCTTGATTAAATTTGAGTATTTGATTTAAAAAAAAAAAAAAACGTGATTGAAATTTACCCGTGTCGAGTAACCGGCAAAATTCCACGCATTCCACAGACAAGAATCCATGAACCACATTATTAAATCGTTTAAGGCTGTACGATGTATTAAAACCATTTAAAAACCATACAAATGCTATTGTGAATTCACAAAAACTGCAATTCAATTAAATAAAAATATGCCCTGCAGCGGGTTTAATATATATCTGTGCTTTAATTATTCACATGTGTGTAGGTTACGTGCGTCTCAGAGCGGCTCCATTCTGCTCCACATGAACTGTTATCATTCATGCGTGGAGCGTCTCAAACTCCATCTCTGATGTGAGTTTGGGTTGCTTATAACGTTCATCTGGGAACGCAATGTGCGCCATTTCATCAGATTTGTAAGGTAAATCATTTATAAACCTGTTTATAAAAATAGACACTCCGTTTATGGCAGCGGCTATTTGCACTAAGTGAAAACACATTTTCTTAGCGATAGATGCTATTTACTAAGTGAAATAGCATACTTAGTGAAAATAGTGATATATTCTATTTACACCATATAAAGTAGCAGTAACTCTTTTGTAGTCATAGTCTATGGATTTTTTTCTTTTCTTTTACTATTAGAGTAAATGGTATGGAAGCCCGTTTCCGCCACAACTGAGTAAAAAAATAAAATTCTTTAAGTCATAATAATGAGAAACTTTCTCGTAATAATGAGAAACTTTCTCGTAATAATGACTTAACATCTCATAATAATGAGAAACTTTCTCGTAATAATGACTTATCATCTCGTAATAATGAGAAACTTTCTCGTAATAATGACTTAACATCTCGTAATAATGAGAAACTTTCTCGTAATAATGACTTAACCTCGTAATAATGAGAAACTTTCTCGTAAAAATGACTTAACATCTCGTAATAATGAGAAACTTTCTCGTAAAAATGACTTATCTCGTAATAATGAGAAACTTTCTCGTAAAAATGACTTAATATCTCGTAATAATGAGAAACTTTCTCGTAAAAATGACTTAACATCTCGTAATAATGAGAAACTTTCTCGTAAAAATGACTTAACATCTCGTAATAATGAGAAACTTTCTCGTAATAATGACTTATCATCTCGTAATAATGAGAAACTTTCTCGTAATAATGACTTAACATCTCGTAATAATGAGAAACTTTCTCGTAATAATGACTTAACCTCGTAATAATGAGAAACTTTCTCGTAAAAATGACTTAATATCTCGTAATAATGAGAAACTTTCTCGTAAAAATGACTTATCTCGTAATAATGAGAAACTTTCTCGTAAAAATGACTTAATATCTCGTAATAATGAGAAACTTTCTCGTAAAAATGACTTAACATCTCGTAATAATGAGAAACTTTCTCGTAAAAATGACTTAACATCTCGTAATAATGAGAAACTTTCTCGTAATAATGACTTAACATCTCATAATAATGAGAAACTTTCTCGTAATAATGACTTATCTCATAATAATGAGAAACTCTCATTACGACGCATTGTGCGCTTTCGCAACGCTATCTACTGAGGCGCCGGTGTTGCTGATGCTGATTCATGCAAACAGTGGACCTCCATATGGAAGCCCATTTCCTATGGAAGCCCATTTCCGGCACATAAGAAAAACATACTTAAGTCATAATTTCAAAATCGAAATTATGACATACTAAATCGAAATTGACAGAACTAAGTCAAAATTATGACTTGCTGCTCATTGATCTGCCACGACCCGACACAGGATGAGTTGTGAACACATTAAGGAGTATTTTAACTGTGGTTTTAACTACTAATGATTAAATTATTGCCTTAGTATCTTATTATCTGAATGGCATTGAATAGCCTATCTCTGAGCAAACGCGCTCTAGAGAGGATTTTAAGCAAGAACAAGCTTTGGCGCAGAAAGAACAGAACAGAGGTGGCTGCATGAGGTGGCAACATTCATTGAACAACTTCAAACCTCTGGCCAATGTCATGATTATTGATGCGCGCGCACACACACACACACACATACATACATGTTGGTTGGATGATGTTGTAACCGACAGGGAAACAGTGAGTTCTGCTGCCGAACAGTTGCAACAGAAATATGAGGTTGTGATCGGGTAGCAGTTTTCATTCAACAGTAAATATAGCTTATACTCCTGTAAAAATGATATTGTATGTTTCAATAAATGGCGCACGTGACAAATTCAACCAGAGTAGCCTATTTAATCAATATCAGAATCAAAAGGAGCTTTATTGCCAAGTAGGCTATGTTTGCACACACAAGGAATTTGTTTTGGTGACAGAGGAAGCTACACAGAGACAACAGTACACAGATAGTAAAATAAAAAATAAAGAATAAAAATAAATTAATAAGATAGCACATATAATGCTTGCTGGCCGCCTCGCTTGATGTGCTGGAAGTTGCTGCCCGCATGTGCAAATTGCGCATGCTGGATTAAGTCATAATTACGAGAAAGTTTCTCATTATTACGAGATGTTAAGTCATTATTACGAGAAAGTTTCTCATTATTACGAGAAAGTTTCTCATTATTACGAGAAAGTTTCTCATTATTACGAGAAAGTTTCTCATTATTACGAGAAAGTTTCTCATTATTATGAGATGTTAAGTCATTATTACGAGAAACTTTCTCATTATTATGAGATATTAAGTCATTTTTACGAGAAAGTTTCTCATTATTATGAGATATTAAGTCATTATTACGAGAAAGTTTCTCATTATTATGAGATGTTAAGTCATTATTACGAGAAAGTTTCTCATTATTATGAGATGTTAAGTCATTATTACGAGAAAGTTTCTCGTTATTATGAGATATTAAGTCATTATTACGAGAAAGTTTCTCATTATTATGAGATGTTAAGTCATTATTACGAGAAAGTTTCTCATTATTACGAGAAAGTTTCTCATTATTATGAGATATTAAGTCATTATTATGAGAAAGTTTCTCATTATTACGAGAAAGTTTCTCATTATTATGAGATATTAAGTCATTATTATGAGAAAATTTCTCATTATTACGAGAAAGTTTCTCATTATTATGAGATATTAAGTCATTATTATGAGAAAGTTTCTCATTATTACGAGAAAGTTTCTCATTATTACGAGATGTTAAGTCATTATTACGAGAAAGTTTCTCATTATTATGAGATGTTAAGTCATTATTACGAGAAAGTTTCTCATTATTATTTTTTTTTACTCAATTGTGGCGGAAACGGGCTTCCATAAAATGCGAACGCTAGCTATGACAATTTCTGCTTCTGAGAACCCCGGAAACGTGAAAAGGGTCTATATAACGTGTGGTTTATATAAATCCACCCCTAAATAACGAAAAAAAACAAATTGGTCACAGCCACAGTCGAACAGATTTAACCCTTTAGATTTAGGGTGGCATTTGGGTGGGGGGGGGGGGGGGTGGGGGGGGGTATGGGGGGGTTTGGGGGGCATTTGATTGGACAGAAAATCTGATGAGAAGCTGAAGTGCAGAGTGATGTCATCAAAAACATTGATCCATATTGGCAGAAGTGAGAGACTGTAAGTTTTGAATGCTTGTATCTTCTAAATACAAATTTTGTCATTGTTTTGGAGCACACTAGCTTATAGATAACAGTATGGCTAACATATTCATACTAAAAGCCAAAAGGACACATTTTGGACTTTAAACATTAAATAAGTTCTGATGTTCGAATCAGCTGTGATCAAGACGCATCAGGTAAATCGAATCATGATACCTTGCATTAAGGAGCTCTGAACTCCTGCTCATTAATAATAAATTAGCCTATTATTAATTAATTTTTTATAATTAAACGTCATTGTTAATATTTTTAATAGGCTATTAATGTGTTAGTATTAAAATAGGCCTATTGTAAATAACATATATATATAAATAACAATAAAAACATATTATTATGAAATATATTATGAATAAGTTATAAATGTGATAATCCACCATCTAACACGAGCGCATTAAACACGATGCAGCGCATTCTACACGCGCTCATCATTTAAATACATGACAGAGACATAAAAAAAGACAAAACTGCTCATTTTTGAGATTATTTGAAATAAAAACCACACAATAGATAAAGCTCATTCGATGCGTAAAACACCGTCCCATTATATGACCACAATTATACCTTCTCAAACTGGCACATCATAAATAATACCTACATTATCCAAACATAATGTAATAAACTATATCAACTAATATCATAAATCAACATCAGATGTATTAATAGTTTAATTTCAGGTTGGCGCAAAGCAAAGTTCCTTCTCAACTTACTGCCGTTATTCCAGTCAGCGCAAGAGAGCCTCTCGCGCGCACACAAATCCGACAGAAAAGTCATTTTCAACCTCAGATTACTCTAAATGATATGAATAATGAGATACTCACCTTTACTAATGGAGCCTGTGATGAAGTAAAAGATAAGATATAGCGGTAAAATCATTCCAATAGTGTGTGAGCCCCGCAGATCCATGATGCGCGACTGATGCTGGAATGAGACTGACTGACTGACTCTCCTCACTGCGAGTATCTGTGCGCGAGCGAGCGAGCGAGCGCGCGATAGAGAGCGTGTGTGTGCGCGCGTTTTCTGCTCTCAGTGGCTCTTTCACGCCATCCTGCTGCCGAAAACATCTGAATACAGTCTGCATGAAAAACACACACACACACACACACACCGCACGCTGTCTGAAGCTGTTGCCCCTTGAAATTAATGTCATAAGGATATAAGAAAAATCAGCAATGCTCTTAGAAATCACTTCATATTCAACATAATTACGCCATTCAGAACTCACAATGACTTTGAAATTCCAATTCGAATTTAGATTAAATTAAGTTACCGCAAACAGAACTGCATTGCATTTAGCCTATATAATAAAATATAATTTAAATGGTATTAAGCAGCGCTCAAAATGTTTTCCTTGATCTATAATTTAAATGGATTTAAATGCAAAGAAAATCAACTGCTAAAAGTGTAGTTTTAATAGGCTATTAGTAATATTATACATTATATAAATAAATGAACATGTTATTTTCCAGTATTTACAGAAACATTGTTATATTAGTTATTAATGCCACATACAGAAATTGTATTAAATCTATACATATGTTAATATATTTCATCAATAAAAATACATATTTTAATATATTTATTAATATAGCGTTCATTAAAAAAAAATTTTTATATGTATCTTATATAAACAATGTGGTGGACATTATGTGTTGCTGAATGACAAATACATGCTGGCTGTGTTATTTGTTTTGACAGTACTTAACTATTGAAACATGCTCAATATCTATACAATAAATAATAAATAAATAATACAATATTAAATAAATAATAAAAGGCATAATTACTCAAATGTAATTCTGTTTTGTCACAAAACTTTAAAAAAAATCTTTGAATTCAAGTGTACTCCTTGTCATTCCGATTCATCATTCTGGCCAAATCAATTCAAATTCACATTCATGAGTCAATTTTGAAATCCAGAGTCTTGCTTAACTTTGATATCTAGAGACACCTAGATATCTAGATCATCTAGATATCTAGGAAGGATGCACAGGTTAGTAATTGTAGCGGTGGTTTCTGATGTCTCCTCCTCTAAACAGTGGTTGGTCGCTTTACATGCCGGTCAGACGCTCTCTTCCTGAATAAGTGGGCAGAACTTGGCTAGAATAAGCTGCAAAGTGAACCAAACTTGAACCAAACTTTTCACGTTGATGTCTCACTAGATATGATCAAATAGTCTTGTCACATCAATTAAACTCTTTCATTATCAATATAAAGCCTCAATAATGACGACAAAACCAGCAATTATTACTAGCGTGTGAGTATGCAAACGTTAAATCAGTGGTGTGAACTCAGATGACTGTACTGTACCTGTTCGAATAGTCTGATGCAGACGATCATATGAGGCATGAATTTGATCTATTTGTGATAACAGAGAACAGTTGTGGAGCGAATCAACATCAGAACTCAGCTGCTGTGAATGAGGTGAAGCGTCTCATTATCCGCAGTACATCTGTGTGTGAGAGAAACACTTCCAAACACACACACACATAGAGGGTACAATTTATTACAATTTTAGGGAATAAAACACAACACAAAAGTTTCTGGGCAACACAAAAGAGAAATCTTGAATTATGCAGCTGCTTTCCATTCAGCAACAGTTCAGTGAACAGAGCATATCTGTCAATCTCCAAAAAAGAGGGAAAAAACACCACGAAAGTATATAATAGTAGCCCGTATGACTCATGCAGTACATTACAAGTCTTCTGAAATCTTAAAAAAAAAGTAAATACAACACACTGAAAATATTCCCCTCCTCCAAAGCACTGAAAATATCATTGTTCGTACATGTTTCTTATCCAAACGACAGCCACAGTTCATAAATTAAATCCAGTAATTGTGCATGTCACAGTAAAGCAGAGGTGGACAAAGCACACAAAGTACTACTGGTCAAATATTACTCCGTTACAAGTGAAAGTTCTAAAAACAGATTTTTACTTCAGTAAAAGTACAGAAGTACTTGTTTTTAGAAGTACTTAAGTATCAAAAGTAAATTTCCTTTTTTATGTCAATGCATTATTTTATTATTGTTGCATTGTATAAATGCACACTATGCTATCATGGTGGTTTAAGCCAGTCAGTGATGCTCCATTCGACATGCTAGCATATGACCACCTTAAACTAATTTAAATACTTGTATAAAAGTTACAAAGCTCTTTACAAAACTGCTGTCACTTTAAGGTCGAATGCACGGACCCTATACACTGATACACATCCGATATTCTTCCGATATCCGATAACTGTTTACGTTCACTTAAGACATAATCAACTTTGTTTACGTGAATACTTGCCAAAACGGACATTTTGACATAATTTTGTGTGTATTGGTCTGTTCAAGTGCGAAAAGACATGAAAGAGAGCTCTATTCAGTACTCTTGCTCTGGCATCTGAGAGGCAGCTTTCTGTGTGCGCACAGAAGACCGGACTGAACTGAGCTCTTCTTCACATCATCATGCTTTTTCAGATTCATCCATATACTCTTCTCTCTCTCCCAGACACTTACATTTTTTAACATTTTATGAGACATGCATCAAGTGTATGCCAACTAAACTAATCTTTAATCTTTTCAGAAAACTGAAACAGACTTTCTAAGTATGGCCATGGGTGCACACACTGCGCCGAGGAACCGTCTTCTTCCATTTTGCTATAAACTGATCAGTGTTCAAAAAATGTCGGGAAACTTCACATGAAGTACGATATTTGTCTTTCAAATGTAGTGAAGTTAAAGTCATAAGTTTCCTAAAAAAAATAATACTCAGGTAAAGTACAGATACTCAAAAAGTGTACTTAAGTACAGTACTCAAGTAAATTTACTTAGTTACTGTCCATCTCTGCAGTAAAGGCAGGTAAAATGTGTTTCATGTCAAAGCAAATTAATTCTGATTTAAATATCATACATGCTGGTGAATCGTGAGTGCATTTATGTTCTGCTAATAACTAATACTGAACTAAATACAGAACATGTGACCTAAAGACTGTTACACACACTCAAAATAAAAGCACTTTATTCACCTGAATTATTCAGTTCTTCACAAAGGGTTGGACAAACTGAACCCTGTTGCTGGAATAAAAGCTTTTAGCCAGATGGCTATTGGGAAAAGGTGAAGGTGAAGTAAATATCGTTGATCATCTAACAAAGCCACATATTAAGGTCTGGGTAGATTAGATAATAAGCAAGCAATCAGTTCTCATAATAAACGTGTTGGATTCAGGAGAAATGGGAAGAATAAAGATCTGAGCGACTTTGACAGAGGTTCAAATTGTTATGGCAAGGCGGCTGGGTAAGAGTATCTCTGAAACGGCAAGGCTTGTGAGTTGCTCCCGGACAGCAGTGCTAAGAATTTACCAACAGTGTCTGAGGAGGGACAAACCACAAACTGGCGACAGGGTGTTGGGCACCCAAGGCTCATTGATGCACAAGGGCAACAAAGGCGTTTTAATGATGGTAATGGGAGGAATGTGTCACAACACACTGTGCATCGCACTCTGCTGTGTATGAGCAGTGTTGGGGGTAACGCATTACAAGTAACTTGAGTTACGTAATCAGATTACTTTTTCAAGTAACTAGTAAAGTAATGCATTACTTTTAAAATTTTAAAAACAAAATATCTGAGTTACTTTTTTAAATTAGTTTTTTTACTTTGTTTCCCCATTTATTGACTGACAGCTCTCTTGTCCCAATGTTGAAAAAAAGGTAAGTGTAGAGGCGTTGTGTGTAAACATGAGGGTTATTGTAGTTTTAGAATAAATGTGAGTATTTATTTACTAATCTCACTTGCACAAAAAAAATTCAGTATTCCTCAAAATGAATAAAATCAGTCAAATGCAAAATCAGACTACTATGCAAACCTCCAATAATTAAATATGTTAAATAAAACAAATATTTTTATGCATTTAATCTCACTTTATTGACCAATGTTTTGCTGCTGACCTGATTCAGTTAAACCATAAGCAAAACTGACTTGAGATTTCTTGTTTTTATTGATGAAGTAAGTGTTGAACTTTCTTCTCCTGCGTCCTGTTCTTCCGTTATCCAGAATGGCAGCACAGCTGAAAGGTTTGTTTGTGCTGCGCCCTCTACTGTACACGCGTGAATTTGCATTTCCTTCAGCCTGAGGCTTATTATTTCAATTTTGGTGTGAAAGGGTCTTAAATTTGCCCAAAAATAGAACTTTTTTTTTATAAAAAAAAACAAGCCCAGACCAGGTGAGAAAAAGTAACGCAAAAGTAACGTAACACATTACTTTTTTAAAAAAGTAACTAAGTGATGCAATTAGTTACTTTTTAAGGGAGTAACGCAATATAGTAATGTATTACTTTTCAAAGTAACTTTCCCCAACACTGCGTATGAGTGCCTATGATGACCCCTGTTCACCGTCAAAAACGCCTACAATGGGCACTTGAGCATCGGAACTGTCGAATAGAACGACGAATAGGAATCTCGCTCGCGAGAGCCAATCTACTTCGAGTGTAACTAAACGAGCCAATGCACATTGGCATGCAATGATTGCACCAGGTGCTCATGCCACGCAGCGCGGGTATAAATGAGACACAGGTGCTTGCATCAAATTAGCTTTTTGCTTCGGAGCCGAGTGGTAAATGGTTTGTCCAGATATCACTCTCTTCTACGCAGTGGAACTGACTGAAGCCTGCCTTTTTGAACGATCTCTTCAGTCGGTGTTGGTCTGACAGCGCTGCAGCGGGTCATGTGGTTCTTTGATCTTCTCTCTTTTTTGTTTGATAGAGCAAACACAAAGGCTGTTCTCACAGCTGGTTCGGTGCGCTAGGTGGAGAGCGCTGAAAAGCCATTCTTACGGCTGGTAAGAGAGCGCCTTCGTGAGAGAGAGCGTGCACGTCAGGCTGCACTATTCCCTGACTGTGGTGCCGTGACCCTTCCCCCTGCGTGCTTCAGCACCAAGGAGAGCGTTCTTCTAAAAGAGCTTACACAGATAGAGCTTGCGTCTTTTTCAAGATGACATTCTATCTGTGTGTTTCTGGATGCGGTGGTTACCTGTCACCGAGAGATGGTCACCAGCGCTGTATCTCGTGTTTGAGCGTTCAGCGCGCTGAGGCAGCGCTGGTGGATGACTCATGTTCTCACTGCGGGAGCATGACCATCTCGGAGTTGCGGTCGAGACTCCATCTCGCAAGGGGTGGAGTCCCCGTGCCTCTGCCTCGATCTAACCCTCCACAGAGTGCGTGATTTGAGGGTTACGGTGAGCACGCTTACCCCAGGGACCCAACCCCCGGGGAACCGTCACCCCTCCCGCACTTCGCAGCCAGTAAAGCTGCCGTCGGAACGCGGTGGGCCACTCACGAGGTGTGTACCATCTGTATCCTTCGGGGCTCCTCTCGATGATCAGATGTCCATCGCTGCATCGGAGGGAGGGTCAGAATTTTCTGGAGATGACGTGTTGGCGCAGGGGGCTCCTTTGGGAAGATCCGCTGTGCCCGATACGGATCCAGAAATGATGGCCATGCTTTCCCGGGCCGCTGAGAGAGTCGGGCTCATGTGGAACCCTCCACCGTGTCCCGAACCCTCGAGGCTGGACGACTGGTTTCTCGGGGTGGCCCGTGCTGGTTCTCAGCGCCCCACAACACTGCGACCGTTGCGTACATCAACGGACAAGGTGGTCTGCGCTCCCGTCGCATGTCGCAACTCGCCCGCATCTCCTCCTCTGGAGTCAGAAGTGTCTGAGGTCGCTTCGGGCCATTCATGTCCCTGGTGTGCGCAACCGTGTGGCTGACGAGCCGTCACAAGCTGCGCTCCCGGGAGAATGGCGACTCCACCCCCAGGTGGTCCAGCTGATCTGGAGACAGTTCAGGGTGGCACAGGTCGACCTGTTTGCTTCCCCAGAAACGTCCCACTGCCAGTGGTTTTATTCGCTGACCGAGAGCACACTCGGCACGGATGCACTCGCGCACAGCTGGCCCCGGGGCCTGCGCAAATATGCGTTTCCCCCAGTGAGCCTACTTGCACAGACACTGTGCAAGGTCAGGGAGGACGAGGAGCAGGTCCTGTTGGTGGCGCCATACTGGCCCAACCAGACTTGGTTTCCGGAGCTTATGCTCCTCGCGACAGCCCCTCCCTGGCCGATTCCTCTAAGGAAGGACCTTCTGACTCAGAGACGGGGCACCCTTTGGCACCCACATCCAGACCTCTGGAAACTTCATGTCTGGTCCCTGGACGGGACGCGGAGGTTCTAGGTGACTTACCCCAAGAGGTAGTTAACACCATCACTTCGGCACGAACACCGTCTACGAGACAGACTTATGCCTCAAAGTGGAACCTGTTCGTCGTGTGGTGTTCTTCTCACCGAAAAGACCCCGAAGATGTTCGATCGTGTCTGTGCTTTCCTTCCTGCAACAGGGGTTGGAGCATAGGCTGTCGCCCTCCACCCTCAAAAGTCCATGTTGCTGCAATATCTGCTTATCACAATCACGTAGAAGGTAAGTCGGTTGGGAAGCACGACCTGGTCGTCCGGTTCCTCTGGGGGGCGAGATGGTTAAATCCTCCTCGACCTCCCTCAATACCCTCTTGGGATCTTGCTCTGGTGCTCCGAGCACTTCAGAATGCCCCATTTGAGTCTTTGCAGTCGGCAGAGCTAAAGATTCTGTCTATGAAGACTTTGCTGTTGGCTGCACTGGCCTCCATCAAGAGGGTAGGGGACCTGCAGGCATTTTCGGTCGACGAATCGTGCCTAGAGTTCGGGCCGGGTGACATCCACGTACTGAGACCCAGGTACTGAGACCCCGGCCTGGCTATGTGCCCAAGGTTCTTACCACTCCCTTCAGGGACCAGGTGGTGAACCTGCAAGCGCTGCCCTTGGAGGAGGCAGACCCAGCCCTAGCTTTGCTCTGTCCTGTCCACGCTCTGCGGATCTACGTGGATAGAATGCAAAGCTTCAGGACCTCAGATCAGCTCTTTGTCTGTCACAGAGCCAAGCAGAAGGGAAAGGCTGTCTCCAAGCAGAGGATGGCCCACTGGATAGTGGATGCCATCACCTTGGCTTACCAAGCACAAGGTGTGCCCTGTCCGCTCAGGGTGCGAGCACACTCTACTAGAAGTGTTGCATCCTCCTGGGCGCTGGCACGTGGCGCCTCGCTGTCAGACATCTGTAGAGCTGCGGGCTGGGCGACACCCAACACATTTGCTAGATTCTATAGCCTACGTGTAGAGCTGGTTTCCTCCTGTGTTCTCACCTCAAACAGGTAGAAGCACTGAGAGGCCCTGGCTCTTGTCGGCTTGCTGCGCTACGGCGCTTACATTCTCCAGAAGCAAACTCTGTCGAGTCCTCCATCACCCTCGGTGCCGGACGTGGCGGAGCGTCTGGCATCAGGCCCTTTGCCGCTGAATCCTGGAGAACCGGTACTGGGCTGGGGTTATATGAGTGACCCTGCGGGGATCCCATATATTTTTCCACGATTGCTCCTAACGGAAGCCCGTGTCTTTCCCTTGGGTGAGCCCCCCCTTCAGTGGGGCTGGAGCCCCCTCTTGGTTGCGAGCTACGGCTCAGCATTGTATTTCACATAACTCCTTCGGGGTACGATGTGGGT